>OZ012663.1:96993612-97180311 GCA_963942545.1 Oxycera nigricornis
TTCGGCTATACGACTTTTCTCAAACATATTTGAGG
Organism: Oxycera nigricornis; assembly: GCA_963942545.1. Taxonomy (NCBI): domain Eukaryota; kingdom Metazoa; phylum Arthropoda; class Insecta; order Diptera; family Stratiomyidae; genus Oxycera; species Oxycera nigricornis. The sequence goes on from OZ012663.1 coordinate 96,993,648, forward strand.
TCGATTGTGTGTTCGATAAATGTCTCGATGCGACGATACAAGCAGCACCTGTTTTGGACGTATTCATCTTGCCAGCACGTACCCTTATCGCCAGGCTGACGACGGCCGTCAAGATAATCCAGTCGATGCTTTCGTAGTGATACAAAATTAATTATAACTTTCTGTTTCTAAAAATTTACTGCACTTACTCACATGAATGTTTAATTTTATTGTTCATAATGAATTGAACACTTTTTTTAGAACTGCTACCAAAAATAAAATTTAATCTGTTTGCACATGGTTTTCCTGTTTCATAAATGACATTTTCGATTTTTAAATTTTTAGGTTGTTAAATTATTTTTTCCATTCGTCCCAAATGAACGACTACCATAGCTATCTTCCATCTGGATCCAACAACTCCTAAAAAAATGAATTTATATAATGTATAAGCCAGAGAAAAACGTGGCCGCAATCACTTCTCGTTTTTTTTTAATCATAACTATATCCGTTGCGCGGGTGTAAGATATTACGATAGTCCACGGATACCATCATCTTAAGCTATTACTACACCGAAAAGTAACCATATTAAGCCGGTATCCTGCAGCTTCCTGAAATGAATACGGATGAGATTCACGAAAAAGCACAACAACAACAACCAAAGATTTAATTTCATCCGAAATAAATAACGACGTGATATAAAAAAAAATTCAAATTACATTCGTTCAGGGTTTCCCTTTTAGTTGGCCCGATTTCCTGAAGAGAAAGGATATCGAAGGACTCGGTGCAAAGTCATCGTAACAGTGCTTGTACATATAACAAGTATATATGGTTTAAAGAAAACGATGCTTTCGTATGAAAGCAATGTGAGCCAGGTGAATGGAATAGGGTGAAATAACATATGTCAGGGATACTTATTTATGAATTTACGCAAGGATTTGTTCAGTCAACTGGGTAATTTTGTTTCGGATGAAAGTAGAAATGATGAGTAATATGAGGGTACCACAGGTGTTTGAAATGGGGTTTTTTTAAAGGAAAATTCAGTAGTCATTCGATTTTTTTGTGTGGATTTAACATACATAAAATATGGTCCAACCGTGCATATGATCCCTTTGCTATTTTAGCCACCGATTTAAATGAGTATTTCATGATATCTACAGTTCATTCTATTGTATCTTACAGATTAACATTGGAACTCCTTAAGATATGCTAGATTCCATGAATTGAATCCTGTAAACAGATGGATACCGGCCTGAAATAAAAGATCAAAATGGTAGAGTCATCAAGCCTGAATAGGCCGCCGGTGTCGCAACAGCCTTTGCCTCACCATTCCAACGCCACAGCAACAGGAGCGGGGCTAAGATGTGGCGTTTTGGAGACACGAGTAAGAGGAGCCTGGTATCGAGTTTTGGTTACACTGGAAACCGATTACTTGTCAATTAGTTTGGATGAATCATGCGAGCCGACCGATCATTCGACGACGCTGAATGGTACATTGGGGTGAGTATTTTTATTATTTAAATTATTTTTAATTTATTTTATTTGAATTTCGAATAAAATGGACCCCAAACATTTCGTTGGATGTAGATTTCTATTTAAGGATCAGAAAATACCAAATGCACGAGTAGTACTCACTCATTGAGTACTGGAAAAATAATAAAGGGTGTACAAAGCATAAAATGAAAATCTAGAGCATATTTAAAGAACATTTTCGAGATGTACTTACAGATAACGTGCGATTCAGTCTGCTGAATCTAACAATGTAGACCGAACTCAAGGTAGCATCTTTCTTCCTATTCTGTGTCTTGTTCACCGAAACTCACTGTACTTTCGTAATGTAAGATCATCCCAAGAATGAATTTAAACGTGAAGATGATAAAAAACGACGTGCGAACAAACTAAACATCTAGGATGGCTGTATATTTACCCTGGATGATGTTACATCAGTTGAGCTCATAAGACATTGTTGGTTGTTATCCGGGCTAACCCATCATCAGATTGGTCAGCCTGGACAACAACCAACATTAGCATACTGCGTGCGAAACTGCATGTTGTGCACGGTTAGGCCTTCCGTAACTTACCTAAATAAAACATTGCCCGCAAAGAAACTTTCGCATCTGTAAAGCTTCATATTCAAACATCCCATTTTAATCCTCAAAAGAAAACAAAACGGGATGAATGGAATATAATCTGTTTTTCATTGATCACAAGCTTATTAATTCTCAATTAGCGCAAAGCGTGATTTTATTTGTTTGTACTTTAATGTATTTTTTTTAAGTTTTAAATAATTCCTAATATTTTGTTTCAGAAGCAATCACAGTGGACACAATGGTACGCTACAATCATCAGCTGGTGCATCTGTTACGTCCGAGGACGTTGATAATACCGATCATCTTCTTAACAATAATACAGTGGATAATGGAATATCTGAAATTTGTGATGTACCTGATCACGTAGCGAATCAAAAACGACATGTAAGTGTTCAAAGGACTTTAATGGTATTCAAGCATTTACTTCCTTTTCATTATTTTGATTTGAATCAATCAAGAATCGTTGTATTAATGCCAACATATTCAAACAAAAAATTGCTTACTAGTAAGTTAAGCTTAGAAAGTTGGTCGTGAAATATAATGGTCTTAGCAAAAGTTTGCATCCTAGAATATATTGTAACATAAAAAAATATATTTTTATATTTATTGTCAATGAAGCATGAAACGCTTGGTTTGTCGATCTTGTTTGAGACACGTTAAGCCGTGCTTTCCACACCTCAATTGTGTGAAAAGTTTTCCGAAACTCTTGAAGTGTCCGGGAGGGTCTTCAAGTTTCTTGGAATGTCTCCGAGTGTCTTGGAGTGTCACCGAGTGTCTTGGAGTGTCTGCGTGAAATAACATCTCAAATGATCTATGTCAGATCGCTTCTAATTTGTTTTTTAAGTGTAGGACCGTTTTTGGAGAAAACAGAACACAGAGTTTGAACGTGGCTGACACTCTATCCGAGATGATAGTGGTCCACCGTTAAAGATCAACCAACAAATTGTTGAATTTTCTCTTCGGACCACACTGACCGCCTTTTCTCTTCACGTTCTACATTAAAATTAAAATGAATGTATAAATCAAAACATGACATACTCAATCTGTTTCACGTTTTGATTGTATGCTTACGCATTTCAAAAGATATAAAATAAAAATATGTCCTGATTTCAGTTTAAACTTCTACAACCACCAACTGGTACGCGTGTCTCCTTAATTCTGTCGTCAGATGATGCGGTAATAAATCCTGGAACTTTCCTCCAGGGAAACCCATTTTGGAAAAACAAAACCATCGATTTTGGTCATGGCGCCATAACATACTTAGGTACATTCTTATTTATATACGAGGAAAAGCTGACGTTGCTGGGCCATCGTTTAGGTGTGCAGGACTACATCGAGAAAAGTGTATTACGGTGATAAATCTTTCCGGCAAGGAAAAGCGAAATTACTAGAAAATTAATGCTTCATGGGGCCGGAATGAAAGCTTACGCCAGCACGAGGAAAAGACACCACCTGTTAGGCCACCAAGCGACAGCAAGGATGTTTATTCAACGAGCGAGCAGCTCGTTTCGTCCCTTCAGATTCTTTAGATCCATGTCGGGCAAAGGACCGCAAACGAGAAACACCATTAATTCGTCGGGCACGGTGACTGTTATGGGACTGTTATATATAATGGTAAATTGATTTCCAACATTTTCTGGTTGATGATGCGGTCGGATTTCAGGATTGACGAAGGAAGTGGAAATTCATCAATTGAACGTAGAGCTTCTAGATCCCCTTCTGTTTCGGGTAGTACAGCTCTTGATGTTGCCCCGGGCTGGTAAATGGGGTACGTGATGAACAAGTTGTTGCTGGTGATTCGCCTAGATAATTTTCCTTGGAAACTCCCGTCTAATAATTCATTTGTTGCTATGATAAATGTTTTTGGACAGGGTGCGCTTAGTGTGAAACTTGTCATTAAGGGAAGTCCACGTACAATTTCAGTATATACTTTTCATTTATTTAATGGAAAAGATGCCTGAAGAATTCACCTATCTCTTCTATTCAGCATTACGACATCCTCTTTATATACTCACCACCCCTGTACCAAACACCCAAAAATCAATTCGAAGTGAAGGACTTCCAGGAAAAAATCCGAAAGCGAATTAAGGAAGGATGAATATATGTTCCGTAATTATATTTGCCAGTGATAATGATTTCGTTTCTCCGTTCTTCAAAACAGAAAAAACTTGCACGGGAAACATAAAAATTATGATAATTTAGAAGAAATTACTAATTGGAAAAGTTTAAATTGGAAATGTTTTGATTGATTTGTTTGTCAATCGTCAAATTGAGTCAACACGTAAACTTTCATCTGTTGAGTTATGAAGGAGTGGAGGGACACTTTTTTTTAAAAGATAATCACTTATCATCTTATGTATCTCGTTTGCAATAATTGCGACCTGTTGAAGTTGAATTTGCTAGTTGCGAACTAAGTCACTATCATCAATAGCGCGACAGTTCGAATCGGGCCTTGGCCTCCTGCAGTAGATGCCTCCAATTATCTCGGTTCAGTGAGCGCGTCTTCTAGTTCCTTATTCGTAGCAGCGATCTACTGTTCACGTCAATACTGTCCTTCTATCATCTTCTCGGCTAACCTGAAAGTCGATTTTTCTAGAATTCTACTCTTCAGGGTGCATCTAGATATTCGTGTTTCGTCCATGCGTTCCACATGGCTAGTCCACTGGAACTTGCGAAGCTTCACAACTGTGAAAACGGGTGCATGTTGTACAGCTCATGGTTATATCGTTCCTTCCATTACTGACCCGCATATTCTTCTCAGGATATTCCTTTCGAAGATGTCAGGGGTGTTTTCTGATGCGTTTATCAAAGTCCAAAACTCACATAACAGCACAGGTATTTTTGTCGTTCTGTCGTCGTTGGATCTCGTCTTTTTCGTCTCCATACCTGGTCACAAGTACCATAAAGTAGATGAACTGATTGGCGTCTATTTTCCTGTCTGGATCATGCGATGGCTATATCTATCGAGATGATTTAAAGCCACAGGACTCTTCGGCCACAAGTTTGTATTGGGTGACAACCACACACCCTCCCAACCATTGTGGGAAAATCAGTTTGCCTTCTAAGTTCAGATGAGTGATCTTACTAGTGCAAGCAATGCTTATCTATATCTCTGCCAATCATTCGATCTCCCCGATGCCGAAACCGAATCGCAACTCCACGTTGAGCCCCCAAGGATGCTGAAGAACTCTCCATATTCGGAAGAATGACGATTCCAAGGCGCATCTTCGAATTCTCTACCCGCGGTATTAGTAGGAAACCGCATTGTTTTGCATCCCCCTAAATTGGGTCCTCATCGTGACCAGGCGAAAGTATAAGACCTCTCTAAGCCCCGGTCCCCGTGGTACCAGATTGACGCCAAGTAAGGTTTCGTGAACTTGATCCCGTCATAACTCCACTTCGGTTGTGTCCGACTCCAGACACTGGAGCCACCTCAGGTACGCGGGAATGGTTTCCTGATGACATATTCCAAAGCCATGTTAAACAAAATAGGGACAAGTTGATCTCTTGTTTAAAGCCAGAATTTGTTTGGATCTGAGTTAGTTCGTCGTCAATCCTGACTTGTGATTTCGTGTTCATCATCGTCACTTTTGTCCTTATGACCAGTTTTGATGGTATGCCAAAGCCAAGCGGTAAATACTATCGTATGCTTGCTTGAAGTCTTCGAAGGCTTAGTGCATGTGAATGTTACATTCTCAGCAAGTTTTTAGCATCTGCTTCACTGAGAATATTTGATCAGACGTACGTCCACTACTCCTATATCCATGCTGCCAATCTCCGATGATGTTTTCAGTGTATAATTTTAATCGTAGAAAGATATTCGCTATATCTTATAAGACGTACACAACAATTATATGGCTCTGTAGTTATCACAGCTTAATTCAGCTGTTTTTTTTTGTATATTGGTCATATAATATATAAAAGCGTGCAAAAGAATTTACCACGTCCTCTTTCACTGGACGACGGACGCGCCAACCATTGATAACGCTCTCCAGGCTCACTGTAGAAATGTAAGCGCGTAACCGCATCACTAGCGCGGTTTGGCTCTCCATGGCTGATCTCATCGGGTTGCCGCATACTTCTCGAAAATGAAACGACAGAGGTTCACAAAGGAAAACCTCTGATTTTTTTGCCTGTTTTTTAGGGACATCTTCACTAAATAAGTTAAAGCTAAAAGAATGCACAATTGAAAAAAGATGGAAGTTTTTTTTTCATGAAATAGAATGCATATTAATAAGAAAATATTTAATTCAAACATTTTATTTTTTGATTTATTTTCAAATGTACCCCATGGTCATATTGAACAAATCGGGAATCCTTTCAACTCCCGAATTTATAGTGAAATTTATAATTACGCATTAAATTTATGAACTCTTTAAATAAGTCTCAGATAAAGTGGAAAATGCAAATAATATAAGCTAACAGTTTTCTTCGGAATACTGTCATATCCTCAGGATAATTATCACATAAACTTCCGACGCTTGCTTTTTTTTGCTCCGCTTTATTTTCCGGTGCCCGGTCATTCGTGGGTCGGCCATTTATAATATACCATACAGTCTTTTGTTAGCATGAAACCATTATCGCTGGCCATTCAACGAATTTTGAGCGGCCATCGTGCACACCCTTATCTTCTTGTAGTTATTTATTTTTTTATGACCCGAGTAACACTCCTCCCCACCCCTCGAAGCATTAAAAGGATCTGTATGTTTTGCAATTCGTTTCAGGTTCGCATAATTAAATCGGATAATAATGGTCTGGGCATTTCAATCAAGGGCGGCCGCGAAAATCGTATGCCCATTCTTATATCAAAGATATTTCGTGGAATGGCGGCGGATCAGGCGAAAGGATTATATGTGGGCGATGCAATTTTATCGGTGAACGGCGAGGAATTGAGAGATGCAACACATGACGAAGCAGTGCGAGCATTGAAACGAGCTGGACGTGTGGTGGATCTTGAAGGTAAGTCCTTATTTTGTTATGGGATTTCCAATGGAAATGAGGAAAAAACGATGGCTTTGAATACAATTTGTTATCATCGAAATCATCCTGAATTTTCACGTAACAAATTTAACTGGAAATTGATTGAGAATAAAATGCTCAGTTGGATTGAATTTTTGTTGAATGACTTCAAAATTTTAATTCCTTAAAAAGTATGAAAATGTTCTCAAACATTTGAAACAACTGGCCATAGTTTTCCTTCAAAATTCTTTTAAAATATTGGAACGTTAACCGAAATGTATCAATTTTATAATTTATATTTGAATAATTGCTGATTTCGATAGAAAATAAAATAACCAATCCAAATGTCTGTCGAAAGAATAAAGAATAAATAATTTTCAGAAATAACCACTAGAATTTCCGATGGCGAACAAAGTCCTTTATTTTATAATATTTTTTAATATATTTTGAAAATGCCAGAATGTGCGCACATTATTTATAACCTTTCGTACTTCTGGCATTAAATTTTAGATAGTGTAGACGTAATATGATTTTCGGGCAGCGTAAACGAATAAGTTGATTAGCATTTTCTATACATAGAACGTTGAGCAACAATAAAAGGACAATAAATTGTTATTCGCCGATCATTGCGTAGTCTATATTCAAGGTTGCAAACATTACCGAACGAAAAGGTGCAAAACCATTATAAAAATTGCCGAATGCGTCTTTCATCATAAATTAATGCATGTTTCTACTTAAGCTGAAAATACCATCCCATATATTTCATCATCCGTTTATTGTCCTAGCTCATTTGATTTTCTCTAATGCCGCACATCCTCTTTCAGATACATGACCACTTTTGGTAGCTGACGGACGTCTACCACCCCATCGTCGTAAAAAAATTTAAATTAAATCGAGGTTTCAAAATGATATTCACTTGGAAAAGTATTTTCTTACGGTTGTACATTATCCTAGTTATGGGTAGAACCTTGAAGACTATAACTAAAGACATTTATAACTGTTAAATACATGTAAATTTTTGAATGAAATGTTGATATCCTAGCTAGCTACTTTGGGATGTTAACCCGTGATCGCCAGTATACAGTCGACGTTTTTGTCATTCTCAGAGGATGGCATCATTTCGGTGATTATTAATCCGATGACGCTCAAATTGTTGAGGCTTTCGACTGCGGGTCATCAGATTGAGGCATAACAACATGGCGTTAGTTGCCGCGGAAACAGGTCTAAGAATAACCATAACAAGTAGGTTAAGCATCCTCTTTCTATTGCCAAACAATGAGTGTAAAACCAAATTGGAGTGTCCGTTTTTTTTTGGTAAATTGTGTTACGTCTTTGCTTTCACTCGGTGTGGCTGTTGGTGGCGAGTATTTACTGTGAGTTTCTTGGGGACAGAAAATTATTTCAGGATATTAATACGGTTTTGAAGCCTATCCTAATTCGAGTTCGATGCTGCCGTGATAACTTTTGGCGCACGAATTGCGTGGCGCTCTATCTTAAAAATATTCTACCCCTCGAGAAGTGCCGGCCAGGATGTCTTCCCCGCAGCCAAACAATCGCTGTTGCAGTTCAACACAAAATAAAGCTCGAAATTTCAGACACAAGTTGGTCGGCGAATGGTTATATTCCTTTTCAACTCGCTTTTTATTTCGGTCATTAACTTTTTAAGCATCTGAAATTGCTTTTCAATTTGCAGTACCCGAAAAATTGCAAATTCATAATTTTTCACAAAAGAGACGACAGATAAAACGACAATCCTCATTTCCATTTTGTCCTGTAGCTCTTGGACGACCATTTCAATCTCTATATAGCATAGTATAAAATGCTGGCAAGCAGATTCTAGGACCGAAATATTCATACATATAATGAAAAGGAATCACAAAAGCAAAGTTCACGAAACTACATAACTCTATCAAAGACAAATGAAAATTTATTGCAGCCGACGAACGCCATACAATCAGGACTACACTACACAGTTGTGTGGCAAACTAATGCTTGGTTGTGAGAGAACAAAAAAAAATCAAGAAATCCTACAAGCTTTTAGGGAATACCCTAGACTAGACTACAGAAAATCACAGTGTTGCACAGAAAGTTATTGGGGGATGTAGGACAATAACCCGCGGTGAAAGTCAATCCCAACGTATCGTTGTTCGTGGAATGCTGGGGAAAACGAAAGGAAAACGCCGAACAAGAAGACAACAGGGTGCAGCTCCCATCATTTTAGATTTCAGACAACGATCCCCCGGCAAGAACAAAGGGTCGGCGAAGCGAACCTTTTCTTAGCAGCGAAAATAACGAAATAACGACGAGCTGTATTTTTTAGTTCTTCTACCATTCTCTACAGCAGGCTGTGGATTCTCTGCTCGATGCTCGCTAAAACATTTTTGCTGAACATTGAACGGGACGGGATCCTTTATCATGCGGTGATAAAGAAGTAGCGGTACCCACTTTCAGTGTGCATTACGCAAAAGGATAAAGACCGTTGTAAAGAAATCCACCACGGACACTCATAAATTCCGTTAAAATTGCTGCTGTAAATCATGAATGTGATGTTTTTAGCAAGAAAATGGGGAGAGATGGTGAAGGTCCTTTTTTCGGTTGCGGTTTAATGTATCGTTTGCTGTATGATTGCAATATTAAAGTCGCAACATATGCTCGTCGTCAGAAAATTATACATTGTCGGCAATTCAGCAGCTTTTGCGTTGGCTACAAAATGAGCGAGAAATTCGTTTCAGGATTTTGTTTGGCAGATTAAGTACGAACCATATTTCAATTTTCCGACAGTTGCGCTGCAATTTTTATTGAAAAGTTTGAAGTAGCAGCTTTTAGCTTGAACCAGCAAAAAAAGGGAATTGTTGATTCTTCTCGATTTCCAATATTTCCAGAAGAAAGATAGCTGAATTCCGTTGATAGGAGTAATGGGATGTTTTATAACCCTCAAAAATCCTACTGAAGCTAATTTCGTACTTCACAGGACGCTTTCATGAGAACAAATGGGGTGAATTGTCTAAATTTTCCTTGATTTCTTTTTAGTGGAACTTTCTTCGGCGAGATTTTGATAGTGCAAATTTGAATTATGATTTCGAAACGTTGTTTGTCTTATGAAAAGTGTTCAGGAGTTTTTTTGAAAATTAACAATCGATTGGATAGAAATGTATTGTTCAAATTTCTTGAACTAATTTGCTTGACTTGTACCTCTAGATATCTCAATTTAAAATGGGTTAATGCTAACCGCATTAACTAAGACAAAGACAATATCGCGCAAACAAACTATTTTCTTAGATTAGGGTCGTTCGACGTCAGCTGTGCTCGTCCCCTTTTATATGGCTTCCTATGTGAAATCCGCATAATGAGTGCGAGTCCTGGCAACACCTATTTGCTAAAAATGGAACGGTGAAGATGAAGGAGATTTTTGAATGTTGTCTCTAATTCCATATCGTAATAAGTAATTTAATTTGCCATTTTTCTTGAGATGTATCATCACGGAGACTTCCGGACTGATAAAGCTCAGAATGGTGAGGCCTTTGGCTGAGGAAAATCAAGCTGAATAGAATAAATGAATAGTCAAATAGGTTCTGATCTAAATCGGTATTTACATGGCAACATGGCATTCCGCTAGCGTTGTAGTGTTAGGCAAAGAAATATTTTGAATGTTTTAACTTTCTGTAATGTACGATATGAGGAACTCCCTGTGGGTTTTGAAAAGCACCCGGATTTCCCCATAGAGTTTAGTTGGGGGTCTATTCAACCCCGCTCCACGATGTGTGTGGGAACTTTATTGCTCTGGGTTGCGTACTGACTACTTCTTGAGGCTAATACTAGTACCTGATCAAAATTATATTCGACTTTCTAGTCGGTGCAATGGATTACCGAGACTTCGTTCAGCGCCAAAAAGTGTGATTTTAGTTTAATGTCTCTGAAATCTAGATTCTATTTCAATCAAAGACCTTCTTAAAGGCTTGCTTGGAGTGTGATATCCGTCCTCAACATTGGTATCAACTAATGTCTGTCCGTCAATCAAGTTTATTTCGATTCGAACATTTATTTATCTTCCTGCTCATCAAATGTATTGGAAAAATACTTTTCATGAAACATTTCATGCAAATTGTTCCTGGTGAACGATAAAGCATGTGAAGATATTGGTACGAGAAGTATCTATTGAAATCGGACCAACTTGCTTCGAAATTTAAACCACTTTAAAAACCAGACCATCCACCAGCTTCTCTTTGCTGCTCCAATCATTAAACTTGACAATTCTACAAGACAAAATCCTCGGGTTCCTTAGAATGTCGACCATTCCTGAAAGATTCATCAGGAAAAACATCATCATTAAGCGCCAGCTTTCTATTCACTTGAGCCCGAGTCCCGTTGAAATGGCGACGTGGTACGCAGCTGAACAATATCCCAAGTCAAGCTCCTCTGATAAGGACACACCAAGTTGGATAGTCAATATCAGCTACTATCTGGTCAGAATGCTCGAAGGACATGGGATTTGTGACCGAACAGCGAAAGCAGGACTGGGGTGAACTGAAAAAAATTAGTCTTGAAAGCACCATAAACATTTCAAAAGTCCATTAGCTTCGTGAAGCTACAATAGCTATTTGTTTAGTAGTCCTCAAAAACCCTATGCTCCTGTCGTAGCAAGAACGTCACTGTTGTTTGTGCCTTTGGACTCGCTAGCGTCTTTGTTTCTGCGAAAGAGGAAGACAACATGACATTTACTTACGGAATGTGTGTTGTTTGAGTTGAGAAGTGGATGTTTCTTTATGCCCCCGGTGTAGAAAGAAGGGGGAGGGTTGGGCTAGATAAGGAGAATATAGTGATAGGATGGCTTTTAAAGTATTGCACAGCGAAAAAGCAACTACTCTTAAAACATTTTTCGTCTTATCATCATTGTTATCCTATTCACAAAGCTTAGAATTAAGATGAGAAGAGAATGCTCGCTTTGATATTGGAGTGCAGGAGAAACATTTGTCAGTATTGTCGTTGTGAGTTGTTCAAACATCTAGGAACATATTTTGTATTGTAAAGGATATGAAAAGAAACATAAATTACTTCTGGAAACTATCGTTGCAAAAAGGTATGACTATGTTTTTTTTCTGAACAGTTTCAATCTGAATTGAAAAACAATGCATGTTTTACTGGAAATAGAAGTTTAAAGATTTCATGTAAGGACGAGTAGATATCGCCTGAGATAGCTTGGATTTAGAAAACGTGTCACGTCTTTCCTACAATAAATAATGATTATGAATCAAAATCGTATAAGCGCAAGTAACAGACGATAAACAATACGGACAGCAGCGCTTTGTTTTCCGCAAAGTAAGAACACGAAACTATTGTGGAGCATTTGTTATTTTTTTGCGTGATACTTTGTCCTGCGAAAATCTTAGATTTTTGTATCCAATTACGACTTCCGAATGAACTGACATTTTTTTGAGACTCCAAAAGGATGTTATTCGAGCTCTTAGGTATTAGGAAATGGAAGACATTGAACAGAGCCGAAGAGAGAAAGTATAAGCTAATGTTATAGTTAACTATTTAATTGGTCCTATCTCCATTTTTTAAGAAATAGCCAACGTTTTGTAATGGTCGTTAAATATGGTGCCAAAAAATCTCTCTTGACCAGCACAGACCTCGTTTCATTCCGTGCAATATATACGTCGACTTCTTTTTTTTCGTCTTTTGATTTGCAAAGCCATTTGGTAAGCTTACTATTGCTGTTGGTTCTCGAATACTTATATTTGACGTTTTGCCAGTAGTCCTTGGCAACAGCCAGCCGGAGACCTCACTGATTTGAGTGCTCTTTAACTGGTGGCTGTATGTAAGCTGCGACGCTGATCATGCCCAGTGTCAGGCCTCACAAATTCCAGCGCATCAAAGAGGACCGACATCGTAACGCGGATAGTTGACGAGGGGTCGACAAAATCATGAAGAAAAACACAATTAATAATCGGCCACTTAGTAGCGTTCTCTGTTTAAAATTGAAAGCTCTCTGACTAGTTCTTCGGGTAATGGGTATGAAATAAAGGAAAGACTACACTACATGACGTTTTTCCTCACGACCACCTACGAGTATCATGTCTGCCATAGATTCATAATCAACTATCCCAAGATTTAATTTTCGCGAAAGCCAATTAACTTTTTCTTTAAAGTTGAAATTGTTACGAAGCACAACTTGTCCTCATCCAACATATCGTATGGTAACCCAAATGAAATGAATCCGTCTTCAGTTTTTCCCATTTCCCAACATTAACTCGAAGACGGTACATCTTTCAACCCCGGCCATCATCTTAATGGCATTATTTTACAACCCTAAGCTGGATCTCGTCATGAAGATTACGAGGATGTTCCTAACCAAACAACTCTTAATAAAAAGTTTCATTTTATTACTGTTTGGAAACGCGGGAAGGGTGCGATATGGCCGTACAATACAGCTGTAAGATTCCTTGTGCCTCAATGGGGTTTTTCAACGCTGCATTTCTCCAGGACGCGGCCTTGCTGACTTGTCTGTTTCGTCGTTGCTTCGTATTGAACTTAATTTTATAGCGTCTGAAATGATGTCGCTGAAAAGGATGGTGTCATGAACAAGAAATGCACGACGTGGGAGGTTCTCAAGTCTTTCAGAAAATTGATTAGCCGAAGATTTCCTCAGTTATACAGCCAGAAGGCGAATTGCCTTCACACTTTTATAACGTCGTGTTGTAAAATGAACATCTGCATTATCGGTTTCGCTCCTCGTCGACGTTTCGTGTTTCTTGTGCTTCTAGAATCCTGTCATGCTATAAATGTAATATTTGCAGTAAGGTTTTATCATCTATCTGCTCATCTTTTTGTTCGAAAGATAAATGGAAGCTTCTTTATATCTGGTCTAAGCGACTCCTATTTTCATCTTGCCAGATATTCCAATCACGTTTTAATGCGAATTATAGATTATGTTCGATACTTTGTTAGTTTTCTGGCCGATTTGAAGAAAAGGAAAGCATCAAGGATGTGTTGTAACGAAATGGTTACTAGTTATTGTAAGCTATAATATCGGCGACCATAAATCAGGATGCATCATCTTCACATGACGATTGAAAGTATTCTGGATGGAAAAGTTCACAATGAGTTTCCGATTATCGATATTAAAATTGATGACCCAAATTGCTCCCCATGTACTGCACAATTGTACAATTAGATGCAGTTGTCTGCAGGAGAACAGGTGTCGATAGAGACATCATTTTCTTTTTGGACAGTCAGTCAGCAATAAGAGCGCTAGAATCAGTCGTAGTGTCGTCCAAATTTTAGTTGAGACCTGTAGATGTGAACTGGGAAGAGTTTTCCTAAAAAGCAAGCTAACACTCTGCTGGGTTCTAAGGCACAATGGGATGCAAGGCAATGTCAAAGCGTATCAGCTTGCTGGGAAGGGTTCCCGCGGTATACACTCGCACCAGGTAGAAAATGCGGGAGTCTTGATGCAGGCACTAAGACAGGATATTAAAGTATTGGACTACAAGCGGGCATTACGCGAAGAGAATGGGACTCCCAGCTGGCGACCTATTTCAGAGCTGCGGCTACAAAAAGAAGATAAAATCAGTAGAGCATTTTCTGTGCAGACATCCGGCTACAGTTGTTAGGAGACATGAACACTTAAGGGCACTCGTAGAGCTGAGTGAGCTAGGTGCTATTAGAATTGACCAATTTCTTTGTTTCCTGAAGAAATCAGGAAGGTTCATGGAATGAACTAGGAGGTTTCCACTTGTACAGGGCACAATAGACCAAATTAGATTATGTGAAGCAGAAGCCGTTGGGCTAGCACCTTCTTAACCTAATCTTACTTCACCTTCCTCTGCGTATGAAACCGTTCAATTTTGTGTTGCTATAGGTCCTCCAAGATCTACAATACTGCCTTTGTATCTCAAGTTTTGCTGCTATATTGTTGATACCGCCTGGCTCAATAAACTGTCTGAAAAACTTTATGCACATTAGACCTAAACTGTTGAAATGAGGTGATTGATCCCGCTTGCATTTCTTTTTCTTGGCCCAGAACGACTGCCATAGAATTTGAGGGGTTACTATGGGATAGATGACGGCTGCAGTTCTGGCGACAGAAACAGCGGCCGAGGCCGAAGTGTTAAACAAGATAGAAATAGAAAGTTTATTTTCAATTTTCTGTTTTATCTTCAAATAAAATTTTGTTAAATATATAAGGATGGTTAAAAGATGCACTCTTATAAACAGAAAACTAGACCGCAAAGTTATTCAGATTTATTTGAATGATTTGATTTTTGATTTGGTCTTTAAGGAACATTATTCAAAGTTTTTAGGTCACTTTTAAGTTGATTTGCGTCTTGATTTAAACGAAATCCTCTTAAATCTAGTTTAAGGACCAAACAATTTTTCTGCATTTTCACTAAACCGAAACATGTCTGAAACAAGCACAGAAAATCTATAAGAACTTCATATATTACTTAATGTTACAAATTCTCCATTTATAACATGATGACAAAATGGACTCGTTTAATTATCACAACGTGTCAAAAGGACGAACCATTTTATGCCACAATCTATTCCTGCGCCTTGAAAACTCGAATGTTATTCCACATAGTTGCTTGCATGAAAGAAAAGATCTGGCAATCAGCCTAAATATGACAGCTTCTACAATATCCTCCCATCATTCGGGATTACTAGACCAAATCATAAGGTGAACAACGCAACATTGCTTGGGCGGAACCGAAAGGACAATTTGATTTGTCCCAGGAGATTTCACCTCCCCATCAGCAGAGAGTATTGCACTATTATATTTTTCGGGCTCGGGGAACTCTCACTTCCATCCGAGGAATGCTTAATAACAAAAGGGATGCTAATGTGTTCCGGATCCATTCCTAGGGCCACATCTTTTAGCCTCTCATTTTGGCCTCTGCTTGTCTTCACGGTAATAGTCCACTCATTGTTCCGGCTGCAGGACAGTACAGTGGTTTGTGTATTTTAGATCATGTTCATCCTCGTGGCGAAGTGTTCATTCAGATAGGATGGAATCACATCTAGCGCAACGACAATGCTCGTGGCATACTCGAGATGGAGGGATATGCCAACAGAGTTGAAAGGAATATGTGAATGAAATGGTATTTATGGTTATTATAAGAGCTCCAATGAGTTCTCTTCAGGATGGCTTGTAATTTGAAGAAGTTCATTAGTAGTAATTGAATGATTTTTATCCTGGAGAGGTTGCGAAGAAAATAAAGAATTGTAACTTCGTTTCATGATTGTGCTCGGATAACAGGATAACGTTTAAAATTGTTTTGAAAATTTCCGTCTTAGTTTTTACTTAGCCAAAAAAAAAGTCGGATAAATTTCAATAAATCTGAAAAAATATAATGCAGAGTCTGAACAATATGCCGCGGAAATTTTCACAATCAAGTTTATATACTCTTTAGAAGCAAATAAGAGTGCTCTTGGATAGTGTCACTTCCCCAGCGGTATGGTGGCTGCTGTTAATAGCTATGTTGAGCTTCGTTGGTTACAATATTGACGTAAGATCATCGAGAAAAATGTAGTTGTTGTTGATCATTTGTCAATTGAAAACTGTCGGCTAAATGAAGAAACCGTCAGCTACGATCTCCGATCGGAAAGTGCCCTAACATGGTTGAACAAAACGTGCGAACTCTAGTTTGAGATCATGGGTGAAACATCGGCAGTACTGGAACCGATCTCGAAAAATGTTATATGTGTAATATGGCAACCTTTTTGAATTATGTTGAATTGAAATCACTTGCTTCTTTGTTGTTTTTGACTTGTGTGGAAAGGCGAATCGGAAACTTTCAAGTGTTTTGTGGGATATGTTTTCGGCTATAAATGGACAAAAACGGGAACTAAATCCGTCGCGGCATTCAAGGATTTTTTGTTTTGAAATTCATGGTCACTCCAGCCCTCATATGCAGATATGAGTGGCACCATTTTTTTAGTCCCAAGTCCTTTATAAGTGAACGTCTATTGGGGTTCAACTTTTGATTATAAACCTTTCAGTTATAAGCTGAATCCTTTTAGCAACGTGATTGCAAAACTTACACAGATCTATGCGTTGCTGTGTTTCAAAAATTGTTTGCAATTGCTTATATTCGAACCCAAGACTGTCCTGTTCCGTATATTTTTCATTATTCTCTGGCGCATTTTGGAGAAATCCTTGTCCAGAATTGTGTTTTTCAGGAGGTAAACTATTTGCAAATTTCAGGGATTTCTTTGTGACAATTTGTCTCGAGAAGATTCTCAATATGACTGTTCGTAACGACCGCGTTTGTAGTACGAATAAAAGGAGTGCACTTGAATTGATCTTAAAAAGGAGAGTTGCCAATAAAATTCGCAAGTAAATGCTACATTTTTTGTATTGCTATCATTAGTACTTATCAACTAACAAATAAAAGACATGACGGTTCTTCTTCAATTGTACAACAAGCGGATGATATTTTTAAAAAATACACCCTTAAATTGCACATTCAGTGCATCCTCGTACATTGCTGATCCCTGCCGTAAACTATGCAACAGTGAAAATTGCATCTGCTTTTCGACAAAATTACCATAAGAGAGTTTAATTAATTTGAAAATGTTTCAGGACCACTTAACAACACTTGGTAAACTACACAGGCTTGGCCCTTTTTACAATGATTGGACAACTTTCGAGACCACTCCGGAGTGTTGTAGTGTCATTGTGCCAGGGACGAAAGTTGTCCATGTTCATGTGCTTTTACAAATGTTTGCTGTAAACATATGTGCACGGATATACACGGTCTGTGCAATGAAAAGTTTGGAGAAAATCCTTTGATAGTTTTTATGAAGTGTTGATTATTTAAGGAGTGTAAAAGGTACAAATTTTCCGGCTAGATTTTTTTCGCTAAAAAGACATTCTTTCAAAAAAAACTAGACTCAAAAGTCTAACGTACCTCTCGAAATTTACCAAGCATACTTTGACACAGACTTTACCGAAACTAGTAATGAACCATATATACTTGGTCCTTACTGCGGCATGTTGTTTCGACATGATACCATTGTAACGGGCGAAAAACATGAACTTAATATCCTTACGACAAAACGAGATAAAACCGGGAGGTGGAGAGGCGAATGGAAGGGGTGATGAACTCAAAAAGGGACAACGGATGAGCTAATAGCTATTTGGACTGGTTAAGCGGCTTTGCCGCACAGAGAGCCACACCGAGATGAACTGTCGCAGGAGTAGATAATAGTGAAACTACATCCTAGCTACTACAGTCCACACTTTGCATATAACAAGCTCAGTAAATTACAGTATGTTGTTTTGAACTTTGCCCAAGAACATGGAGCAAAGTGTAGTGACTTGAAGTGAAAAGGACATAGAGCTGGTATTTTTGAATGCTAGGGCAAACACTTGACTAGAAGAAATGGCGGAGATTTTCAGTTGTTAAGGTCTAGGAACTTTATTAAG
The DNA here is from genome assembly GCA_963942545.1 of Oxycera nigricornis. Classification (NCBI taxonomy): domain Eukaryota; kingdom Metazoa; phylum Arthropoda; class Insecta; order Diptera; family Stratiomyidae; genus Oxycera; species Oxycera nigricornis. The sequence goes on from OZ012663.1 coordinate 97,012,104, forward strand.
AAAGAACGAATGGACTGAATTATACAGAATCTTTTTATGGGAGAAACCAATTAAGATACACACATATACTTTTTTCATCACTCATATCCAAAGCTGTTAAAGGTATCCTTTCGCATATTTTATTTCAAAAAAAAGCTAGCTGTTTCAGCCTCAATATCTTCAACAAAAAAGCGAAAAATCATTGAAAATATTTCTTTTCCACTTTCCATCAAGTGAATCTTCATTTTTATCTCTTTATCCAATAAATATGTGATTGCAAACGTACATTGTGCGAGAGATTGATAAAAAAACGAATCGAATTCTTTGATGAATAGAATATTTTGCGCTTCCATTTGAGATTCCATAAGCATAGGCATGTACTATATTTGATCCTGTTCCATTGAAACGAGAATATCACGGGCGGGATATTGGGAGTGAGGCAAAAACTTAAAAGCATTTCCTTGTAAAAAGACTACAAGTCTGTACCTATTGGCAGGCTATGATGTAGAAAATTTATAAGAATATGCTTGCAGGGTGAGATCTGTGAAGAGAGAGAGAGAGAGAGAAAAGTTCAGAAAGTGAAGCGCTTTTCTTCTTCTTTTTTACTGGAGTTAAATCTAATGAAGTTTTAAGTTTTTAAGACGAAATCAAATTGAACTTTTCACATGAGTTTTCAATCAGCACGTGGAAAAGTATATTTAAGTCATTCTAAGTTGAGTTGCATGCTATGGTGTATTCAGAATTATTAATGTCGGTTGAAATTTCGTTATTTTTATATAAAAGCAATCAAGGGACAACTCGAGGTACTTAAAAGTTGCGAATAAGACAATTTTTTCATGAAACAAAATTGAGACATAGATGGATAAATATGCTATCTTAAATTCCTTCTTAGCTATAAAAAGTTCCACATTTTTGACGATTCTTTCCGCTCTCCAAGAATGAAACCGATTGAATTTCTTAGAAGGGAACTCAATCCCACTTAGCGACTTTAATAAATCATGCGGTTTTTGTGTAAGTGAATGGATATATGAAAAGAAAGAGAGGTCTGGTATAAACATCGAGGCTTACAAAGGAAGATACCAAACTTGCAATCAATCATATTTGTACGAGTCGAAGTTTCAAATCAAAAGACAAGGATTTCGTGGCATCATAGTTCAGACCGCAGACTGTGCAATTCCAACAAATGCAAAACCGACTCTCCACGTTTGATCGGACTAGGACAAGGCTGAATTATCTTCTTTACTCGAATACTTGCCGAAATCCAGCCATTGTAAAATAGAATCATGTCCAAAGCAGAAATTACAGTTTTTTAGGTTTCCGATCCACCGACAAGAAACAAACACGATAAAAGTGAAGCTCATGATTGACCGTACATTCTTCCTATACCACATGATTCCAGTTGAGCTTGCCAGACATTAGGTGTAGCTGACTGGGTCCACCGTTTCATGGCCGTGTAATACCGCATCAAATGCAGGGCTAGTGTCTGCATATGATTGTTGAATTCTGACTCCGTGTGGCCGACTTCTTTATTTATTCGTGTATGTGTGTGTGTGTGGTTCTTGTCAGCGATTCCCGATACCAAAAACTGTGAATGTGTCGTCCTGATATCCTAATGATCAGTTGTCTCGATATCCCAATGGCAAGAATGGTCATAGTTTAGCATTTTCAGTCGAGGAAAACATTCCCATTCAAATATTATGAAATTAAATGGATGAGAAAACATGGGTTGATTTAAAAAATCGCCTAATTGCTGTGCTAGAGATGATCTTCACGCACTTCATGAATTAAAGTTCACCCTCGAGAAATTCCAAGGTTTTTAGGAAAAATCACTCGAGCGATCGCAAACAATGACAGTGAATAGATTTGTATCTCGAAAAAAATCTTTTCTTTCTCCCCGTTTTTCTTTTCGAACCGCTTACGACTCGTTCGTTGTTTATTCGTCACGGCTTAGGTAAGTCCAAAATATTAACGATGCTTTTCAATTGTACGACCAACTTGAACGGTTTGAGCCCCCACTGTAAAGTGGCAAGCCCTTTAGCCGAGACACGAACAACAAAACTTCATCTTTGTCTTCCTCGGGTTATTTGGCTGTTCCTTCGCCGTTTCTTTCGATGTTAACTCGTAGCTTCCATCCAATATTCTACTTACGACTGATTTATCTTCCAACAATATACCTCATTTCCTTAGTTATTAGAATTCATGGATATCTTTAGTGTTCATTTAACATCAAACATTTGCCATTACTAAATTCGAATCTTTACTCTACTCTAAAACTTTAAGTGGAGCAGTTCAATTGGTTAGGTTCCTTCAGGTAATTTGACGAAGAACTGGATGATTTTCGCCTCCAAGGAATGATAGTCAGGGCTTTATTTTTTTTTATTGCTGGACTCCGACGAACTATGACCGTAATAGCCTGCCAGGAGTAAAATGATTAGAGCACAAAAAATGTACCAACATCTTCTTGTGTCATGCCAAGCAAAATTTTCAGAAGTAAGCGAGTAGTTATTATCGTCAACGGTCCATTAAAATTTCAAATGTGTTCAGCTACAATTTGTCACCCATTAAAGACTATTAGTCGAAAACAGACCTAAAACGCTTTGCGGTCAAACTTCTCCAACTTCCCAGACAATTTACCCTACATAATCCTTCGAGCGAACGCAAACAAGGATCTGTTGCAGAAGTAAACATAAATATTTCTGGTGTAATTGTATTTTAAAGCACCAAAAAGGTGTTGGCACGTTAACTAGCACTGAATGGCGACGCGAAGTCTTCTCAATAACAAGAAATGTTCCATAGTAGCTTTTCGGTCGGATCTCGATGAAAACTTGGAAAGCAGCATCGCATTCATGACATTCTTCGCTGAAAATCGCAACGATGTCGTCTATTCTGTACACCGAAAAACTCTTAAAGTCTGCAATGTCTTCACACTCGTAAGGATGGCTGCTGTGGAGGACGGGCAAGCTGGTTTACCATACTCACAATTTTACAATGTCTTTGATTATGCTGAGTGTTTTTGAATATTACTGGATGTTAGCTACCACTTTCATCCCACGTTCCAGGCTCCTGTTTTCATCGAAACGACAATACGCAAGTAGCAGTAATGGTTTTTATGAAAACATTTCTTTTTCTGGCTTATTTTCTCGGGTCGGGTTGAATCTGAATGAATCAGATAGCATCGTGGCGTAACCGTGGTATGAATTGTATGTTGACTTGAAATCGTCAACGTCAGATTGAGAATAATAAAAGCGACTTAGATATTCATTCGTTGCTCGTGTATTCATGGGGTTATTGGCAGTTACAAATGTAATTTAGCAGCGTATTACTTTGAAGTTTTGGAAGGAGGTAGACCATCAGATGGAAGATCAAGGTAGAGTTTGGTTTAGCCGAAAGCCAGTCAGTTTTTTTATGGAAAATATACATGAATCCAAATTTTTGTCAGCTGAGGAATTGGTATCAAAAAGGAGAAGCACTTTTTACAAGCAAATGAATAAACTCAGTCTAATTCTCATATTTCGAGAATCAAAGCTCCCACAAAAAAAATTGCGCAAGACAAACTTGTGCTGAATTTAATTTTCAGCAAGTTTTGCACACATCATTTTCACGTGGGGTCAATAAGGAAAGTGTTACACAACAAAAACGACACTCAAAAAAAAACGATCCTCTTTCAGCCGTCGCAACTTCTTTGTTTCCACATTTATCGCGAAAAAACGTTCCGTACTTATTTTAAGACAAATTCGTCACAAGTCGTTTGCGGTATCGTTTCTCTTAATCACTAAACGTTGGCAGGAGCTATTGCATCCCGAAAGGAGGAAAGTCACTGGAAAAACACATTTTTAAGCCAAATAATCATGGCTTCCGATGGCAAACCCGTAACTGTAAAACTCACGGAGCAGGTAGGCAGGCATATGTTATTTGAAATGTATAATGTGTCTTACTGAGATTTTAAGTTCAAGTTACTGAGATCGCAGCTCCAATCCTCTGGAAGCTATGTTGAAAAGAACACCTTAGTATCTCGGAAAACATACCTCCCACCAAAAAGCTGGAAATTCTAGCAAACTATTATGAATGGTCTCTGGACAATATATTATGTTTAGCATTAAGTACGGTCAATTGATTGATTTTTTGGGGCTTGGCTTTATATGCAGACCTTTTTCTTGTTGGAAACAATCTGAATCGTACCGTGAGTTTTATAAATTAATTCAATTTCCGATTGGACCTTTAGGATATCAAACAAAGCTTTTACGTCAGATATGTTTTGATTGCGAGCTACGATAGAATTCGCTGAGCTATCAATTGCGTTACCAACAACATTACGGCCCCCTTTGCAAAGAAAAGAGGCGCTTTTCATGGAAAACTTCAAAGAACGTCCATGGACCTGGAATAAAATCATAATATTTTTCGGTAAAAGAGCAACAAAATGCGAGGGAATTAGTAGCCTCCACATTTTTTTAAATCTGCATTTGTTCTATCAGTTAGTAATAGGCAAATTGAACGATAATATATATAATATTAACAATTTATTGACAATGTATAACAAAAGATGTATAATATAAAGAAAATCATGAAACGTGAGAGTTTCTCGCAAACCTTTGTCATCACATTTACAGAAGGTAAGAAAAACTAATATTTGATAAGTATAAAGATGTCATATCCGCGCACATTATGCGATATCGCACGCGATAGGCCCTAATACCTAGTGAAATCAATGTCTGACGTCCTCATCTGAGATTTTTTGTCGAGTAAAAGTGTCCGACCATTTGAGGTGGTAGTTCTTTTGTGCTCTCTTTTGTTTCAATAATTTTTTTCGGAGGTGGAAGGGGGGAGGGTTGTGTTGTTGAGATTTAATAATAATATCAATTTGCATTTCGAGTTGATCTTGTATCGCGAAGGTCATATTGGAATCAGTATGTGCGATGTAAAATTTATAGTTTCGAATCGTTGTTATGACTGATTTCAATAATTACTGCAACCATTTGATTATTTTGAACTGATTTTAAGCTTTAAGAAGATGACGAAAGAAATGCTTAGATACTTTTCTGATTTTCCTTGAAAATAACTCTTGCAGCGCAAAATATTCTCCTTTCAGATTGAATAGGTCCTACATTCTGATCTGTATTAACTTTCTCAGAAACAATTATTTAAATTTGCTGATCAAGATTGAAAGTATCCATTCTATGAAGAAAAGACCTCGGTTCAAATGACTTTCTTTATTCACCATCAGAGACGTGAAATACTATACTAAATTTGTAAAATTCCGTAGGAAGTTATTTCAATTATTTTCGTTGAGCATGCATAACCATTTTACGGTATGAAATCATAGCAAATAATCTTTGCAGAACTTCCAACAGACAAACATACAGACGAGTGAATCCATTGCATCTCTATTATGCAATTTCAACATTCAATTTCACGAATGTGTGCCTAACAATCTCTAAGGATCGTATCCAATAGCATACCGAGGGAACTATGTACCTTCTCAAGAAAGACGGGACCCATTCACGGATAAAATCCGTCTTGAAAGCAACACAAGAATGTCGGCATGGTATGTAAAATGCATGCAAGCAAAGATGCAAGTCCTTTTTGGCCACACTACCATATCACCATTGTGGGTAGCGGTCGTTTCGATTCCAAAGGAATTTGAATGCGATGTTAAAAAGATAATGGAAAACTTTCAGCTACTACTATCGGAGGTAAAACTGCATCCGAAATAAGAGTTTGGCATTCGGAAGCGAAGAAAAAGAAATGTAAAGTACATACCGAGCAGTAGGGATTGGCGGTATATGTGTGTGTTTGTACTGAAAGCAATGAGAGGACTTAAAAGTTTTTTTTATATCCAAAAGAAATTTGTCTAAGAAAAGTTTAGAGAAATTGGAAAGCTGTTGGTACTTAAAAAATTTTGTAGAAAAATGAGGATTTAAGTTCTTTTCTGCAGGAATTACATTTTTTGGAATAAAATTGTGAGAGGATTAGGCAATAGCATAATCGAAAAACGTTAGTTTACAAAAAGAAAGATGAGCGATTTTTATTGCTGGTAAGCGAATTTGGATTTCCACGATTTCTCCCACCCAAACTTGATAAGATAAGCCTCATACCGTCTCATCAAGTTAAATATTTGAGTTTAATTCTGGACTCGCGTGGAAAGCGAACATAGAAGAAAAAAGCGGTATGCGCCATCTACTGCTGCAAAAGAGCTATTGGGAAAAGGTGAGGATTGAAACCGAAAATCGTATCATGGCATTATACGGCGATAGTGGAACTAGTACAGCGCAGTTGTTTGGTGGCCAGCTTTGCGAAAACATCCAATGCAAACCTGCTAAACAGGGTCAGAAGGATTGCAGCTACTGCAATCACCGGGGCCTTACGCACTACCCCGACAAAGGCACTGTTTCTGCTACTGAATTGGCTCCCGACGAAGCTCCTTACGAGACAGCAGGCCAAGTGCTCTGCGATTCGATTAAAAGTATTGCATCTCTGGCAGGAGGGTTGATATTGGCCACTCCATGATACTTCGGAGGGACTTGACTCCAGTGATGAACTGAACGGAACTAGGCTGTTTCATATCAGCTAAGAAAATCGTCAACAATCGAACAGAATAACTTCTTTCAATTCTAAATTTTACGGTAACTAATTAACCGTACTTAACTTGGTTACAATACGGTGCTCATCAACAATCTTCTGTGTGTTGGTTGCCTAAAATTAGGAATACAGCAGTTGCCCAAGAAATAGTTTTTTACTGCTAAACAATTTTCGGGAAAATTGGCCTGAACATGAGCTCGATACGCAATTGTTTGACCAGTAGTGGTAGATTAGGAAAAGTGCTGATGTCTTCATGTTAGAGAGATGCCGCGTTCTGAGATGTCGTCTTTTATGGACCTTTTCACAATTCTCAAATCGTGTTATAGTAAAACCGTGTTTTACAAGTGTCGTCATCTTCAGGCATTCCATTTTTCATACCAAATTCGTTGCGTATTTTCAATTCGGATCCCCGAATTTGATATTTTATATCATAATTTTCTCTCAATTTCAAATCGTTTGGAGTGGAATCTTTTCATAATAGTTTTTTTCCCTTGATTTTCCTTACCAAAATGTTTGCTTATTTTCAATTTAGATCCCCAATCGGCTACAATATTCAAAACAAACAAAACACAAACTTTTTCCTCAAGTCAACAGTTTACTTGCATGAAGTGAGAAGAATAAATCTTTTCTTTTGGTGAAATCTTAAAGGCACCAATGCTTTTTATACACATAAGTGGGTGTCTTGTGTCAGCCTGCTTCCATAAATGTATCTGACTCAACTTCGTGTTGGCATTTTGAAATTCACATACATCTTTGTTGGCTGTCTCTCCGCTCAATAAACTGACTTCAATTGCCTAACAACGCCCACAACGGCTCCGACCTAACAGTACACATATTACGATGAAACCCCTTTTTTGCCAACTTCGGCAAGGATAATTTGGATCTCAGTCAGCGCTAAACGAAACAATTCCAATTCATTGTGATGCTGACAAAAAAAACCCGAACAGAAGAAGGGAAAACTTCCGCACAAACAATATAACTTCGTTCAATTTCACAAAAGACAATTTCCCGCTTCCACACAATTTCCCAGGCGTTTCTTTTTCACATATTCACCACGATCTCGCATACGAGGCGAAGCACAACAAGAATAAGATAAATTTATTGCCGTATCACGGAGGGAAGAAAGGTAAACAAGCGTCGCGTCCTTGTGATGAATGCCGACGATTATATGCCTGTACAATGGCCGTGCTCCTCAAATTCATCTTATTTTCAAATACACTTTTCCGCTTGTATGTACTGTATTTCATGCGGGCGGATATGGGCGCCCCAGTGCAAGAAGCATGTCCTTTTCTACTGTATGACCGGGTTAAAGGAGTCGCCCGGAAAACGGCGAGGCTTCCAAGCTGAAAAACAGCGAAGGCGTGTGGGCTAGGCGATGCCTGGTTAGATGTGTAAGGATGTGATAAGAGTGGCGGAATTGTGTAAATGATACTTTAAAGTCAGGCAGCCTGAGCTGCTGATATTATTGTAACAGCAATTTTTCACATGGTTGACGTAGTCCCAGCCACAATCCTGGTATATGCCGGGGTGTTTTGGGGGGTGCGAGTCGGTTAGGGCAGGAGATTTATCGTCTCTCAGTAAATTATCGTCATCATCATCATCATCGGGAGCAATTTCGTGGAACGGCACGTGAATTGCTTCCTTCTCCACGATTTATATCTTCGGCGTGCTACTTTCACCTTTCCGGCTTGTCGAAATAAGAAAATCACGAGGCCTGCCAATGTCCCATTACTGATGTCACAGGTGTTGTGGAGACATATAACGAATGCACATACTCCTCGCATGGTTTCCAATTGACTTCGTTGGGCTTCTTGGCAAAAAACAGGTCCTGTTTTTATTATGAAACCGGCAATTGCAAGGAAAATGATGGGAAATTACCAAAATATTCGTTGATGCTATTCTTGCTTTCCTGGAAATGGATTCGTTTAGTCTTTTCGTTTCCACGTTGACAAGGAAGTTTCAGACATACATCACGACTAGAATATCCTGAAAAATTAGGTCACTTCAAAGTGAAAATAGACAAGAATGTAGCTCAGCTTATTTCGTTGTCCTCCTGATTGTGCTAATCTGAATATGCACGCCGTTATTTTTAGTTTTGTGGATGTAATTGTAAATAAATTTGACTCAACTATTTTACCATTCATTTTTTTAAGGGGATTTCTGTGGATTTTTCAATGACAATATGTTAAGTTTGCTGCTCATTTTGGCTGGTAAACAAATAAAGAAGCCTTGAATAATTTTCACCCCGGCCTAGAGGTAACTACCCGGGGGTGGGGTAAGCCGCTTCTCTTGTTTCTCGCGTTGAAAATGACAACAGGTGATCAGCGAAAAAAATCTTGTCATGATACCTAATTTTTTTTTTGATTCTTTTCCTCTCAACACTTTTTTGAGCGGCGAGAACGACCAAAGATGGCGGGAGCAATTCGCTTAGAGGATTGCTGCATATTCGCAAAAGTCACTTTGCTGGAGAAGATAACAGCTTCGTGGAAATTAGTGTGAATTCATATTCAATCAAGCCAACCATCTTCAAGGATCAGTTGGTTAATTTGGGTCCAAAATCAGTAGAGCTTTAAAGCGGGAAGAAAGCGTATCATTGAAGATCTTAAAAAAGTAGCTTAAATTTTTATTTCTCTTGTTTAATGTTGTGTGAATCCTACGTGGTGTACATTTCTTCAGTTTTTTCGTTGCGATGTCCTCTGTTTCGAATATTGATTTGTTGTGAATGGCTGCCGAGCTCTTAGATAAAATCTTATTTTAAATGAAACACTTGTTTTTTTTGACTCACAAACTTTATTATTAGCACGACGCGTTTCGATCCTTAGATCATCTTCAGGTCTGAAGATGATCTAAGGATCGAAACGCGTCGTGCTAATAATAAAGTTTGTGAGTCAAAAAAACCAAGTGTTTCATTTAAAATAAGATTTTATTCTATTATGGCTCATCAAGAGAACACGCAACTTTCTATAACTGACTCTTAGATAAAGTTAATTTCAGGTCGCAAAGTCACGGCGCAATAATTTTGGTACCCAAAGCAAAAAAATACCACGCCTTTCTCCGCGGATGATTGCCAGATGAAATCACCCACCCCGTGACCAGCCGTGCGCGCAGACAATTCTCAAGCTAAGTAGCTTCTACCTGCCCTTGTATCATTTTGTCATGTCTAAACTATCTTAGCAGACATTTTATTCGGGCTTTTTCTTGGTAACTTCTGAATATTCCGATAAAAATTCTATGTAGAAGTCTTAATAGTGTGCTTGTAAAACCGAGCTGCCTACGTACGCCTGGTATAAAATTAAAAGTAGAACGATTCGTGCAAAACATTATTTATTGATCTGAAATCCAAAGAAGAATACATTACGGTGACGGTGCGAGTTAGAAACCTTATCTGAAACTTCAGTCTCACAAACTTAGATCGAAGACAACATCAGGAAGCATCAAATAAGGAATTCTCAAATCTTTTTCATTATGTTCCGGTCAACACCGGAGCACTTATGTTACAGGCGCTACCACCTGCTACGCAGCTGTTGCTCCGCACTAACGGCAACAAATCGCTAGATTTTGCTTTCAATATCCCGTTCTATGCTCTACCAATTTTCCTATTCTTCACTGACTTTGCTCGTTTCGTCTGTAGCGCAAAAAAGGTTGAAGAAATTCCAAAATTTATGGTCGTTTCGGTATTCATTTTTTTTAAAATTCCTGTTAACCTATAGCCGTTCACACCGCCCAAAATCAAAGAGGACGGGTGGTTCCAGCTACCCACATATATACACTTTAAACTAAACGTTTCGATTCCTAATGTTTTGTGGGAGTGGTGGAATTCTGAACTCGATTTTAGATGATACATCATATCTGGACACATTTTTTCTTGTGTTGTGAATTTAGACAGTATTTAAACACTTGACTCTTGCGATATGTACGATTTATGTTGTTCTGATTTTGTACACCAAAGTTGTTGTAATGTTCTGGATTTGTCACGAAAAGATAATGAAATGAACGTATAATCTACTTCGAGCCAGCAAAAAAATTAGATTAAAAATAAAATCGTAATATAAAGGTTGATTTTCATAGTTGAATCGAACTCTTCGCCAATCGTACACATTCACTTGCCGTCGTGCTGCCACTCAAACTGCTCGTTGCTGCAACCTCCTAAACTGGCTGTCTTCCCGTACTGTTGTCATACTCTGTCGGTTACTGTGCATCCTTCCCATGGGAATGTCAAGGCTATTGCTACATTCTCGTTGACTTTTGTCCAATTCTTTTCTGCAAAAAAATAGGAAATGTGCGCTACTCAACCGCTAGATAAATGACTACAAGGTTGTTGCCTTTGCTGTTGCTAAAGGAGGCTGGATTCGTCGGCGAGGACATATCACGAGTAGTATTTCACACATAGGCGATAATAAGGTAGAATTCGCTGACTATGAGTAAGTTGTTAGTGCTTCAGCTCGATGACCTGGAACTAGTCGTCCTTCTTGACTCTTGAGTAAAGAAGCTTGCTGTTGTTGCAGAGATGGTGGCGCCAGGTCAGTTTAAATGATTACTAGCTGATGACCTCCACGTATAATGCTGAGGCAAAATTTTTCGAATCAAACAAAAAAAAAACATTTAATCCACCAGTTCATCATAGTTTCCATCGTATTCACTTCGACTACACAAATGGACCATTTGTTTTTACTTTATTTCGCACATATTCGCCGTAATAGCATTTCCGTGTTATAATTTTTAGTTGCTATTCTTTTCTGAAGTGTGTGTGTTTTTTTTTCTTACTCACGACAACATCTGCTCGAGATGAAACTCCACAAAAAGCATGCCAATAGCAACTTGAATGACTATTGGCCCAAGAAAACGTTTTTCTTTCACTTTCCACTCACTTAGACGTGATGAGAATACCTACTACTGTTTGTGTGCTTTTTATAGGAAGCTTTTGTGGACCAAACAATTCATTTATTTCTTGTTTATTTTTCGCAAGAATCATCGCGGAAAACATCTGACGAATTGCATTGTTGAATGAACAAGCACAATGAGTAAAATCTGGATGGGGGTTTTGTGATGAGGGTGAGGATGAATAGGATAGGAATTATATGAGAATTTCGTGGCAACTTTTCTTGAAATGATTTCAGGAGTTTTGGTTGGTGGTGTTGAATTTTATATTGGCTTGATAAACGTTTCATTCAGGCGATTTCATTGATAAATCTATAAGAAATATTCTTGTTTGAGGCCAACAAACTTGGAATTGGGCCACGAAATAATAATTTTGTACTTGATTTTTCAATGTCCTATCGACTCTCGGATCAATTGGATAGATTGCAGTGAAAATATGATGAATCCCCTTTGCCAAATTTGGATCCACATAAAATTCAATGTATCTCATTTTATCAAGTACTAATTTTTAAGGATAACCAGTTTCCTTTTCATTATCATCATTAGATTCTACTTGCAGTCATCTAAAATATGTCTTAAAAAACTAGGAGGACTTCCGAATATGGAACTATCACACCCTTAACTACAAAAGATTCGCATTTTCAATGTTAACATGCACGACACGTTTTCTTATCAGCTCCAATTTTTCCAAAACAAAACCTTATATCCTTACAAGTTCATCTGATATAATAAATGTCGGCGGACACATCACATCGTTGATCATAAGTTATGCCATGCTCATTTTTCTTGTAGGGATTAAGTTTGCTGGAAAATCACATTTAATCCTGCTGGCATTCCGTTTATCGAAACAATCTCCTTTCAGCTAAATTGAATCGATAAATCACATTCGGAGACAATTAACTTGACAGACCAACTAAAACAGATATGGTGACCGCACGTTGCCCGTACAAATAGCAACAATTTCCTACCACCGTCCAGACCAGTACATGAGCGATTTCATTATGTACCTCCTGATTGGCATGTCTTCGTTCTTGGGTTGAGGTACGGTAAAGTAAGGTTTTCGGGTGAGAGTCCGTTTCGCATTATTTATGACACTAATTCCAAATACATCAGAATATCAATGAATAAATCTGTGTAAGACGCTGCTAGAAGAAGAAGCAATTTGGCAAGAAGTTGGACGGGCAGCAAGGACGATTTCCATAGAAAAATCAAATAAATAGAAGCATTTCCGAGACTCAATCGAAATCCTTTTCGTATTGATTATCCAGACTCATCCCCTTCGTTCCGCATACATAGCTAACTGACACATTTTCGTCGGGGTTGATTCTCCGTTTGCACAACGCAGAGGATGTTGCATTAATTTTTGAGCACGAAGCGGCCTCGGAGTCAATGGAAACGATCATGAGAGCCAACCCACGAGTCACTTGTGTCGAATTCAAATTGGAACGGACAGTTTGAAAGACTTTCTGACATGGATCAACATTTCGAAGGTGAATGATGAATTCGGTGTGGCACGAAGGATATGCTAGTCTTATTGTTGGTTGGGGTTACGATGGTAAAACTTTTTAACATTCTATTTTGTGTTAGGGGATGAAGTGCTTAGTGTTCTGTCTATGAAAGTGAAGCTTCAAATTGAGTTCTACTTTTTGGACAAACTGGACAGTTTTTGACAATGAGAAAAGATGATTATTGTTTAACTGGCCAAACGAAATATGAAAAGTTTGTTAATTGGAAATGATATGACCATCTGAAGAAAGAACGCCTTATTTTGGTGGCCGTAACACTGGTTTAATATGCACCGTCTGCTCGTTTCGTATGGCCAGGAAATATAATGTAGAACCACCAAATAAAGCATTTTATTTGATTCACTCATCATCATTAGCGCGTCATCCCAATTCCTGTTTTGCTCCATCAAGGCAATACCTCTAGCTGGTTTGGTCCATCGATCGCATTCTCCAGTTTATGAACCTCAAAAACCGATTGGTCTGTTCATTGTTTGCGTGACCTCTTTGGTAAATAGCGCACAAACACTTCTGGAAGATTCTAAACACTTTGAAAAATTATGGACTATAAAAAAATTTCTAGACTCATTGAAGAAGAAGTTGTACACTTTGGAAGATTTTGGTTACCCTCAAAGAGTTTTAAACACTTCCAAAATTTATCAGAAATTTTTAAAGACCTTAAACTCTTTTAAAAAATTTTGCACATTTTGCAAAGTGTCGGACATTTTGAAAAAATTCGAACAGTTTGTCAGGCTTCAGAAACTTTGGAAAGATTCAAACGCTTCAGAAAGCTTTGAAAGGCTTACGACATTTTCGGATTTTTTTTTTGATTTTTTAAGAGACGCCGGACACTGCGAGATGTGCCGAATACTTTTTTCTTCTTCTTTTTTTCGAATTTTTCCTGTTATAAAATCATAGCCTGAAGCGGTCTTTGAACTGAAATTCGACAGAATCTCATGTTTGAGCTCTTGAATGGTGATAAGCCAAAGGGCCAGCTCATCTCGCTTGGGCGGCTCTTACAGATAGTCCTGAATGTTTTTCCCCATCAAATCCTTAAAACAGTGCTCTCTTTCCATATCGTTAGCATCCCCGAGCTTAATCGTATCAGGTTATGTTTTTGAGCCAGAGGTACCGTTACAAAAGTACGATCGAGGACGAGGATGGAAGAGGTTGCACAATAATTTGAAGATTTAGTTCGGTTTTTCGTTTGTTAAAGTAGGTCTGATTTCAGGCTTTCTCTCGCTTTTATGGTCTTGTTTGCTTCTCGATATGCGAGTGAGAGTTTCGAATAAAGTTAAAAAAGAAGTATAGACTCAAATTCGTCAGAATTTCGTAAACTGACACTTAACTGAATCGCCAAAAATGAAATTCTGGACCTATGCAACATAACTTACCCACTACACTACGCGTACAACTGAGCTGGCCTGCCAGCAGCCATTGCACCTCTAGCTAGGTAGAGGCCGAACTCGAATTAGTCTGCAGGATAAAAAGTGTTCGTTGCCGTGTGCTCAGGACTGAACGTTCATGATGTCTTGTTGGCTTGGAATTTCTCCGCGATTTTGTTCGCATAACAAACATTTTATTACAGAGTTTTTTCAAACATACCAAATAAAGTATTTTAAATGGAATTAAAATCTGACCGCGTTTTTTTACTTCAAAATATCATACAAACTCGATTCAAAAATAATTTCAAATACTTACATTTATATGCTCATCTTGTTCATGTATTCCTGCTCATATTTTTTTTCGAAAACAGCGATTGCACAATGTTTATTACTTTGCCTCAACGTTGAGATTGTTTTCGACACACAAAAAAAAAAATTTCAATAATACAGCAATGGTAGAAGGACAAATTCATTCAACCTCTATCCGTTTACAAATGAACGAGCAGTAAAGTTGTATCTTTCGGAAACAAGTCAACTTTATTCTGTCATTGCTTTTTTCGGTATGTATCGCATTCTGTTTTTATTCTGACCTTTTCGCAGCCGAAGGACACAAAACTTATGTATACGTATGCACATATTTTTATTTGAACATTTGCAAAGTTCACAAGAACCCCATCCGTGTCCGTTCAGCAGAAGGAGACCAAGATGGCGAGCCAACAAGCTTTCGCTGATGGCTATTTAGTGGAGGAGTGTATAGCGTGTAGCAAGCAGGTTTCACAAGTTCTTGGAGCGAGAACCATTTCAAGTATTCAACTACACGGAAAACGAGAGAAAATAACATGCTAGAGTAGAAAACTTAGAAATAACTTTTGTAGCAACCTTTTTTTCGCTGTTACTTTACTTGACCTTTTGATTCATGCGATCCTCGCCCCAATCTATGATTGTTCAGCATCCCTACTCGATGCCATACTTTCAGGGAAGTGTGTAGGTACAGGTATGGGCACCAAAATGATTTTTCACATTTTTATGATATTAGACCCCACGATAGATGGCCTGGAAACTTATGAAAACACGACAAGTCATCCTTCGGTTGAAACGGGAGAGTTAAAAAGATGTCACATGTTGCCAATGATATTTCTGCTCCTTTTTTCATCGTACAATACATCTGAAAATGTGTTACATGTGGAAATTGACGATATCTGTTTCTGATGGTGTTCGGTGTCATTTTTTGAATATTAAATTGATGTTTTCTTATGTGCGAAATTGCTACTGTTTGGCCTCGCTTGTATTCTTGTCGGTCACAAGGAATATTGATTATTCCGATTAGTGAAACGATGAAATTTATGTGAATAGTTAAAGTAAACTAATGTAATGAAAGAGACCAGGAAGAAATAAATATTCATGTGTTGCACTGCAAATGGTATGTTTAATGAATTTCAAAATTTTGAAAGGCAACAAAACCTCACGCGTCAACGACTTGCAAGACGTTCATATCAGAAGAGTTTGTTCGGCCTCTATTAGACAACAGGAATGCTGATTGTTACCAGGCTAGGTCAGTTCAGCAAGAAAATACAGTCGTGGCTTACTTTACCTTAATCTGTGAAATGTCCTTCTACATGACACAACCAAAAATCATCGAACCAAACTCTCTCAGCAACACACCTCATGGCCAAACCTCCCGCATTGGTTGGTTGGTGTCCTCTTTCCTCAAGAGATAATTCACTTAGGCCACGACAGACTCATTGCGGTACAACAAACAATAGAAATGGCAATAGATGACTGCCAGTTCTTCGCATCTCGTCGACGGACGTGGAGGTCGTGCCCGGTACCGCCACTTCTAGCAACAATGTTTTCAGCATGGCTACATATTGCCCTTCCGTTGAAATCATTGCTAAGCGGTTAGACCTCCCATTGATATTTGAATTCACACTTCCTCATTGAAGGTAAATTTATATGAATACGTTGAAACATTGGCATGCATCATGATTGTGGGTCAAAAAAAGTCCACATCATAAAATCTTGTCATAAATTTTATCGTGGAATATGATTTGTAATGAACAAAAACAATGGATGCATATAAGACTACGTTCAAAGAACTGAGCACAAAGCGCTGTATTTATGCATGTGAACATTTAACCCTGCAAATAATGCTGTAAGTGATAACACTTCTTTGATAAGAGTCGAGTGAAAGATCACCCCCAACAGCATCCGAAAACGATCAGTTTTGATTAAGTGCATCCCCAATTAGGTATTCTTGATACATTGTTAGGCACTTCTTTCGACATCACTTCAAGCTACTTTCGAATGTACAAACGAAGTGCACACCACCAACCTGAAGGCTCATGTAAAATTCATTCAATATATATCATCGTTATGCTTTTGTTGGTGATAGAAACGAGTTCAGGAAATTTATACGCAGTATAATACAGACGCCTGTTGAATCGGTTCCTTGTTAAATATGGTTCAAGATAAAGTGATAAAAGCTTGTAAAGGTATATTTATGGGCTTCGAAAAGGATATCTTTTCATTTCATTCTAATTGATTTAGAGTAAGTAATGCCTCTGTGCCTGAAGAAGACATTAATTCAATACATAGATAAAAACCTACCTAAGCATAAATTAATGATAAATTAATAAATTTTCGTGTTGGAAAATAAAGCGCTGCAAGGACACATCAGGTTTTGGTGCAATAGATACTTGTGCGGTGGGATGTCACTCAACCGGGTTTTGGTCACACGTTGCCGATAGCTAAATAGCAGTCGATAATGAAATTTGTTTTTGGAATTTCGCCTCAGAGTCAATTGAAATTTCTGCAGATTCTTAGCTTTGAAATGGTACCAGCTGAAATTCTGTCAATGACTGACGGTTTGGTTTGGTACGTGTTAATAGGAGTTTCGAGCATTGTGACATTTTAATACCGATTTTTTTCGAAGCAACTGCTATAGGACAAGTTAGAATATTCTGGGCAGTTTGTGCTGGTTCAGTTTCCATCCGAACTTGAATAATGGTAGAACAGCTCATGCTCAACGCAAGATCCTTTCGGGATCTAAATGCGTGTGCCGTTTTTTTTAATTGACGTGCCAAATTCTCTCCGTAAGGACTTTTTGCTCGCCTGGCGGCATTCTTAAAAACCCTAAGACCTTTTCTTATATTTCGATCAGTCATTTGGCAATTTACTATTTTTGGCTGCATTAAACAGTCTGCGTGCTGTCGTCCATTAATTCTCTCTCTTTCACTGGTATGGCAGACTTCTTAATTTCTCAAAATTTTCTCAAGGAACAGCAGCTATCGAATGCATCATTGAGGATGTTTGATCCTATCGCAGCTAAGTTCGCGAATCTTGACCATTTCCTTTTACGCGCTTTTCTAAACGTTCTAGACGTCCTACAGTGATCCAACACTTTCCATCTCGAAATCGCCGAATTTACAGATCCCGACACAAGTATTAGGTGCAGAGCCTCACTACTGGAACTAGTAACAAAAGTAGGTGTGCTACCATTTTTATATATCAAATGATAAGTTACCAAAAAGGTGCTCGCACAAGGATTCCTCTTTGTCATTTATGTTGCTACTACCCCAAAAAGTATGGTATCTCTTTTCGCGACCTCCAAAAGCATCCTGACTGCAACCGGTGGTGGTTCTTCTGGATCGTTGTGTACCATGTAAGCTGAGACAATTCAGCAATTACTGCTCTGATTTTTCAGCGCTACAACTGCCAAGTCCTTGGAACAAAGATTCGGAATCGACAGTGGAAAGTTTCGTAATCACTCACACCTAGCCCTTGAACTCGATCGCTATGGATCCGTGTTTCCAGAACCAAGGTCAGTCTGGGCGCTGAACTGTGGTGGAGGTTGATTTGTAATAGCTTCTGTGCTTCCATCATCACCAACCTACTTTACAGTCCCATCGCCGGTCCGCAGACTCCTTTTAAATATTAGAGGGTACACTTCTCCCCGCGCGCAGCAAAGTCTATTTTGCCGATTTCATATGCTTTAAGATAACGAATACCTTATTTTTATCCTTTAGTGATTTATCACCGGTTACTTACCATTCCTTAATTGAAACGTCCGGATTTTGCGCCTGCTGGACATCTACTCTTTGCCGATGTCGTCATTTGAGATCCATACTCCGCCTTTCTGCATGCTTTGCATCCTCTTGACTTCAACCAGCTCGAATTTTGCTGCCTATCAAGGCGCCCTAATTTCCACTACCGTCTTTTGAAGGAATTCTCAAGAAAAGTCGCTTTTGCATTCCTGGACACGAAATGCATACTGCCATTTTGCAGCTCCGAAAGTTGGACATAGTCCGCCAGAATGCTGGGATTTGAATCTGAATAATGAGCTGATATTATCGTCTTCACCACTTTCAGTTATTCACCTGAGTAGCTTTTATTCGGTCAATGATCATAATCTCTCGCCGTGTCGTCCAACATCAGCAGCCAGATAGACTAACAGTCTCCTTCGGAGACATCTTAATTTTCTTTGAAACCGAGCCCATCCCGTTTCTAAATCCTGACTATCTTCTTACCGAACTCCACCTTTTTGGACTTAGCCGTAGTGTTTGCAACACTGCAAACCGCCAGGTAAGCTCGTCTTTCTTGAAAACGCGTTTCGCAAAACGGATGCTCGACCTCTCTTTTTTCTGACCACTTCTGCGAGTTCTTCTTTAGCAGTGCCCTGAACAAACGTGGTGCAGAATTTCGTGTATGAGATCACATCCATTTTTGCCTCTTTAAAACATTCTAGGTCTTCAATTCAATCCGAATCTATAATTTCAGAATCTATATCAAACAATTTTATAGTTTTATATCAAAACTTTGAAAAATCAACCAGCAATCTTTTCACCACTTTTTCGCGCAGCATTTCGCAATAGAAAAAAAATTAAATTAATAACTGGCACAAATATAAGCTCGTTAGCAATAATTTATGGCACAATAAATAATGAAAAATAAACCGAATTGTAGTTTTCCGCTCGCAAAATGAATGTCCTTTACTATATACCCGTACGTACATATATCGCATACGTTCCCATGTTTGCCATTCACGAATTCCATCCAGGCAGGATTGGCTGATTCCAACAAACAACTAGACATCAGAAAAACGTATGGGAGTTTGCCACTGCATCCAATTTTCCCGGGAAAAACATAGAAATGATATATGTATGTATGTATGCAACGTTCCAGATTTTTATGAAATTTCCCCATTATATTAATGGGAGAAAATTGTCATAGAGCTGCCGCGACAGCTTAGCATTGGCACAGTGCTATGCCGTATATAATAAAACAATCCAAAAGCCATTTATCTGATAAATTACCCTCGACTTCATTCTTTCCAACCATTATGCACAATAGATGTAGAGGACATTTTCGGGATAAGATGGGGAAAAAACCTAAACATTTCTTGCGTTGGATGCTTCGTTTTTTTTAGAATTTTAGCATAGAGTTGACAAAGTCATGTCTCGATATTCAATGATTGATGCAGAAGGACTTCAAGTCTCATGACTTCTGTTCAGAGACAAAAAAACGAACGTTAAGTGTCGTTCAGGCAAATTTGTGTGACCTCATGAAATCCTGAGGGTTGGCGATTGCTGAAATATCAGCTTGGTTCTATCTAAAAATTATAAAAACCAAATTGAAAAGAATAACGCACGAACAAACCAATCCTCCCTAGGTGTCCATGCACTTCCGCTTAACAATCAAATTCTGCTCTCCAAGGCACTGATGTCTACTTCGTGCAAAACCGCATAGTTTGCATGGTTGGGCTCTCTATCAGTCAGGGTCCCGTTTAGGTCCAAAAAGTGGAAAACAGAGTCCGCTAACGACAATTTTAATTTAAAGGCTCACTACAATAAGGAATTTTGCAACTGCAAAAATGAAAAGATTTTGGGTCCGTAATTTTCAAGTCGTTTTTTTCATTCTGTTGAAACAATCGTTAAGTCCATTCATAGTAAAAAGCATCCAGAAAAAAATGTCATGATCTCAATTGAAGCCTAAATTAGCAAGTCCACTCACTTCATTGCCTAAATTATCGCGTATCCTTAAGGGCGGGCGCCTCTTCTTTATACACGTGATTTTGATCCATTCGACAACCAGATGATACAGATTAATTCAAGGGATTCAACGTGCTTTCGCCGAAATCAATCATAAAAATGCGGGCACTAAGGACTCATTCGGAATCAAAATACAAAATTTCCGTTTTTAAAATGCAGGTAGTGCCCCAGCTGGGTAAGTATTGATGGCCTAGCTGCGTTTGTCATGCGGTAACGCACTCGTTAGGTCGTAGAAGCGTGAGGCTACGTAGCAACAGCCATGTTTGGCGAGCCCAGCTGAAGCTGCAAGGTTAAAGAGAGATGTTCGCTTGTCGGATCCCTTAGTTTGTTTTCGCGTTTCTACAATTTGTCAGTTTTTTTCTTATTTTGTGAGGTTCAAGTAGAGTAACAGTATAATTTTGACTCTTCAGCTGGTTAAAGGAACATAATAGTACTCAAAATAAACATTTTCCATATGATAATTGTCTATCGCTATATTCTGATGGGCGTATTTTTGTTTGAACTGTGAAATCTGTCTTCCTTACAATAACTCTCCACTTGGATCTCTTGTACGAATGAAAATAATTATACGATGTGAACCCTTTTCATAATCCAAATGTATCCTTCTGTTGAAAATGATACTCTATTTCAGGAAGACATTATTTTAAAGTAAATATGTAAGTCTAATTGGTTCCCAAGAAGTGATTATAACACTGAAATGCTTAAGATTCCTTTTTAAATCCAACCATTCTATGACACCCATTAACGGCTATATTTATGAATTGGTAAATTAAGAAAGGTTTGCATATTTTTTGCTAAAAATCGTATGCCAATTTATTTATGAGTGCTTGGATTCATCTGCAATAATTATTCGTCCTTTTCATTCGTATCCTCTTACCAAATCAATTGTGATTACCTGATTTTCAGCTTATTGCCAATTTAATTTCTGTCGTTATCTTTGAATTCAACCCTCACTACAAAGAAACAGGATTCCAATCGACATTCTAACATCCTAGAGATGCTATGTTATCGCCATCCACCTTGATCCTATTACTCACTTTCGTCAGCACGAAAATTTCAACCCATACGAAACCACATATCCCCAAAGGACTCTACCTTAGCCACTCAAGTAACATTCAACACACCAGTCAACATTTAAGATCTTATAGGGCTTATACTAAAAGCAATCTTTAACTTGGGAATTTCCCAGCATCTCGCTAATCGTAAAAAGTCGGGTTCGGGGTGTATTAAGTCGTTGAAAGATTTTCCTCCGGAGAGCGAAAATTTTGAACAAACAAAACTCAGAATATAAGCTTCAAAGAAACATCCCCAAGGACAGTCGTCACCTACGTGGAAAGTAAAAACACTCATGTTGAAATTGAACTGGAGTGGAAACGGAAAGCAAACACAAGTTGAAAGGTGAGCAAGAATTCGTATTTTTTTCTCGATAAGAACAAATCAAGATTTTATCACGTAAACCAGTTTATCGGTTAGTTTTTCCAATCATAAAAACAAACCATTTATTGAAAGCAAGAGATTTCCATTGCACTCCGAACACAAACAATTAACTAAATTCTTGCCTTGAAGTCAAAAAAGCGTCACCCACTCCACTTGGTCCTTTCACAAATTAGCTGTAGGCCAAACCCTTTTTGAAAAGTCTGCCCATCCATTTTTTTCTCCTGGAAAATAACGAGAAAAAGGGATAAGTGTGAATATAAAAATCACGGAATGAACGAAACTAAACCTAAGAACAGGAGTTTTATGGATATTTTATTGTACGGTTCCATCTATACTGTTTTTACAACCCGAAACGGGAAGGGTATAAGAAAAGTCAAGATAAAATTCGTGGCACGTTTATTTGACTATGAGATTCAACCTTTCCTTCGTGTTGTTGTTTTTTGTCTTCAACGAACTTTAGGATAGTATTTTTCGCAAATACAGAAAACGGTCGAATACAATCCGAACAGTTTATGTTGTTGTCGTTTTGTTTTACCTTTTATCCTTTTGTATCCTTTCAGATTTTGCTGTTACTGTAAATAAATAGAAATTAATTCATCCCCTAAGTTATAGACAGTATTTTTTTGGATAGGGTGGGTGAAGATGTAAGCCATGACAGTGAACAATTAGGAAGTCGTGGGATAAGCTGAATATTTCGGTTGATCTTTTGAATAAAAAGATAAAGAAAATGTTTGGGATTTGAGTTTTCATTGAATATTTGACGGTGTGGGCGGATATTCAATATATTCCTTTCATTTGTTGATGGTCATGTCAGGCAATTCGAATATCTTTGAGCGTGAGTTTAAAAACATATTTTAGATGAAAACATTGCTTTTAAGATTGTTAAACAAAAATAAAGAAAGGTCTTACAAGTATTGTCTTGCAAGTGTTTATACTTTGCTGCAAATGGATTCTCAAGGAATCTTCAAACATATCCTGTGATATTCGTGCCATTTGGAGGCATATCCTATGATATCTGCGCTATTTTTTAAAGGTATTTTCGAGTCCTGCGTCGATTTTATAGAATTAAGCTTTGAGATATCTCCCCCAAAAATTAAACACATAGTGAAATCAAATAGGGATACCGTGCCCAAAGCTCAAAGTCGTCGACATATTTGTTTCAAACGTATCCATAATTAACCCTAGGGTATTACAAAATATTCATGGATGATTTTCAAAAGGTTATTCCATCCAAATCAAAATCTCATTTAGAAATTGCAAAAGATATTGCGTTTTTGCAAGTAATTTATCAGATCACTCCACAGAACTCATGTTCTCAGTCCATATAACATGGGGTTTTTTTATCAACTCTAATATTTTATGCAGACTTTTCTTCAAGCATAAAAACACGTTTTTCATCATTTGGAGACTGCTGAAAACCTTTCAATAGTCTGCAGTTTACAATCAATTCTCGAAGCTTTTTTTGTGAACGTTTAAATGTACAATCACGAAGGTTGGGACCCAGAGCGGTCAGACTTCTCTTGAATATCGTTGAGAATCCTTTTGTAGGGTGTAACAACGTGAATGCATTATAGCTGCATTCACGTTGTTGCAAATGCAGGTAGAGTTCTAATCATTCCATCATGAAATCGGCACACTTCCAAGAAAAGACACTATTTATGAAATATTGAGAGTTTTGGATGGAGTTGTCTACAAATAACAAGACACCGTGTCTCATAGATCGGCAAAAGAATTAAATAGATCTTGGTCCCATCAGTAAGACCTCTTAGCCTATAAATAACATAGACTAGTAAATGGGAAGTGTGGTTTCGGCGTGACGGATGGCATCCTCTTCAGCTGCTGTCATTTGCCATCCGCCACGAGACAGCACGACCACGGTTAGGCTTGTTGATGGGTTAAGCTCGTTATATTTCAACTATTTTTATTATTTGTATCCGCGAAGTATAACGACTGTCAATTTGTTCGTATGTATGCCTACGTCGCTCTTCTATTAGTAAGTTTATCATGGGTTAGAACCTCCTAGACTAGTCGATAACTTTCGTCTTCTACCCGAACACGGTCGCACAACTGGCCCAGTGCTAAGCCATTGCTGGCTGAGCACTACATTACGCTCGCTGAGTCTCGTTCGCCAGTGCTGGCCCAGTAACATATCAGTGCTGGATGATAACTACGGGCGGACGTTGTATGCCAGTACTGGGCCAAGATCCACAAGCAGCATTGGCCCAGTACTGGCGCACTACTGGCCCAGTACTGGCATACAACGAATTTGTTACTCCGCCAGCACTCAAATGGCAAAATGAATCGGCGGCTGCGAGAGCCACGGAAATTTGTATGAAAATATCATTCTCACATGATATTCGGCGCCCGGCATGTGAAGAAGACGCCGGCATCCAAATGATGAGTGAGTGATGTATCGCCTTTGCCACCGAGAATTGAACCCGCGACGTCCATCGCACAGAGCAAGCGCTGTAGCGTCGAAGCCATAGAGACAATTAATAATTTACGTTCACACATTCGAACACATTGGAAAGCAAGCCGTCAGCCGAGCATCGATGAGAGAGTGAGCGGGCCGCCGTCGGCGACTCTCCGTCGCTGAGCGACGGGTGAGCGTCGGCTGAGTATTGTAACGTAGCAACTTGCCAGTAATGGGGGAGTGCTACGAAATAGCACTACTCGTTGAGCATTGTAACGTAGCATCATGCCAGCAATGGGGGAGCGCTACGAAATAGCACTGAGCGTTGTAACGTGACAACTTGCCAGCATTGAGGCAGCGCTGGAAAAAGGCACTACTCGTTGAGTGTTCGCTGAGCGTTGTAACGTTACATTTGCATTGCAAATAGTCGTTTATGTTGCTTATTCGAGACACGGAATGTGCCAGTCATCCGTTTAGTGGCGGATATGAATGCAATTTGGAAAAGAAGACATTTTTATCAATATCTCGAAAAGCACGACTTGCACGAAGATGTTATATCCGGCAAACATGATCAAAATGCAGTTTTATAAAATTCTGGATCATCCATCTAAATTTATTTTATTTATGTATGTTTAATGATGGCGCCAAGGACAAAATCAATAAAGTTGCGATGGGACGTCTATCAGTTGAACTTATATTAAATAAATAGGAATAGAATTCAAAATTCCAAGAATAAAACAAAAAGTCTCTTCTTCAAAGTCGACTGCGTTGCAATTAATTGCATTGTATGAGGAACAATTGCTGAAGTGCAAATGAAAAAGCTTCTGCATTCAGAATTGTTTTTTGCCAGTCTCTCGTAGCTCATTCGTATTTCTACATCAACAAAAAGTTATGATTGTTCACAGATCTAGTAGTTCAAAAAATCTTTTCAGCCTAAGTTAGTTAGTTTTGTATTAAGAAAAAAATATTCATATCAAACTAGATCAAAAAATTGCTTTTTAGTCCACATAAAATATTTCAATGAAAGCTTGATCAAAGATTCCTCGTCACATTTTTTTGCAAGCAAAATTAAGTGTTGTTAAAGGATTCAAATATTACCAGGAAAATTAATTTCTTCGAAAAATGGTCAATTGAATACGAATTGACCGTTTTTCGACAAATATTTCTATCAGAAAAAAGTATGGTTAACTTCTTCAATTGAAGAAATTTGATTTAATCAAACAAAACTTTTTATGCAAGAAGACGTTGTATTTACGCTTCAAAAGGATTCAAAATCATCTTGAACGTTTTCTGGTTTTGTTAAAAACTATTCAATTTAGTTTGGAAGAAAAAATTTGCTACGAAATCCAAAATTTATTCGTACGTCTAAAAAAATATTAAAATACCCTTGAAAACATACTCATTTGTTTTCAAGGGACACTTCTAGTTCTTGTAAAAAGCATTCCGGGTGTAAAAATGAATAATGAAAAGTTGTATACTAGTGTGTTCGTTCTAAGAACAAAAAATAACGTGACTTTCGTGCCATTTACCTTCGCCTGCAACACATTTCTTCGAAATATCGACGACTACGAAAGGGAATACTGTTCAGCCCACACCCACAAAATGAATGTTTATGCGTTCAATCAATATTAACTATGAGTTCAACAAGAATTGCAAATAATGCAGTGATTTCTGACATGTTTTCTTTGCCATTCACTTTACATTTCAATATTAATGCAATACTATAAATTCGCGCATTAGAACTAAGCAATACTTATTAATATAACGAACTTGTACTGAAGCTCACTAGGAAACTTCCTCCGAATCGTTTAACATTCTGCTTATATCATAAATTGTTATATTTCAGTAATGGCTTCAAGCATTGGGCCAGTGCCGATCGCCAGTGCTGGCGCAGTGCCAACCCCCAGCACTGGGCCAGCACTCGAATGCACTACTGGGCCAGTAGTCAGCCAGCACTCAGCCAGCACTCAGCCAGTACTGGGCCAGCACTGGCAGCTGACCGTCGGCCGTTCGTTGTACGCCAATGCTTGGCCGACGCTTGGCGTTGTTTCCACTGCCATGAAACCCTGCTCGGGTAGTGCGCTTTTGGTTAGCGACTTGCGAAGGCATCACATTCAGTTCCATCATAGCTTCTATCCAAGTTTCACATCCAAATTTCTTGTATTCTTTTCTATTGGAATTTAACAATTTGACACACAATTCATCATTGCTGACCCTAAGGGTAGCAAACTTTTATTTGCAAACAACACTCATAGGTCTTGGGTGTTGAAGTAGTTGTCGAAAAATGTATTTTTTTTCATATCTTTGTCCCGTTGAAGTTACTTTTGTAACCGAATTTCCACTTTCACCTAAATCAAAAGCAGTACTGTTGTGGCCTTTCGAAAAAAAATCCAAATAATAGCTGAAAGCAAAAACATTGCTGAAAACTCGATTTTCGTAACCCTAATTATGTCAATTTGTAGGATAGCGTTCCTTCAGCTCCTGATGGCATTTTGTCGGGACGATCTATTCATCTACGAACAAAATCCAATTTCTACTATTGCACAGCTGTGTAGGTATTCTCTTTTCACAATCAAAAAAATGACCCCGGATCCGTAACCGTGACATTCCAATAAGAAAAATGCACAGTTTCCGACTGAATTCAGCCGGCATGCTACATGCTGCATTTTGGTAGAAAAAAGGATCGAACCTTGGCTACCACCGCTACCAGTGTAGCGGCTGCGTAAATCTGCTTACTGGAAAATCTTTGCCCAAAATAAGCGACAAAACCGTATATGCAAATGAATTCCTGCAAAGTGGATCTCAAGAATTTCAAATAGTTATTATTGAATATATATTCGCAATAGAGGCGCGGTTTTGCAAAAGGGTATAAGCGCCAAAATCGAAAAAATCGAGTTTGATATCGATTTTCATGTAAAACTTCACGAGGAATCGAATGGTCACGTTCCGGTTTGTCGAAACGGGACGAATTCGGCCTTAAAAGCATGAAGTTTTTTCAAAACGGTACTATTTCTATAGTTTTTTCAAAATTTTACATATTTTATATCCTTTTCCTATAAATAAAATTGATACCAATGTGTCAACAACATCACATAACAGTGAGATTTAAATTAAATTAAATCGAATAGCATCAATAGAAAACCCATCTCTTGGGCTAGGGTGGAAATGGTTTTGCAAAACGGTATAGAAATCGGATGTGTACCGTTTTGCGAAACCTCCCCAATTTCATAGTTAACTTCCCATCTGATGGAACAGGTAATTGAATCATGTTGATAGATAAATACAAACTCGCTACATTCTAGATAATTTATCAACAATTCAATTTTTTAAAAATTAAAATGCCAAGAGTATAATTGTTTTTTTTTTGATTCCCGAAAATTCAGTTTTTTGGAACTGTACCCTTTTGTAAAACCGTGCCTCAATTGTAATGGTTTTCTATTATTGGTTTAAGACCAAGGGCCGGGCAAGGATTTCCTTCCCGCAGCACTATTCGAAAGTTAAAAGTGCGCGTAACAAAGATTTTTTTTTATGTTTCTTATGTTTGATAAAACCGTTTTGAACAGAGTCCTTCAATTGTTGAATTGACCTTTGAGTGAGTGAACATTGAAATCGTTATCAGTAACCCAAAAAATCTTGAGAGTTTTGAAGTTCCTGTTGACTCTTTATCACGTTAAGATAGATTACTTGTGGTTCACGGCTGAAAAACTACACTACAAGTGAAAAATGATGGCAGAGCCGACAATCCACTCCACACGAGAACATTACAAATCCATTACACGCAATAATTCGTCAATGTAATTAACGATTATGCTTATTTGTATAATGGCCTAATGAACGACACGGGCCCACTCATTGACATACATGTGCCCATAATGAATTTTAATGATTTCTTTTTCTCTCTGCCAAAGTGCTAGTGTTTCGAGATTCGCCTAGAGCAGCAGTTACGATAAAAAGACTACATTTACTTAACTTTAATGACCACCTGAAATCTCATCAATAAAATTTCACTGTACGGGCCCCATTATTATCGCCTTCCTTAACTTCCGACTACGTACGTGCCGAGAAAGCCCATTACGACGGAGTGAAAGTTGCAACGGCTTTTATTTTCGAAACACCTACCACCGCCATAGTCAGCTTCGTCACGAGTGAAAGTTCCATCATCAGCAACTTATGGCACCCTCCACAAGTTTATTTAATGATCAAATAAACTAAGGGCTTCCCCGTTGACGTCCATTTACCCTAATCGTTGGTAATAATGTTAGAAGTTTTCTCCATTGAGTTTTCTTGCTCTCTTCCTAGTTTACTTGGCTTAGTTTTCATCATTTTTTTTCGTGTTCTTATTCAACTCTAAGCTGGCATTATATCATCTCATCTGGCTCGTATTCTGCAAACTGTGACATCATGGTCTAATATATAGAATGCCAGCAGCGTAAGAAAACATCCGTCTCTTCGGTTTCGACATTGTGTGTATACGGAATATCGGAGAAACCCAAAAAGTTTCATTCCAAGAAGGCTTTGTAACGACATTTTAATTCCCAATTTCCTATACTCAGTGTTGCGAAGTTTTTGGTGACTTGTTGGTTGGAATCGGGGGGCAGAAAGATACTTTCTGTTCCCGTGCTTGGGTTTGCTTCAATGGCAAAAATTTCACTTTAACTTTTGTCTTTATTGAAGGCTGCATTGCCACACATTCTGGACTAATAGTTTGAAAACAAAGAAAGGCTTTTGCTTATCTAGTTGTTAATTTTATTCTACTTTGTGCACCTTAAAGTATCTACACAAATAGCATTTATCAAGATATATAAACCAAGAGGCGGCGAAAGGTAAATTGTTTTCGAGTGGCGTATCTATATATCTTTAAAAGATTCTCAAGTTAAACAGGTGGATTTAATGTCATCATCGGATGTTACATTGAAAAGACTAACGTTTTATTTTATTTTCCCCAAAAAATTGCCACACTTTTTCCACGAATAAAATCCCTGTTTCATTTAAAGTCCCGTCCTAACCATCATTTTTATAATTTTCTTCATATGAGCTTATTTTTTCAAAGTATTTTTATTGTATATTTTTCAAGGAATTGTTATTGCAAAATTTGTCCGGGAGTATTATTCAGAATAATTTCCGAAGCATATTTCTTTGAAGGTTCATTTTACAGATACAGTCCACACTCCAAGATTCGAAAAAATGCTTTTTTTTACGAATTGTAACAATCATCCCACTTTCCCTTGAATGAATTTCTAATAATTTACCCACGTAAATATCATGGAATCATTTCATTGTTAGTTCCCAGTAAATTGTCATCGTAACAGTTTCATAGAAAAATATGAATTTGATAAACTTATCAGAAATTTTCAGCATTCCCGCTTCTTTTCTGTGTTGGACGTTAGAGAATTTGTGCATCTTTTTCTTTCAGATTTTTGAAAATTAATTAATAAGAATGTCCTTGTAATAATTTTGAAATCTGTTGACTTCAACATCGCAGCTAAGAAGCATTAAATCTTAACTAATTCATTAATTCAAGCCATAATTGTTATTAAAGAGTGTGTCGTGAAGGACGAACGCATGAATCCATCGCTTCATCACTCAGGGTCCACGTTGGGCGCTATTTAACAAGACTTTCGTTTCGTTGATCTTATGGATGTTCAGTCCCGGGGACGAGGAAACGAACCCTTTTATCGTGCAGACCAATTCAGGTTTGGCCTGTATCTAGCTAAAGGTGCGATGGCTGCTGGCAGGCCAGCTCAGTTTGGCGCGTAATATCGTGGGTGCGTTCGTGAGGTTAGCCTCAAATCACATTTCAAGAGATTCATACGTTCGTCCCTGGTAAAGTAATTGAAACAGGTTCATAAATTATCAAAATGCATTTCATTTGAAAGAAGTCCATCTCAATGATCATTTGGAAAGCCTCATTTATCCGGGACCTCATTGAATGAAGTTAATAGTTTTGTGCATATGATGTTTCGCAGCAATTTTAAATGCCCCTTAAAATCATTTTCATTGCAGAATGACATATGGAAGCTGCTCAAGCCAAGACTCAAGAAAAATTTGTTACTTAGGTTGTAAGATTCTTCAATTTTCATCCTAAATAAATGCAGAAAAATTGAAAGAGATTCAGTTGAGTCGTATAACCGTCAATCACTTGAATTGAATCGTTTATTTTCAAGAGTCCGTTTCTCCATTTCTGCAAACTTTGCTTTTGTACATTTAAAACGAGATAGAATAATGCTATTGCATGTTTGTCAGTAATTTAATTAAATATAAATTGTTTTTTAAGAGGCAAATAACTTTTTTTTAACAAATAAAACACAAATAAGTAATTGAAATGGCTAATTTTTGGCTTTATTAGCTTTCATGATATTTAGTATTTCAATATAATTTCTGGAATATGACCACCGCAACTGCGTCTTAAGACGACCATCTTGTCGGTCCAATTTTGTAGCTTTTTTTCCAGCAAAGCCGGCTTTATTTTGCCAATAATGCGTCGAATTTTGGTTTCTGCATCATCAACAGTTGCTGATTTACCAGCATAAATAAATGACTTGATGTACTTATACAAAAAAAGGTCAATGGAGTCAAATTAAATGATATTGGCGGCCAGTTCACGGGTCCATTTCTTAAGACGATTCGTTCACCAAAGGCGAGGCACTCTTGTATTTCACCTGAAAATTCTATACCAATATCAAAAATTTCGGCAATTTCTTTTGCATCCACATTTATCTCGTCTGAATTATATCTGAGCGCATTTCTTCTGGTTGTAGTTTATTCGCTTCTGAATCATTTCCTGCTAAATTATATGCGCTTCAAGATATTCTGCTAAAATTTTAAGACTCTAATTTAGTCCAATAGACAGCCGGGAATAAATTGATTTCCACTTTCAAATTGTAAAGCTTACGGCTTTAGCTTTCAGCATGTCATATTCAGCAACAGCAGCAGTTTAACCTACTTTAATAATAAAAAATTTCAACTTATCGTTGATATTTACAGTCATGAAGCTATAACTCTCTGAACAAGAGACTACTTTCAGAAAAATATCAGAACAATAAAATCTTGTCTATGGATATTTTCATTTAATATAAAACACTTAAAATCAAAACAACAAATTAAATTTGATAAATCTTTGCTTTTCCATAAAGAAAATCGTTAAAAATCAAATCCACTTTCATAAACTTAAATTGTTTACTCACATCTTCCTTCTACTTTTTTTGCGATTCCAGTGAAATTCCTACGCGAAGTGACACCATATTTTCGCAAGGCCAGCATCATATCGGAAGTGGGATGGGAGTTACAGCGCGCCTTTTTATGTCCTTTGGGTCCGGGTGCACCAACATCACCGCCTGCGCCACGTAGCCCGCCCAGAGCTGACACCCGATACATTCCTCTACAATTAACACATCTTGCCCGGAATCTGAAATACATCGATCCAGGTAAGATATAGTATATGTTCATGTTACCTATAGTTTGAAACAATGGCATCACCTCTTCAACGGGGGCCATCGAACATGATGGGCAGAAAATATTTGTACTTTTGTGGATGTATTTTGTCAATGGAAAACGCATATCTATAAGATATCTAGGGATAACTCCACTGAATTAAATTGAATGCATGCCATGGCATCGTTATAAACTTTCATGGTAATTACTTATTTTCGAGCTGATAACAACTTCCTTTTGCCACGACATGAAACCTATGTATGTATGTATATATCCCCACTAGATTTCCGTATATCAACATTGATGACAACCTGCTGATATTTTCGAATTCGCATAGTCATCATCAATTCAGATTGCCTCATAAAAATATTAATCTTCCAAATTGATGAGTATTCAATCGATTGGAATTAATAACTTTTGATTGCCAGACTTCATTTGTCGTGATTTTTTTTTTCGCTGTTGATTTATCATCATTTTCCATTGGGAAATTTTGCCAGAGGTTAAAAATTGGTTGTGATAAAAAAAAATCAAAATGATAATACGAAGTTTTTTCCTGCATATCATTTCTGCTTGTAGAAGCACATGTGTGTGTGCGTGTGAAAATACCGCCATCATCACATTATAATTATCAAGGTATCTCGTTAATTTGCAATCTTCGTATGTTAATGCGAGTCAGATTCTATCGCAAATTGTTATTTTCTGATTGTGTGAGTCCTTGCAACCGAGATAGTACTTCTCTCCATAAACAGTTTATTTTTGAATTCTTGAACAAGATATGAGTGTGTTTTTATATGGCTTCAATAATCGAATGATTCACAATTATCAGCACAAACTGAGTCCAACGAACACGTCCTTCAGTCGATGAATTCCAAACCGATCCGCTGTCTGCGTTCAGTGAGTCGAGGGTGTCATCACCTACCACTGAACGACCGCACTAATTTCGCTCGCCGGGGTCTACCCAACGAAGATTCACCGCATGATAAACGCGGTTAGGCCCTCCTTATACTCACCCAGTCGAGCTTCTGGATCCTCCTGAAAAAATTGACTGTCAGAAGTGAAGATGATTTGCCAGAAAACTAAAATATATTTCGTTTAACCAAATATTTCATTAGGTAACGTAATTCATGTATATTTAAGACTTACAATTAGGGTATAAGAAATGATTGTGTTTCACTCATCGCATAGCGGGGCTGATCATTTTAGATAAAGATGTCTTGAACAAACCTTCCTGGAAACAAGGATTATTCAAAGCAAAATTCAAGGCTTTTCTGCCGCTGTTGACTCTCAATCACTATCGGAACATCGTGAAGGTTAACTTCGTAATATCGAAAACTGATTACGCCCACCATACTCCACAAAATTAATTAGATATTTTATGGCCTTGGAATTATGTCGAATTTAGATTTTAGTTATGGATATTGTTTTGTATAAATATAAAATTTGAATAGAATGAATTTTTGGTTATTATTGGATTGTATAAATAAGTAGGAGGTAATTTCGGATAAATATCTTATTCTACATGAACGGAGCCATCGGAAAACATGCGTGGCGCCGGAGTGGGCTGACAAATCGGCAAACAACTTGCATTTTGACGCAGTTCATCTGCACAACAGCCACAGAACGACCTTTTCGGTATCCACTGCAGTGGAAAAATTTCTCTTCAGAGAACTTGAAAGGATGCTTGCAATGGGTGTCATTGAGGAACTAACCGGCAGCTCGTCTACCACTGTGACCTTGGTGGTGAGGTCTGGAAAGGTACAAACGTGTCTAGATGCACGGAAAGTCTAAACCAGGATGAAGAATGCTGTCTTTCTGCCACACATCGATGGAATACTAACTTGATTTTCAAGTACTCGGTTTTTAAGGGGTTATTCTACTGTTAAACGGGTAAAAAGCAGTATCATTTTAAAAGTGTTGTAAAAAAATAACTATTAAAGATATCGATTTGAAATTTTGCATGCATCTTTATTAACAAAAAAAAATATAAAATCACATAGTTGAATTTTTCAAAAAAATAAAATGGCGGCTTCTGTATGCAATTGATGGAGCGCGCGCTGACGGCTAGAGTCGATTGCGCGGCACATTGCCCAGGTCGCCCAGGTGATCCGCAATCAATTTAACGATGAAATTCTATTAGTTTAGCTAAAAACACACAAAGTGAACCTAAATTGAGCCATAAATATTAAATTTTCGTGATTTGACAAGTGTTGGAAAATAGCATGCTCGAGTTAGGACGTTTTTTCGATGAAAAAAGTGGTCCCAAATAACCAAATTTCAATTTTTATGGCTCAATTTAGGTTCACTTTGTGTCAAATTGATATTAAAGTATGCAAGTTTTTTTTTAGCTAAATCGCTTAATTAGTTTTTTCTCTACGATGTGCCGCGCACCAAAAACACACGTTTTGAGTAAATCGCGTTTAAAGTTTTTTAATAGATTTTTTTGTTATATCTTGAAAATAAATAATCTTACCCTCAATCAGCGAATCCAGGCATATAATGGGTCCCTTTTGCTATCTCCAGCTTCTCTTTTTCAGAGAGAGAGACCATTGTTATACAAAGCAGTTATTGCTCGCGGGGTGAGAGCGTATGAGGGAGAAAAATACCGTTGACGCGCGCACCGAAATATAGTCATAGAATGAAAACGAAACGATGAATCGGTTTGAAATGTTGTACATGCATTCTTGAGATAGTAATCTATCGAAATAAGCAAAAAACAAAAAATAGAAAGTAAACAATTTTAACAGTAGAATAACCCCTTAAGTAGTCTCGACTTAAAAGACAGTTTTTGGCACATCCCATTAAATGAAAGGTACCATTAGACGATATCTTCCACATCCGCACCAGGTCGTCCTTTCTACCAATTCGTCACCATGCCGTTTGGGTTGCACAATGCACCCAAAACGATGCAGCGATTGATGGACAAAGCCATACTAGAACATTTTCGCCACCAGGTCTTACTCTACTTGGATACTTTCCTGTTGATATCGGAGTCTCTAAACGAGCACTTCCAGCCACTCCAAGAAGTTGTATTGGAGCTATAAATAGCCGGACTGACAATCAAGTTTCTCATGGAATATGTGAGATATTGGGCGACATTTTTGGCCACGGCAACAATCCGCACATATCCTGCGAATGTACAAGCCATAAAAGAATTTCCGCGACCTACATTCATAAAGCAGCTGCGACATTTTGTCGCTTGTCGAATTTTGCAGTTTTTTTACCCCACACGCGGGAACAACCAGTTCTGTGGGACGATGTAAGGCTCAAGACATTCCAATGCCAGGAGAATTCTCTACGTGTTGCACCGGCTGTGTAGAGTCCCACCTTCAAACGCCCCTTCGCCATACATGCTGAACAGAAATTCGTGTTGCTTAAATGACCTATAATCCTGATTCCGTGTCTGAGCAGGAAAGCCTAGCCGTCGTTTTACCCATCACGAAGTTCCAAGGCAATGTGCAGGAATTCGAGATCATCACGGATCATGCCACGCTTCAATGGCTAATGGCCTTCACGGTTCTGCACGTCAGGTTTGTAAGGCTAGCTTCGAAACTCCAGGGCTTCGAATTCACCATCACGCAAAATAGAGTGACTGACTTGCTATCCAAATTATATTTTAACCATCTCCTCTGGTTAAAATCAACGAACACGGCCTCTTTTTTCCACACTTTAGGAATGAAAGGTATTTGGAGCTAGAGAAATAAGTATATAGGACCAAACTCATTTGCTGGAGTAACATCTTCTGGAGGTACTACCTACTTCGGAACAGATTCGCAATGGTGGTCACGGAGCATCCTCGTCGGCGAACTCAATCTTGCGTATGTTGAATCTATAAACAATAGCGATTGTACGCCACTTTGGTTGAAAATTGGTTTTAGTGGATAATAGAAGAGCGCCAGATAAAAAGCAACAACAAAAGAGCTTCGAGTTTGTAAGTAGATATATTAAGTGTTTTATATTTTCATTATTTTGTTCAGCTAAGCAGAGTGATGTTTTACTGATTTTCCATTTGGTACCGTCTTTCGCTTTGTGCGTATTTGCGAATTTAAGTCCTTGTATTTTAATTTATTGATAAGACTGTCGATAATTATAAGACAACTGCCTCCATTTGTGAGCAATACCATTGCGCGATGATTGCGTGGATCTCTCCTAGTCTGAAATTAGTGCTTATGCTTTCCTTATGTCATTTTTAAAGTTTGTCGATACCATGAAAATTCGTCATTCTCTTTTTAGAGTCCTCAATTGCACAAATGTTTGTTTTTTTTTGGACGAAAATTACTCTAAATTGAAATCTTATGGCGCAAACTAATTCTTCATGTTGATGCCATTTCTATTTTGAATCTACAGAATAAATTTTTCGGTCAAAATTGGCCCTTCAAATTGAATATCCTTCTTTATTTGAAGACTACGATTCTCAGTCACAAAAAATCTCATTTGGCAAAGCAAAAATAAAATATAATTCAGCTCTGATACTAAATATATGATTAAGTAGGACAGGTGAGGTGAACAGGACGAGAACGAAGACAATGAAAAAGCTCAATGTTGTTCTTTGGCAAAGACACAATGATAAATTACAGTCCGAAAAACAGGAGATAGCTGAGCCTGGAATGACGAGGCAACAATTTCGCATGTATTTTATGGATGTGTGTATGTGTGTGTCAACGGATCCACAATTTTTGGTGCATATCTTTTAGGGGTTGTTCTCTGGACAAAACGTTGTGTCATTGTTAATTGCTGGGATTAATTGGCATTGAAGGAAAGACATGGGCATGTGGTAATGATGTCCAGAAAAAATTAAGATAAGAATGAATACTAAATGAATTTGTTATTCCTTGAACTGTGAAACATTATAATTGGTAGTTGCATGTCTTTGATAAACATTTTCTATAAGATTGTTTTCCTTATTGAATCCTTGATGAATTATCTTGGAGTTTTATATTCTTATAATTTATTTGATGTTTTTAGTACCCAGTGTGGTATTAGTCGCACACTTCGAATAATCCTAGATGATTCCATTTGAAATAGACGCCTGTTCTATAGCAAACCATGTTGGAGAGAAAAATGTTGGTAAGATAAAAAAGAATCTGGGAAGGAGGTTGACAGAGACGGCTTTTAACCAATAAATTTTGTGCACCCAATGATGGCACAATATAAATGTGAAACAAAAAACTGTTTCAAATTTTCTTGGATTGTTTCACCAGGGTTACTGCATTTTTTCCACCATATTCTTCCACGTCCTAAAAAAAGGAGAGCTATCGATTTTGTATCGATCCTAAAGTCGCTAGGATACACGGTGTAGCTTGTCCAATTGAGATTATGTGGTGGCGTCCTGAACACTCCAGGTGCCTATGCTACGCTATCTAAATACAGTTCTACCTAAATGATTAGCTGATTCAGGATTACATCATATTTATGTTGAAATACCCTGGACATAGCACGAAGCAATGCATAACCGTCGAAGGAAATCAGGTAGATGTATTAGTAGGCATTCCTTCCTACCATAACATCCTCATTTAAATCTAGTGTACTTAGTTACGAAGTCTCGAATATGAGCAGATCGTGACTGAAGCAGACCTACAAGCTTTTATGGATTTGGCTGAGAATAGATCCTTCTCACTAAGTATTCAACAGATAAGACCATTCTTACTGTCATTTAAGTATGGGTAGTCTACATATCGTTGAACGCTGAACTTTTTTTGCGGGCATCTATCCTATTCCTATTTCCTGATGAAATTCTGGCAAATTGTATAACCAAGTTCTTGAGGTTGCTGAGAGAAGAGTGCGCCTTCCTCAAAAGGCATTTCAACCCGATAAAGTAGCGATACTATTCTTTTCGCGCAGAATCCGCGTAGAGTCATAAAACCCGCAACGATATACACTTGCACGAAGGAGGTTTTGGTAGCCTTTGAGCAAACCTGAGACTCATAGCTAGTGTCTACTAAATGACTCACTCGAATCATAGCTGTATGCCTGGCTTCAGTTCATTCAGCTGGAAATGTGTACCTGATTATTGATAGGATGAGTAAATGCGCGGTCGGGACACGTTACTGACCACATCGTTCTCCGAGTAGACCAGATTGTTCTAAAAAGGAGTTCTCTTACAAATTTCATCTCTAGTTTCAAATTCGAATGTTGTGGGACAATTTTGCTTGGCCTAGCCTAATGTCCTTCATACAACTTCATTGAAAGTGATCTTCGAGTACGATTGGAAAAAGACTAAATGCAAGAAATGCAGCTTATCTTAATGACTGCATCCTCCAGAGCGATGAACGTCCAGAAGGCTTTCTAAGCCAAGCGATTCCATTTCGGGAACCTTTCCACTAAATCTTTCGCGTTGTTTCAACACGCATGCGGCACAACTAGTGTAAAAAGTTTCTTCCTTGCAAGAGAAAAACTTTCATAGCTTTTCAAGCTGTGTCCCGTCCTTTTAGAATTATAAAGGGTGCCATGCGGTTGAGGAGCCCATAATAGGTTACTCTCGTTGTTGACAAGATCAGGCTACATTTTCGGAGCAATTTGGTGGTTGTGGTAAGATAGATATCACTAGATAGATCGCGCTTCCTTCAACAGTACTGTTATTCCCGGCCCTGTAAGTCGACAGTAAATCCCTCTTGGAGATATGGGGATCTTATATGCAGGGCGTGCCTAAAGGAAAATGATGGCCATTGGCACTCGTCTGAATTATGTACCTCTTCCAGGATCGATGAATGATTCTGTACGAAAAATCACGTAAAATCACACTTAATCCCTCTGGAGCACACTCACTACTGTTCACCATTAGTGGCATCCATAACTGTAACCTGAAGACTACCAAGAACATTTGAAGGTTGCAAATTATCTCGAAATAGAAGGGATATCTTTCGGACAATCTACCAAAAAATTTCACCTATACAAAACCCTTCAAAGGCAAGATCGTAAGAAGTTAAAGAAGGGTTGGACGGCAAGCTTTGCAAATGGACCTGAATGAAAATATTTAAGTTTGGTTCATGGTTGGCGAATCCATTACTTTTTATTGTCATTATTTTTCTTGTGAGATTTAAAAAAGATGATGCAATTACCCTTATGGCTTTCATATCTCGTAATTTTACCAAACAGTAATTGCCATCGGCAGCAACAAATATGATGTTACCTTTCATCCCTTCCCACTTGCAAGAACTCTATTCCACTCACGTACGATTCGCGTAAAAATAAATATGAAAAACACTCAACAGAAATATCTCCCTCCTGTAAATCGTAGTGTTGAAAATTCTACGGAATAAGAAAAGCATCCTTAATAAGTGTGCATTCTAAGTGCCGTCGTATTTTTTTCAACTTTAGTCCTTTTACAAATTTAAAACATCCTGCTTATATATAATTTACAAGTAACATCGCTATCGTGCCTCCGACAATAATTCATGCATTCCAAAAGGATAGAATCTACATCCACCTCAACCGAATACGATTTCAGAGCGATTTTTTGATAGGCAATTTCGAACCATGTAGATAGTAGTTGATCCTTTTGCACACCCACACTACAACCAGAATTTTCCCGGGTAAAAACCATTAGATCCTGATTTATTAGCGAAATTGTGTTCAATGTCGTGTTATCATTTTAGGGAATCTATTGAATCGATTCGCTCCTGCGGGAGATTATTTTCAAATTGACTTTGCCACACCATCAGAACCAATTTAATTACATTTCGACATTGCGGTGGTGGGTGCGGCGGCGGCGGCGGAAGAGATGTGAGACGTACCGGGATCACAGGGATGATTTTTTTTGGGGGGTGACCTAATCCTACTCGCGTCATTTAGGTCTTTCGTCCCCTCGCGGAACGATTCACAAAGTTACACTTGAATGGGGGTAATGGGCGGCCAGGACAGGATTGGAATGGTAAGGAAAGAGTACGAAAAAGGAAAGATTTATGGGTTCACTTGAGACTTGGTTGAGCATTTTGTGAGTGAGACAGGGTTTCTTGTCCTCGGTAATTGCAGAACGGGAAAAATGGGTGGATAGTTAGCATTCAAATTTTATGTCCTATTCAAATTAGCTGCAGAGCAGTGGTGGTATTGTTGCAGTCGAGGAGAAATGCTTGAAGCCATTTACCTTGACTCTCGACTTGAAATAATTTTGTTGTTGAGGTTGAAGGAAATTGTGGTTTTTTTTTGTATAATTCAACATAGAAAGGGGCGTCCTTAAACTGTGTATTTATTAGCTATTTTATGTATTTTCAAAAACATGGCAAATGAAAATTATTTAGAAATGATAAATACTTTTAATTATGAAAAGCATGCACTATATTTTTAAGAAAATTAACGGGTGATTTGTATATTCCTAGCTA
Organism: Oxycera nigricornis; assembly: GCA_963942545.1. Classification (NCBI taxonomy): domain Eukaryota; kingdom Metazoa; phylum Arthropoda; class Insecta; order Diptera; family Stratiomyidae; genus Oxycera; species Oxycera nigricornis. Next base: position 97,052,067 of record OZ012663.1, read on the forward strand.
TTTCATAGAAGTGGATCAAGTCTGAATGCTAATTATATTCGCAGACCAGTTAGGCAAATATCCTTTCTTTTGATCGTGAATTAAAAAAAAGAAACAAATATTGTTTCCAAAAAAATATAAGGCTGTGACTCTACAATACGGGATGCTGTACTGCATACAATTTTGAGAATAAAGTCCTGCGAATAGTTCCGATTATTGTCCATAAATTTTTCAGGCAAATTCTGAAGCTTTGCATAATCCAGACGTATCCGTTATGAAACACTCTGACAGAAAATAAATTAATCAAATTTGTCCTTGTCCTTGTCAAAACAGACTTTCATTTTTATTCCCTTTGAGCCACGACCCCACTTTGCTGGAATCAGTCAAATTTAACACTAAAGTCCTGAAGCGTCAGTGCAAAGAACTTTTGGATCAGGATGTTCGAACGCAGAGAATTGACAGTAACATTGCCGTAGTCCCTTAGGAAAAAAGTTAGTTATGATACCCATCTCGATACCGAGCACCACTTTATGATCTGGTCACGTTCTTCGCGAAGGATTTCTTTTTGATGTGCACCTCTCTTATTGAGCAGGTTTTGCTTGTTAAACACAGCCAGCAATGCATCGTCGTCCTATCAACAAAACACTACGTTATAGTCAGCAGTGGCGAGGCGTTCATATAAGCCGATTCCCATCGGCTTCCCTTTCCAAACATGTTCCAAAAATGTTTAACACTTCAGTTTTATAAGGGAATGAAGTGTTAATTAACTTGCATGCATCACTGTAAACATGCACAATCGTTCCACTTGATCTCAGTGTTTATTCCATCATACTCCATTCTCTTCATGCTACACATCCTCATAGTTCCATAATAGCCAGCAAAGCGATCAAAATCCGTAAGGGTTGCAGCAAAGCTTTCCGAGTCTTGAATTCACCAATAATTTAAGGTGCCGTGGGCATTCAACTCTCGTTTGTTGGAATGGCAGCTCGGTTTTCCTCAATAGGATATGGAAACAAATCAAAAAGCCGGTAGCGTTCCCGGCTTGCTCATAATATACTGCTTTGTCTGTTAAGGGTCCATGTCTCTCAAATAATAAGCGGCTTACCCACAGTAATTTTTCACCCCTCGCCACTGATAGTCAGATGAGGTTTTGTACCAATTTGGCAAGCTTCTACTCGGGTATTCCGATCCAGACTTCTTGAATAATGACGAGAATGAAACTAGAGCTCGTCATGAAGAACTCGATGGCCATCATGATTAGAATGATCTATAACTGCAGTACGTAACTGCACGCATTTCACTCGGACAAAAAAGGTGCCTTGAACAGTTCTCACTAGGGGTGAGAATTATTCAAGGCGATTCCTTGGACTGCCTTATCGTGAGGCCTTTCAACCAATACCGGTCCGGTAAACCGTGCAGGCAATTAATTATTAGATTTTGAAGTCTCATCATACTTAACAAGTTCAATCAGGATGGTTAGATTGAATTGATTTGGATATTCGTAGTCGAGGATTTTGGGATATATATATAATAAGGAACCCCAGGCCAGCACAAGTTACAGTTCGCATCTAAGAGCTATGAAAAAGCTACTGTTGATACTTAGGACATCGTTCAATGAGCTGAAATTCGTATCCAAAGATAACCAAAAAGAGAGAGCGAAAAATTCTGAGCTATAAGTTGAATCCTGTAAAAAAGTGCCAAAAGCCATGCAACAAAGTTACTCAAAAAGCGTAAAAACTTCAAAAATCCTGAAAAAAGGATGAAGCTAGTCTCCCATGGTGCGTAGAAAACATCCATACTAATATTTGATGTGCGAAAATGGTATCTTCAATAAAAACTTAGAATGTCCTTTAATATCAGCAAGTAAAATGACTTGCCAGTCGCCCAATTATTTTTAATGTACAAAAAACTATTGCGCAAGAAGCAATCACCATTTACCAGCACTGTTTCCAAGAAAAACGATTCCATTCAGTGAGTTTCATGTCCTTTTGTAGATGGTCGCTTAACTTTATCTATTATGCCAACTGGTCGTTTCAACTGAAACCACGAAAACATCCTCAACGCTGAAGAGCGATTTGAATTTTTAAGTACAGCAGCTATTTAGCATGCCCAGCTCTGAAAGGTTGCATTTGCACGAAACATTAGCATACTATGTGAAAGTGGCGGTTAGCCTTACCACTTCAGTCTAGATCCGAACAAAACGTTGTGCATTTTCTTTGAAACCGCACTAGAAATGCAAAATCGTTTGGTCCTGCTTTCCACGCTGATTTTCTTTTCGCCGGTTCACATTGAAACGCATTTTCTGTTAACTCTTAAACGACATTTCAGCCAGTTTTCAATTGATTTTATGAATGCTGTGTGCGAGCCAAAAAAATGTGCCAATGAATTTTAAGGACTTTTATTCTTTGGTCAAACAATTATCCAATAAAAAAAGTCATTTAAATCATTGCGAGTTTTGTCTTTAATTTGCGCGACATTACTTTCAACGAATCGGTTTTCTGAAAATAAACTTTTATATCTTTTTCTCATTCATCATGAAAACAAAATAAACAGGAGCCTTTGACGGTAAGATCCATCAAAATTCCTCTAGGAATCTTTAATTTAAATGCTGTATTTACTTTACGATGGCATTCAAACACAAAAATAAACGGTGGTAATAAAAGAAGTTTTCTCTCTTCGTCTCTGTGTGTTTTCCAGAAAATCGTTGCATTGAGCTTCACTCGCCCGATGGTATCCACTCCTGCATCCTGCGAGCGTCCGATTCCCAAGAGGCCTTGGTGTGGTTTAACGCCTTGCATTCCGCCATGGCGGGTAGCACTCAACGCGCCCTTACAGATGCCAATCGCGCGCTTCTTAACGTTATTGGCGAACTGAAGCACATCGGGTGGTTAAGCCGGCGAATAGGTGGAGGTGACCAGGTAAGTGTTGAAAATTACTTTTGAATTCAAAAAGGGATTTTTTTTATATGAAAAGGAGCACTTGAGTGGAATGTTAGTAATTATTACGATTTTTGTTTTATCTCAGTTTTGAAGATATATCTTTAAGTGGATTAGTGTTGTCATTTTTTTTTGGCTTGAATGGTTTTATTCATTTATTCAGAATCGTAGATGTACGGATTCCAGCTTTAGCTTTAAGTATTGAGAATGTGGCGAACATATTTCGGATCAGTATTCAAGGACGAGTCAAAAAAAGGCTTGTGTTTAGACGAACGGAGGAGATGCCTCAGTTAAAACTCTGAAATTCGGCAGACATGCAACTCAATTGCTTTAAATTCTTCTTTAAATTCGGTTGTGAAGGGAGTTTGAGGAAACGTCGCAGCGATTTGGGTATTAAAAGGGGCTGAGTATAGCATACCCTAAGATAGGGTCAATTCCCTTAATTCGAGTTTCTTGGTAATCGTGTGTCATTAAGCTGTAGCCAATACTTTCAAAGTGCCTTCGCAAAGGTATTTTCCACATATTGAATTCACGATTCTGAACCCTTTCTCGTCGAGGTTCGGAGCCAAGGTAGTCTCGACACATAAATTAGTGGAGTCCAAAACCGGAATAACCCAGCCACTCTATTTAAGGGAGCGCCGGAGAAACTTACAACCGTGTGGCTAGTCTTCGGAGAAACAATTGCACGAAACAAGCAATACAATCCACTTTAGATCGAATATCTCCAAAAATATTTACGGCATGAAAATGCGCTTTGATTTTATAGCAAGAATATTCACACAGAGACACTACGACTTTATGGCAGAAAAGAAAATGACCAAGGATTGAACCTTGAAGAACACCGACAGAAATGTGGAAGGGACACAAAAACGAACACAACACATACGAGTGATGATGTTTTTTCCACAAATCAAATGGCACTGGACCATTCAAGCCAAATTTATGAGGGGCAAGATTATGATAAATGTTGTACGAATGAACGAATTTCTTATCAAATTTCATCAAAATTCATTTCATTGATTTTCAACTGATCTTGTTAAGAAGATGAATTTGTCCAAGCCAGTTTTTTGCGAACATTTGATTTAAATCGTCTATTTTGAAGAATGTCATCCAAACGAACCACTTATAATAATAATAAAAATAATCGTTGATGAAATAGCAGACATTTGGTAAGGGCTTTCACATGTTATATTTACTTGAGCGACAAAACACTTAAAGGTGAAGTAGTCAGCAATTCGCTCGTCCGTGATTATTAGCCTGAGGTATTCAGCTACAGCCAAGGAAACTGATAGTCCAAATCCCATTTCGGAAAACTACATGTCGCCAAGCAGCCTCGAACCTGGCACTCGGTGCATAAGAAGAAAATCCTCTAACCACTAAGTCATACAGGTGACGAACGAACTGGTAGATTTACCACTTCTTTGAAAGTCAAGTTTTTACCAAAGCTTTTAATCGTTTTCTGATATAATTTGTTTCTGTTTCTTTACGATTTTTCCAACTTTTATGGCAATTCTACGAACCTATTTCACTGAACCTTGCTTGCCTTTAAATTCGATTTTTGCGTCCTTGTGATCGTTTTTTTTTTGAAAATCTTGGTTAGCTTAGTTGATGCTTCCCGTGAAGGTTTTCGGGGAGTGCCATGCCCGCGTAAGCGCGGATGGGTCTTGCTGTCTGGAAGTGGACACAATCGAAGCAGTACTGGAAGCAGCTCAAGTTCATACAGCTTTACCAGGTGTGACTTTGCTACCATTGAGCCCACGGGCCAAACTCAGACTACCCTCAAGCTGCGGTACAGACTCTATTGTAGAGTAAGTGATAACATATTCAAAAGCTTGACCGCATTGCTTTAAATTATGGCGTCCCTGAAGCCTCTGCGAGAAGAAGGATATAATTTATCGTTCAATGAAAAGACGAATCTAAAAAGAAGCCAATCTTAGGAGCTGTTCCTAAGGTTGATACAACTCCGTGGCTAATTATCGGTGCTCAAAACAGCCTACATAAACACTTTTACTGTTTCGTTCACGCCAAACTGAACATAACTTAATTGTAAAAATGTTGGTCAATTGGTTGTTGGCTCATTAGCTTCCTTTCCACCCACAATTCAATGAACAATTGCAACCATTCCTCCTTGGTCGTCGTCATTTGCATTCCTCGAAAGCCGCCATTCAAGTGCTTGGCTCCCACGCGGCTTCAATTTTCGCACCTTGACCTTTCACCCTTATTCAATTATTCAATTAAACGCCACTTTTCCTCCCACTTGCAGAGTGGCCGCTCAAGTTCAGAGAGTTCAGATGAAAACGATAAGTGGCAACCCGTTTTCGTGGCCGTTACCGAGCGTGAATTTAGGTAAGTACATACAAAAGGATGCGAACACCAGGTGGTGCCGATTCGAGGGTGATTCCAATTTGAATTTATTCGATATTCTCATCCACCCTGAAGTTTAATTGAATTCCATTTTTATGTTAATCGAGGGAATTCCATTGAAATTGTTATTGCAGGATATATGAAAGTGCCCCGTGGTCGGTGGAGGCATGGAGTCGACCGATAGAGAGCTGTTTGCTGGCATCGACACGATTGGCTGGCGCCGGGAATAATTCATCCTTGAACGTAAGTAGCACTCGTCCTGAAACGAGGGTAGTACACACTTTTGAATAGAGAGAGTTGCATGAAATAATTGAGTTCGATTCGGAAACGCATTGGAACTCGTCGAGTTCTCGCTACGGCAAAATTGAAATGTAGTCGAAAGATAATAATTGTTGAATTTATTCTATTCGAAAATTTTGCTGGCCCTCTTGCAAAAGGATTCTTGTGTAACTCGTAGCGCAGTATTCCTGGGGGTATCTATGATCAATTCAGTATTTTACTTGAACATTTAAATAGATTGAGCTATTCTCTCGTTAGTGTATAATTGAAGCAAAACATGTTCGAATCAATCGAATTTAATTATCCGAATTTCAGGGCCAACAAACAACTGTGTTCTGCGTACGATGCGGCACAACACGTGGAGTCCTTATTTATTGGTTGCGTTCCGAAACGCATCGTGACATGGCCGCATGGGCTCGGGCGTTGGTTCAAGGCAGTCACAATGCAGTGAACTATCAACGCGAATTCTTGTTTCGATGTCAGTATCAAGGACGACCATGCCAACTGATTGTGCACTTGAATCGAGGATTTTCGTTGATGGAAAGTGGATACAATGCTCCTGCGAAAACTTTGTGGACATTTCCGTTCGACAAGCTGAAAGGATCAGCCGATGATGGGAATCGTATGCTGTATTTGGACTTTGGAGACGATGGTGAATTTGTAAGTACATATATAAATAATTAAAAATGGCCTAAACTAATCAGAAAAGTGTTCGGCTTAGATATGATCAAAACAGACATCTTTATTATGTATTTATTTATTGAAACACATTGAACAGAGAGGACTACAATTTAAAAAAAGCAGTGAGGCACTCTAAGAGTGTCCGCTGGGAAGTTTAGCACAGAGAGAGCGGGGATTTGAACCGTGTTCCGTGAGAGCAAGAGTCAGGTGCTCTGATCATTGAACCATTGAATTTGCACATCATTGCTATGTGTTGCACTCACTTTGAATTTTAAGACAAACTTCCGTTCGCTTTTTCGTTCGGTACGCTTTTTCTGGGCTCATTCCACTCGCTCATTTTTTCGTTAGAATCTCCGTAAAGAAAGCTAAACTTCAAAAATATGTTACAGATATTAAAATACCAAACTAAATTAAATTCATTAAATAGAAACGAACTACGTCAGTTCGAATGGAAAGGTAAGTCTATTAATCAATTAAAACATTTGCCTACTTACGTTTAAATGTTGTAAGCGAAAGATGAAAGGTCCAAACTGGAGTGTATCTGACACTCTAGGTAAAAAAAGGAAGTTAGAATTAACGTAGACTCACGTTCTAACAAATGACAACGAAAAATTATCTGTTACGTGAGACGGCCCAGACTCTAGTTTCATCGCAACAATGCTCTATACTCTAGACAATGATTTAGGCCCTAGACAATGCTTTAAACTCTAGACAATGCTCCAGATTCTAGGCAATGCTCTAGACTCTAGACAATGTTCGAGACTCCAGGCAATGCTCTAGACTCTAGACAATGTTCGAGACTCCAGGCAATGCTCTAGACTCTAGACAATGCTCTGGCCAATGCTCTAGACTCTGGGCAATACTCTAGATTTCAGCCAATGCTCTAGACTTTAGACTCGAACATTGTCGCAACGAAACTGCATATAATCATGATACAACCTTTAGAGTAGGCATAGATCAAGATAGATCCTTCTTGAAGCCAAGAAGGTGGCAGGTGAAGAAACGAGAAATGTTAACTATAAGGAATATAAGATTGGTATGAAGGGCATTAATGAAGAGAACGAGTAGAGAAGGGTCAAAAGTGGAACCTTTAAGAGCTCTCGATTGACGATAGAATGAAGCGGAACAGTAACCACAAACAGAAACACAACAGGACCTTGAGAACAAGTGGAGGAATTCATCCACAAACGAAGAATACCACAAGCACTAAATAGCTCAAGCTTACGACCTAATATCAAGTGATAACCAGTGTCGCGCGCTGTCACATGTCCTTTGGGCGACGTTGCGACATAAGTTAGCAAAACGCTCAAGCATTTTGTGAAAAGTGAAAAAAGTTGTTCTTGATTGAAAGTTTGCTATTAAAATAAATGATTTGCTGCTTGATATGCATTATTTCTCACATTAAAATATGGATAAGAACCCAAACACTTGCTAGTTTCTTTAAGGGTATCGTCTCCTTCTTGAGTTTCAGCAGATACGGGCTCAACTGAGGTGAGTATTGGTGATCCAAGAGTGGTCGAAACATGCGAACAGGCAAGCACATGGCCATGTCACGGCGGGCCCAGGCAGCGACTTCTATGCCTGGCGAGCTCCGCTGTTGCTCGTTCTCCATTTGAGTGTGACACGGCCGCCCAGGACATGTTTGCTCGTGCGGTATCCAGTTGTTGTATCGTTCGTTAAATTCATGATTTCGTCCGGTTTTTATTTGATAAAGTAGCTGATTTTCGTCCTTCGAGAGACTTTGTTCGCGATCTTTCTTGTTTACCGATAGTTTTTAACGACACTTTAGTAAGAGGTAAAAAATTAATAATTGAACTATTTAAAATTCGTCGGAATTTCATCAACGGGCATTCAGATGACTGAATTTAAGGAAATGAAATGCGGGGCAAACGCTTCGTTTTTCTAAACGTTCCCACGACGTTACGCGACGAGCTGAGCTGACCTGCCAACAACCATTGTACCTCTAGCTATGAAGAGGCCACACTCAAATTAGACTCCACCGCCACTGAACGTTCATGAAGTCAATAAGATTAAGTTCTCGTTGGCTTTTAATACCGTCACGTCTTTGTTCGCGACAACACTTAATTCATAGCAACAATACGAAAAAATACTTTAACTTTCTGAAAATGCAATTAAAAATTTAGACTTACCATGCATATTAGCGAGGAAAAATAGACTGTTTCCTGATTTTTACAAATGTTTCGTGCGCAAGTTCAATTCTCCTTTCAACATGTCTCCGAAAATATATACTAGTCAATTTGTCTCTTCCCTCGGCGCGTAAAATAAAGCGCCGCGCACCAATTACATCGTGAGAAGGGTACAGTTTAAAGTGACGCATGCCATCGTGTGGTTTCCATGCGAGCCAGAAATTTCAGATTGATTTACGCACCTCGCCCATGTATATCCGCGTGGCCCGTAATTTTGCACGCCATGGGAAGCTGCTGGCATCAGTTGCAGTTTCGAAGTTGTACACATTAAGGTCTTGTCGTTAGAATTTCTATAACTCCGTACCGGAGCTAATAGGAGGCATTTCATGGAGGAATTTTTCTACTCAGGTTGTACTTACCCATCACATACTTTCCGTAGGTAAGCGTTGCTAGAATCACCCTGTGTATATCGGCTTATTGGATTTAAAATAATAGTTATTTTAGGGGGGGGGGGGGGGAACCCGTGCAAAATAAGCGAGAGTTCAACATTTTTTTAATTATTAATAATTATTTTCTTCTTTTGAATCATTTCCAATCTATATTCACAGGAACTGGACATGGAATGTTGCCCGAAACCAGTCGTATTTGTCCTTCACAATTGCCTCTCAGCAAAAGTCCATTCTATAGCATAAAATCAACAAACTTACACCAGTAAATAAATCGTCAGCAGCGATCAACGTCTTCGTGTTAAGTATGAATCGTTTTCAATACGAAAACAAACAAACAGATGGCAGTCTACACAACAAAACACACAATCCAATCATTCCATTAGTGTAAATTCCCTTCCTACTGATTTTCTACTCAACAATCTTGCCGAAAATATCTTAGCGACAAAATAGCCGAATAAGATAGTGGATATCTTAACACAATTTAAATATTAGTTAAAAACCCATACCGGGATTCAAGTTACGATAAAAAAAATTAACAATTAAGCTAATTGTAATTGAAATTGCAAGAAAAAAATGGAATCAAAGCATTTCTAGACACAACTTTTTACCATATAATGTATGTGTAAATGTTTCATGAAAATCTTAGCAAAGATTATAAAAAAATAGCATCGTCTAATATCATTAAAAATAATGACTATAGATTTTTTTTAAAAAAAAGCAACCAGAAAACTGGAAAGTATTTGAACAATTTTCTAGTCTAATTAAATAAGAGAATTTCTTAATAAATTTAAATATCATAAAATCATAACTTCATATCAAAACTCAACTAAGAAACATATGAAAAATGAGATATATTATGCATTGCTCTAATTGTATAACCGTAATATATTATGATTAACGAAACTTTATGCATATATGTGAACATCATTTTTGATGCAATTTTACAAATTGTGAAAAATGTATTGGAAAAACTTGACGTGCAGAAAACAAGCACAATTCAATTCGTTAAATTCATTTAGCAAAAATTAATGCGTTCACTCGAGCATTGCACGGCATTCGGAATCGTCTAACCGACAATGATATTGTTAAATTTATGATTTATCACGTAAATTGCGCTGGAATGCTTATCGGAGCCTAATATTTAAAAAAATTTGAAAAACTGCAGGAGTGCTTTGTCAACTGCAGAATCGTACGATTTTTGTCAATTCGCTCTGATCATTCAGGGTTAAAATCTATGCTTAACATCCTTCGCTAGACTATGCATATCAATTTCAATGTTTTCATTTCGAGTGCATCCTTTTAGGTCAGTTCAAAGCGATTGGTTGATTATATATAATGGACGCTGCTGCTATACGGCAAAATCAAAACCAATTTAACTTTCGATACGTGTCCAAGGCAATAAATGATTCGATATGGCGCAAAGCATATCATAATTAACGTTTGATGTGTGCCGCGAAACAAAAACAAAAAACGAAGATGTGTTAAATGTGAAATGTTCATTGTAACATAGAATTTGGCATGTGTTATTATGTTTGTCATTGAATGAATAATGGTTTTTGTTTAAGTAAAAACTAAAAAAGGAATAAAACTATTTGATTGTTTTACTATTCGTCAAAATTAGCATATGTCAAATATTCTGCGCCATACACTCTATCCTTTCCGTGAAACACCTTAAAACAGTGTAAAATGGAATACATCACGCGGCCGACGCCAATTTCTCACTTGAAACAACGCCAAACTGCCTTAAAATGGCCATTCAACGTTGATGTCATCCAGAGACCGAGCCCCCGAGACGACACAGTGCAGTAATGCAATGGCGACCTCCATAGAGTCGGTGCTGTTCGATCACGTCAGTGGCCGGCGGCTGTCACTATGCATTCGCACATGAGCCGTCGTCCCACGCTCCACTGTGTACGTGGCGGGCGCAACACCACCCACCGGCCTTGCATCTGTCAAGAACCGACCGTCGCGCCATACAAACCGGCAGCCGTTCTACCCCGCGCCCAAAACCAGTTGTCAGCGGCAAGCAAACCTCTGCGAACCAGTCCCTCAACTTTGACGTCATCAAGAGACGAGCCCTCGAGACCCTACATTGACGGCTCCGCGAGACCTCGAGAAGCCATGGCCGCCGACACGGGCTGTTCTCACAGTGACTTTCCACTGGCGGCGGCACCATAAATTCGCCCATGCGCAGTCATTCTGTATCCCACTGTGTACATGGCGGGCGTAGCAACACCTACCGATCTGCAAAAAGTCGACATCCGTCGCGGCTCGCCTGGCATCGAAACAGCCGTCGCTCCATACAAAATGCCAGCCGTTTGACTCGGCGCCCAGAAGTCCGCAGCAAGTCAAAATCTGGTCGCGGCAAGTCACACGGCAGGTACCTGTCGAGATGAGCCGCCGGCAGCGACCCAAACCCAGTCCACGCCCCGATCAGATCGCGCGATGGCGGTCACAGTTGCGCGTTTCAGTGATCGTCCGCGGCCGTATGAAAATCAATACCAGATTCACCCGGACCGGACGATCACCGAAACGCGCAACTGTGACCGCCATCGCGCCGTCTGATTGGGGCGTGTCGACGGATTTCACTGCGGCCTGTACTGGGTTTGGGTCGCTGCCGGCGGCCCGTCTCGACAGGTACCTGCCGTGTGACTTGAGGCGACCAGGTTTCGCTGGCTGCGGACTTCTGGGCGCCGAGTCAAACGGCTGGCATTTTGTATGGAGCGACGGCCGCTTTGCAAAATTCAGAAAACATGATCTGGTCGGCGATGCGCGCGTGGACGGTGGTCGTCACTGCAGCACTTGATCCGCAATTCCCGGAATATCTTCAAGAACCTGATGTTTGCCGAAATTGGAGGACAGGCACAAATGATACAACACATCCTTTATTCATTAGAATTTTCTTTATTTGTGCACTTTATTTTGAAATTATAAGTAAAATTAATCTGAAAATAAAAACAAGTCGACGATTTCACGGGCACAGTAGGCTGACCAAACGAGCAGAGATGTTAGACGGGAGACAAAGATAGGATCTTGAAAAAGGATAGCGGAGAAGTGATAGGTCTTTTGGGAATTGATTTTTCTAGGAATTGACACAAAGTGGGGAGGAATGGATGGCAACGCGCTAGAACAACTGAGTGCGGGGTAGAACGGCTGCCGGCTCGTATGGCGCGACGGCCGGTTCTTGGCAAATGCAAGGCCGCCGCGGCGGGTGGGTGGCGAGCGCTGGTCGATCAGTGGGTGATGTTGCGCCCGCCACGTACGCAGTGGAGCGTCGGAAGACGGTTCATGTGCGACTGCAGTGTCCCGGTCGCCGACATTAACCCAGTCACTCGTGCCTGACATTTGCTCGGCCGGTGGCCATGTTATGTGCAGTTGCATAGTGACGGCCGCCGACATGATCGAACAGCACCGATTTTGCGGACAATGTTGCTGATCAGATGGGTAACGTGCGCGCGGGCGGTGAAATCCGCCATGATGGTGGCGGGTGTCGATGGGCGACTGCGTTCGTCAATACAGTGGATCACTGAAGTAATTTTACCAATCGGATTGTGTCTGTGAAAGAAAATATATATTTGCAAAATAAATGAAGAAATATTTAATGCAGATATTTATGAAACTATTCATTATTTTTGCCGCAAGTCAATATAACGGCATCAATATTAGCAATGCGATGTGCTTTGTTTGAATTGAAAATAATTATAATAATTCTTGTAAATAAATGCTCACGTTGCTTTTATTCTTAATCATTATTACATATATACATACTTATTTATTTTCATCATCAAAAATGTTCATTTGCTCATATGCATAATAAAAACCAAAAAGCTTAATATTAGAAATTAATATTCAGAATAAAATCATCAAAAATTCACACAATTGAAAAGGGGGATTTAGAATCTGGAGGATTTAGAACCTGGGGGATTTTGGATCTGAGGGATTTAGGATCTGGGGAATTTAGAATCTGGGGGATTGGATCTGAGGGATTTAAAATCTGGGAGATTTAGAATTTGGGGGATTTAGGATGTGGGGGATTTAAATCTAGAAAATTTAGGATCTGGGGGATTTAAGTCTGGGAGATTTAGGATCTGAGAGATTTTGGATCTGGGGGATTCGGGATCTGGAGGATTTAGGATCTGGGGTTTGTGGATCTGGAGGATTTTAGATTTAGGATCTGGAGGATTTAGATTTAGGATCTGGGGGATTTAGGAAGTGTCTCGGCAATCTTAAGAGCTGATTAGTCTTTCGGAAACTTGGGTCAGAAAGGTTTATTGTTTTGACCTCTTGAAGGTCGTTTATGTCATGCACTGGGATATCTAGTAAACCAAATATAGTTAGGATGTCAATCGACGCGTATTAACAACTGTGTCATTCCAACAAATTTTTACAAAAATTATTGAAACCGTTTTTTAGTTTAATAAAAAAAGTGCAAAAGTTTAGGGAGAGGCAGGGGGAGAGAGAACTTTTATTATACAACATTGAATAAATCGGGGGTGGTGGGGTCTCAATAAATAACATTGTAATATGCATCAATGGAAATTTTTAGCAATTATGAGAATGTCTATTTACAAAGTGTGTGTGTGTCTGTATTTTATATTTGGTTGCTGTAAATGACATTTATTCAGAAAATATGTGAGGGGCAAATTGATAAGATTCAACATTGACTTGAGGACGTGTTTTTGTGGAGGAAGGGGTCTCAAACCAAAACAAATAATTATGATGTTGTCACAAATGTTTTTTCGAGAAGTTTCGAATGTTTCGATTTCACGAGATTGTCCTTGGCAATTTTCATATAAAATATAAGAGGACAAGTGATGCGTGAGCTAGTAATGATGGAAGTTCGAATAAATTAGACGTCATGCCTCCTATTTTTCAATGTTGTACTCTATTGAGTTCGACAATTAAAATCTGATTACTTACACTCATCAAGGATGCAATGGCTCGTCCTACAAATATCGAGCAGCTGTGACGATAATGTTGAAAGGACATATTGAGATTATTGTTAAAATTCAAGCCTTGATGGCTGTTTTCGTTGGCTGATAGCAGGATCTTTGCTAGTGCATTCTGAAGTTCTAGTCCTGATAAAAAATTGACGAGTTTTAAGGATTGATCTTCGTGGAAAGTTGTGGAGTAGCAGTTAATGATTGTGGCCAGTTCCTTTAATTCCATCATTCACTCTGGCTTGGGCGTGCCCAACTTCCGCGTGGACTGAAATTTGGCAGGAAAAGGTTGTGAAGGTGGTGTTCGTCATAATTTCGAAATTGTTTTCAAAAATAGCAGCCTAAATTTAAAAGTAAAAGCCGTGATTTTTTTGTTGTAGGCTGAGAGATTCCAACATTGAAAGCGAAACAAAGTGAAGTGTAAATTTGGTTTAAAACATTGCAGTATTTCCCCAAAAAAATCTAATTAATAGGTATATTCTAATTAAATATTTCCTAAATTTGATTTGATTTCAATTTTTGGAGTGAAGATATTTTTGAATGTCGCCAGATACCAGCTTAATGTTCCAAAATAAATACTGCGGCAGCCTACAAGAAACAATAACCATAAAAATGGTCTAAAAGGCATTGAAAATTCAATAGGACATGGAAAGTTGAAGAGGTAGGTACTAGTAGATAGTCAACATGAAACGAAGCAACTTTCTCGGAAGGGTTACAAACAGAAAAACTAAAATGAAAAATTATTTTCTAATCGCTTTGAGAAATTATTATGCAGTCTTAAAAATCATGTCAATGATCCAAAAGACATTAAAAATAAATCAGCAAAAAATAGAAGGTAACGAAAAGCAACGTAAAGATGTATCCTGATCTAGTATAGCGTTCATAATGGAAAAATTGAGGGGATTTTAGGGAATAACATTGAGTTCTGTCAAGGATTAGGAGGATTTTCACTGAATTTGACTGCAAATATCGAGCAAGGCTACAACTCTTTAGCCAAGATACGTAATAGTAATTCGCGCAGCAATGGAAAATGATGGATAATCAAAGGTTTTGATTGTAGGAGCAGTTTAACATTGCAGCCAGTACAAGGATGGGAAAGATATGTATGAAGAAAATAATCAATATCAGGCAATTCCTTGCTTGCTTCCTGCTTTTGTTCGGGATTCCGGAGACAAGGTGAACTTCTCAGTGTTCAAAAAGGCTTCGGTTTTCTTAGGGTATAAATAAAAAAATGTGGCTTTAAACGGGTCGATAACCAAGAATAGTTTATGTCAAGGCCAATCAGACGAAAGATATCAATATTTATAGTATTTTAAACAACTATAGATATAGTTTAGATTTTAATTTCGCCATACCTTTCTATGTATTAGATGCATAAGTTGGCCATGATAACTTCATGAATCTATGCGACGGGTGGATTTTTCTCCGAAAATTCCGTTTCAGTTTCATTGAAACGATAATGTAGAGTGTGCATGGATGATGGCACAACTTCCGGGCGCACCATCGTTGATTGCAGGATCCAGACTACAGGATGCAACAATGTCTTCAGGGGGCCAAGGCTCGATTTCGTCCCGGGCGCTAGTATTGATGATGTTGTATTCGATCATAAGAACTTTCCGTTGAACTTAACATGTAAAAATTTGTCATGTCACTTTTTTTGCTGCAAATAAAGATGAAAAAATGCGTAAATTTAGTTTATTTGTTTTTTAAAATTTGTATTAAATGACCTAATTTTTGCTGCAAAAAGTAAGGCACTTGAGTACCACTGAAATATGATCGTAATGATAAATGCTTCAAGTGAAATTCACGAACTGAACAGTTCATTTAAAGAATATAGCGTTAAATATTCATTTGTTGGTATGTACGTGATGCTACGATATTTTTTCCAGCAGTGATTTGATTTTGTTTATTGAATCAAATATGTAGTACATATCTTTTTGTTTTGTGCTTTCATACAAAGCAGGCAAGAGTGTTATTTAATCAAACTATTGTGTTTATATATATAAAAAGAAAAGGGATAGTTAATTTGTAAAAAAAATCAACCAAGTGTTACCGTTGTTTAAGAAAATCTAGCATTAGAAATACTACAGCACAACACCCCTCGTTTTGACATAAACGCAGCAAATTGTTCGTTCACTTAGATATATAAATTTTATTGAAAACTCATTGTTGAACGGATTTATTATTAAAAACTGTTGTAATTGCAGCAAAATCGTAGTTTATGGTAGGATCATTCTTCGTTCCTAGAATCAATCATGCGTCCTCTTCGTATCTCATAGGCAACTCGGCAAAAAGCAATTAACCAGGGTGGCGCCCAACGTGGCTAGCCATGAATGCTATGGTGTTGAGTAATTGTGGCATATAGTAGATGCCAGGGACGTAATTGTTTAACAGTTTTAAGTATAATTTACATATCTAAATCATCGAACAATTTCATGATTTCTAAAAAACTAAACTAATTAAATCCACAATTATTCAAAAAAAAAAATACAATATCCACCGGTGATCGAACACACGACGACGAAAATTATTCAAAAAGAAAGACAATTCCCCGACTGGGGATCGAACACACGACCCCTTGATCGCGAGCTAGTAGCGCTGCTACACCTACACTGCACCGCTTCTTTCAAATGCAAAAACTTACTAATCCATCAGCGACGCTAAAAACTTTAGAAGGGTTTTTCTCAAAAAACGGGGAGGGAGGGTGTTGCGATCTAATATTATAAGGATCGAATATCCTTGACGTCTTCTACTTATGTGCCAAACTTCATCCAGATCTGAGAAGACGATGCCGTGCCTTCTTCTTGTAAGTATTCTTTTTTCTCATTCTTCTTGAAGCGATAAATTTACAGTAGAGACTGGGTAATTTTGAACGCTCGTTCATTTGAAATACTCTGTCATTCGAACTTGAACAGATGTTCGAATCGAAACTCAGTATTTCGAACTGCTGCTTACAAAAATATCAAGTTGATCTTAATTTTTCCAAGAAGATCTTAACCGAAGCGCTTTCTTTATTAAATATGCCTGTATGTGTCTTTGAACTCTTGCCGCTTGCTTGAATAGGTGTCCAACCGTTCAACACGCGTGTTCATTTTCGTACCGAGCTTGTGTTTACTGCAGTGTATTTAAATTCGTGAAACTATATATATAAGAAACCACAAAAGTTTCCGTTTTGAAAGAAAAACCATACTCATAGTGCCACGGTCACTTCTTGCCGTACCCGATCTGGGCTAAGATTCGGGCAATCCCAACTGGCTCTCAACCGCAAAAAGAGGTTGGCGTGGGAAAAGGATTCCAAGAATATGGGCGCCACCCTTTTTTGCGCCGGAAATCTCAAAACACAAATATATAGCAAAACAGCACTATTAATAAAAACTTAATAATGAAGTATCGTTTCGAAAGAGGAAGAGAGACCTCCATGGCGCGGATTTAAAAGGAAAACCATTACTTTTATCAACTCAAAGCCATTCTAAGAATGCAACGGATGAGTTGACGCCAGCCATCACTATAATGGACAATGTGGTTCAATGGAACGATAAATGATAACGAAAAGCGATGTAGCGTAGTCCTTGAATGGACTACCCAACCAGTTGGCCAAAATGAATCGCTCCCGAGTGAAGGGTAATCATTTTGCTTGTGTTTCCCGTTCCCTTCCGGCAGAAATCGTTATTTTCTTGTGCTCGACTCCTTTCCCTCGCGTAATATTAGTCGATCCGTTCGTAACCAAGATTGATGCATCCTCCGAGATGCTGGCGGTTAGTCCATTACTCCATCATTTCTTTCCAATCTTCATCTTGGGAATTGTATGACCATTTCTCCTTTGCTTTCTTTTGTTCGGATTCTTTTCATTCAATCCACTTCGTCAAGTGCCGTAGCCGCCACCTCTTACTATAGCTTCTTTGTCCTTGTGATGCTGTGATGAATTAATGTCTGGACAGTCTGAACAGAATAAGGGAATATGATGGTGGCATTATTTTGGTTGTTTTATTAATTACTTCCAGGGATCTGTTGCGCTTGTGGGATATGATATCAATTAAACTCCTATCATCGATTGTTTTTTGCGATAATAAATGTGAGCATGAGAGAATGATTCAAATATAATTGAAATTGCACACTTTATTGATGTGTAATAAATATTTGTGTAACGGAGCATGATTCAAACATATCAATCGTTTATTAATATATCTACAAAACAATAGGATACTGCCGGTTTTGACTGGGCTTGTCCAGTACTTTTATTAAACCATAGAAGATTTACAGATTAGTATGTGCTCGTTTGCAAAAAGGATTGTATGCCAGCATTCAACTATGCAGCTTTCATAGTAGAAACTGTATAATGCATGCATGCGAAACTCACGACGACAGAAATAAATGTCCAATCCTCGTCAGTTACTCCAATTCCGACACTTCGTCCCTCTATATTCCGTTGCCCAGCGTTGTAGTAGAGTTTTCCTTGAACAAAATGAAAATTGTCGCCATACGTAAATTCAGTTTATGAGCCAATAATTCCACATTCAGGCGTCGGTCCAAATTCAAAATATCACGAACTTTCTGTACATTGTCGTCGCGTAGGCTCGTTGCAGCGCGTCCATTGCAATCTTCATCTTCAACCTCAACGCGGCCATCTTTAAACTGCTTGTGCCACTCAAGAACCATTGTGCGTCACATAACATGTTATTTATAAGCCCCTTGAATCATAGCATGAGTTTCCGTTGCATTTTTGTTAAGTGTCACACAAAACTGAGTCAAATAACGCTGCTCTCAAAACCGATGCATCTTCACCGTTGGTAGTTTTCGACGTGACGTCAAAACACGCATACACTCAGATAACGTTCCGCTCACTTCAGTGGCTTGGAGCATACTATGGACTTGGCTAAGAATCCTTCCTCAAAAACACAGGGATCGCTCTGTGCGCTCTTTTTTGACCAGCGAAAAATCAGTCCTGACACTTTTGGAACGCACCCTTTTTAAGGTAAAATGAGACTCTAGAGAAATTTTGTAATTCTTTAAGTTTTCTGGCCGTAACACTGAAAAGAGGAGTACAAAATATCTTCAGGCGACTATTAGGTCGTTATGGGCCATCCATATATTACGTACCATTCCAAGGGAAAGGGGAGGAGGGGGGGCATATAGGTATTGTCTCTTGGATCTCCTGTTATCTATTTTCTTTTCTGAATTTCTAGCTCCCACATTTATCACTTATTTATTTATTCACGTTATTTACTGAAGCACGCTTAACTGAGGGGACTTCAACTATAGCGTTTGATACAGAAAAACAAATCGAATTCATTAAATAGAAATTAAATCAGTCAGTTTTTAAATCAAAGGATCAATAACGAATGAAGTAAAAAAAATTGTTAAATTTCATTCAAATATTGCAAGAGAACTGAAAAAAGGTACAAGCTTTCGTCAGTTCAGGATAAACGAAGTAAGGCAGAATTAAAAGAGGCTCCCAACCTTTTAGCAAATGGTAAGGTTAAATATCTGACTTTCGAGCAATGCTGCGACGAAACTAGTTTGGAAATATCCACATTAATATAAGAATGATAGATAGTAGATATTGATCACATTTTTAGAGCCCAATAAAAGTAGCGAGAGTAAGGAAATACGTTCAATATAAGAAATATATTAAATTAAAGGAAGAGAAAGCTAGTAAACTTATGTTGCATAGATTCAAGGACACTAATTAGATATTCGAAATGTGGCGACAGAATTTAGGATGCATCTTTAGAAACAGAACGTACGAAACTTACAAACAGTGGAACATCTGAAGAAGAACTAAAAACAATCGGGCAAAATCCGAAATCTTTGAGGTCCTGGCAACTGCATTGAAAATGTGAGCACCAAACCGATGTAATATGACATCATGATCTTTCACATGAGCAACATTATTTAATGAAATAAAGTAAATAAAATACTGTAAAGAGTTGGGGGAGATTCAAGAAGAAAAAGATATTCCATGGAACTCTATGATATTAAGGGATATAGGTTTTAGACATTTCTGAAAATCGATGTATTGATGATTTTAGAAAGATCCAGGCATTATTATTTTATATAGTTATGCTCAATTTAATGCGCGCGCCCTGCGTATACTCGCAGACACACGTGGCTCTGTAAGGTTCCGCCCCTCTGTATAGTGTTTAGCTCTGTATATGCAAAAATGTTATATTAACAGTAATATTGAATTTAAAAGGAGAATGTTGGCCTCATAAACTTGCCTAACCGATATTTTGAATACTAGTAACGTTTTGAATTTTGAAGGAAAATTATCTCTCTCAAAACTTTAAATGCATTTTTCTCAAAACCAACTTTTTTCATGCCGTGCCAATGATTTCGCCGAAACTACTGAATCGATCCTTTATACATTTCTACCATTTATTGAACACAAGTATAGTTACCGTGTGAACCAATGGCGTTTCAGAATATTATTTTTTTCTGTTTTTTGAAACCAAATATCACAAAAAAAGCTCGAACTTTGAAAAGTGATTTTTAACTGTCCGTCATTTTGTTATTATTGGACATAACTGTATAATTTTGGTTCAGAAAAAAATTTTGTTTCAGGATAATTGGCACCGTTTAATATGCATTTTTTATGTGGCTAGGATAATGCCGCCATTATGTGTTAAACAATAGTAATAATTCAATAAAATATTTTTTTAGTACGCTTTGACAATGTAATAATTGAACCCAAAAAGAATTACATTGATATCTGCTCGAGGGGCCTTGTAATAATTTTTTTTTAAAAAAAGGTCAGGTTTTTGGATGTATAAAGCCTATAACCCCCTTAAGGAATAGCGTGTTCGCTTCACACCAAGAACTCAATGAGACTAGATCTTTTTGAAGAGGTCTGCAGTCTTCATGAGACTTTACACAATTTGTAATCATTGTGATAAACGTTTTTTCAACAACAAAAAATTGATAAACTTGTAAGCAAAGAAATCACGAGGGGCAAAAAAACGAAAAGGCGCTAAAAAGACCATCTTCACAATTCGAGTAAATAAAAAAGCTACCACTTCACAGACACAGTTTCGGTCCCAACCAGAGTAAATGTACTCTTGAACAGACGAATTGGAATTGGAATGAGAGGGTGCAGCTAGAAGTTTTGTAAGGATGAAATATTCTATTCTATTGAATACTTAAATAACGCAACTGTAAACAAGCACACTGACCATGTGTCGTTTTTGTTAAATATTATTTTCACATCTACTTCCAGCTTAAATAAGTTATAGTAGATACTCAATTCAGACAAAGCCATAATTATGTCAAATTTAAATCAATAGAAATGCTTAGCATTATCATAGCATGTAAACAACACATTTTTCTATAAGCCACACTCCATTATGCGGACGAGCACAAATTCGCAATCAATTTTAATTGCATCTCATCACAAGGCTTTTCAATATCCCTCGAATATGGTTGCCCCCTCCCCCCACTCCCACGACATCAATGGAAATTTAATCGCTGATTATGTGGAATCAACGATAATTTAAATGTAATTTGTTTCCAGATTGACTATCTTGTCTGTGCGCCTCCTCCATTCTTACCCCCAAAAACACCGATTGGCCCGCAAAGCCGAAACTGTATTCACATGCAACGTTGGGAGGTTGGACAGTTTGCTTCTCATCATACGAGTCTTCTCGATGCGAACGTCTGAATGAAGCAGTTGTGTATCCTTAATGAAGTTGATTCTGATCCGATTTTGCTATTAAATATTTGAACAGCAACAATTGATTGGATTTTGTACCCTCTCAATAATTGCGAGCTAATTCTATGAGGTTGCACAAGTGCCAAAGTGAATATGTGCTCAAATTGAGTGTGGGTTTGCTGAAAGGATGCGCATGTTGTCCTTGATCCTATTGGGTTTGATATGTTTCACTCATTCTTCAATGAGCCTTTACATATTTATACGCATTATGGTTTTAAGCACTCAGAAAATTATCTTATATTGAAATCAGAAATTTTGTTGAAATTCATTGGAAATAACTTAAAGATTAGATATTGCTTGTTTTTGTTTCATTTTAATTATGCGGTAAAAAAATAAGATTTGAAAACATCACTTGTTCCCTTGTTCCTATTCTGGTTGGTCGTTTTAATAAGGTAAAATTGATAACTTGTAAGTATCGTCATCTTCTGATGAGCTCAGTGAAAGTCTTAAGGACGAGCATCACTTTTTCCAGGGACATCTGGACGACTGCCACAAAAGTACAGTGGTCGACAACGGAAAAGTCGCTCGCACCAGCCAACATAGATGCGGCCGTCAACCAGCTGAATAGAAAAGTCGCAACATATGTAATACTCAACAACGGCTTGCTCCGCGACCAAAAAGAGCTGGTTCTTGGGAAACTCGAGTGGAAAGGAACGAAAAAAATTAAGTCGCCGTTACGAGATCTGTGATGAGGTGGTCCCGACGCAGGCCTAGGACGACTGGGCTTGAGATAATGCACGTAACAAGTACCCAGATGAAGAGAATGCACCTCGGTTGTCCTTCTGTAAGTATCTTCTCATTTAACTTTCAGGTGCAAGCCTCTTAACAAGATTCAAATGCAATTTAAGGATATTTAATCTTAAATAATTTCCAGGTGCATTGGATAAAATTTATCATTGTTCAATTCTTCTTTTCTCTCTATATTACAGATCTCTTCGATGAATAATATTGCATCAAAATAGGAAAGCCATAAACAAAACTGACACTATATTTACAAAAGTGCTGTTTGATATTCGCGAATGAAATGAAACTTCTTTGAAATTTTTCCCATAAAAGCTACCAAAAAAAAAACAAATTTCTTGGTGAAATTTTTTGATCATAAACTGTCCGTCCTTTAATTTGTCCTTGGTCTAAATACATTTGTGAAAATCACCTGTGTCACATTTCTTATAGCCGTGGCTTACCTCCATGACAACCAGTCAAATGCCTCACCTTTCTGAGCGCTATCCGACTGGAAGTCACCAAAATACGGCAAAAGTCGACCACATAGTGGCGATGCTGGTCTAACACTTCACGGGCTGGCTAGCTCTGCGAGTCACTAGCGAAGGAAACGACACCACAAAATTAAAAAAAGAAACTAGGAACAACTAGAAGCACGCCGGCGCTCTGCGGTGCGCACACTATTATATTTAACTTAAAATTCACATATTTATTTTACGTTCAAAATATTCTACGATATGAATATATAGGATAATCGCCGTCTTCTCTGGGATACGCCAACTGCGCGAACACATTACGGGAAACATTGATTTGAAACACATGGAACTCCAAAACCATTTCCAATTAGGAGTTGGATAAGCTTTTGGCACACGAATTGGTTGACATTCAAAATTTATCTTCGCGAGCAAGAGGCAAGATTATTTTTCCGTAACCATTTTCAGGTGCGCGGCTAAAAGTTTGCGTAACAGTACAATCGAAACACATACACGCGGTTATAGGTGGCCGTTCTTCACCAACAACTAGATGTCAGCATGGCTCGTGTGAGTGGAAAAGAGATGACTACATGGGTTTTTGGGTAGCGAGACACGATGGAAAAAGGCAATGCCAAGCGTGCGCGAAAGAAATTTAGAATATTGGTTCGCGTATTAAAGTATTCAGTCAATAGCTTTAAGAGGCTAACACAGAAAAATAGACTATGGAATACGTAGCACCTTACACTGCTAGAAGCATATAAGTCACTTAGCATGCCACTTAAGGGCTTCGTCTTAAACCACTTGCGCCATATTAATGTCGAAAATGTGAAGTTCTCAGAAAAATTGCTGAAATTAAAACGGGTCAGTTTCCTATTTCGGCTTAGTTAGCTCTCCAAAACAGCTTTTTTCATCTTGTGAATAAGTGGGCACTGAAAACATAATTCTCCCAGTGAAAAACACTCCCTACTTCAGTGGACTGTTCAACCGTATGAGAATGCTCGTTGCGAAGAAACGAAATGCCATTTAATTGCAACACGAATCTGTTTTGCAGACGGATTCAAAGTAATTATGGCATTCAATGTGAATTTTCGTGCAGGCACTCGAGCACTTGTCGCAAGTACCAATTAGGACGATAAAACACTTCATCAATGCAAGGGTGGGCCTGATCCTGGTTCTGTTAGACCTGGTTTCGGGCCCAGCATACGCTAACGCGATTCAGGTTGCTATCACTCGTGCTGAAATAATTCATTAGCGTTTGTCAAGCAACCTCCGGAATGCTGACAACAGCTCCATTACACCGAGCGCCAAACTAGCGCACGCTTCACCATATCTTACCGGTACCGCGACGACAACGCGAAGATACAAACAGGAGCTTGTGTACAAGATAATTACAGGGACCGGCTGCGATAGTAACCATTTCACGCGTTTTACTACTCGTTCACCACACCCAAGGCTTTGCCGCTCTTCATCCTGATAATGTCGCTTCATTATCCTTTCTGCACACGCCAAGCGCAGAATAGTATACATTACTTTCGGATGTATCTACAACACATATACGACGATGATGCGGGTGTGTAGCATTCGGTTTGATGATTTTTCCAGTACTTGGAAACTTACATTGCTGGTGGTGATGGCGCTTTGAATCGTAACCATCAAGCTTTGCTCTCATTAACATTAATTTTCATTTATTTTCTGGCTGTGCACATCGCAGCAGTGAAGATCTTACTAAAAGGAAGCATGGGAAACAGGGAGCACTCGGTCATATTTTCTGTTAGCGACAGGTATTGAAATTCGAAAAGGAATTTGTCAACAAAAATCTGAGCCATTTGAGATAAGATTAGGAGTCAAAAAACATTGTTTTTAGTAAACTTTCAACAAACGGAATCATTAAAACGGAAGATAGGATCAAATTGCTGTAGAGGCTTTCGTCAGAAAATCCAGTTCAGATATCCAAGCAATTGATATCTTTGCTAGAAAATAAAATTGGTAATAAAGTTCAATCTACAGTACACAATTCTGTAAAAGTTTGTGAAAGGTCAGTGCGATACCGTATGAGGTTATAAAAGGCCTTCTGCAATTTCCATGGGCGGGAGTCCACAGGATTACGAAAAACCCCTTTACTCGACCAGCGTCCATTCGACCTCAATGGCACAATTTTCACACATGACGAATCGTGTGGAACAAAATGGATTACGAACAAGCATGGACCTTTATCACATCCTGGGTTTACATAAAACTAGGATCAATGGTCCAGGCTAACGGATTACGAACTATGTTTTGTTATGAATGGTAATTTTCTTCCTATATACGAGAATGTTGATGATTAATTCCCATCACTAACCCCACCATATTTGAAGTTCCTCAATTTTCTAGATCATCTGCCAGGCAAACTAGGTTCATATCGACATGGCTATCCTCAACGCTTGATAGCTTCAGACGATAGTATGACCGGAAGAAAGAAAATCAATAAGACAGACCGTGTGACCTCTACGTGTTGACAAACTGCCAACTCAAAACTGTCAACTGTGTGGATGAAACATCGGATGCGATCGCATGCTGACGACGGTCGGAAGTTAGCATAACTCAACAGAACGAAACGTTTCCTGAAAAATTAGCAGATGGGAATTGGCGGTTTGTTGGATGACTGTATGTTTCGCAAAGGGATCGATTTGTGTGCTCCGACGATGTTTGAATCCTGTCTTGTCCCTCCTTACTGGTGTCTGGGAATCGACCTAAGTAAAATAATGACCGCCAAAATGGTAATCGAGAATGCATCTCTTGTAGATGTGTATCCAAACTTCAAGCAAGGGCGTAATGCATTACATCCGATATAACCTCATGTTTTTTTCGTTATCATGTTCCTTTTACTTTTCGGACTATCACTACTTTTCTTAAAGCTAAGTCCTTTTGTTCGACCAAAGTTTATAAGGCTTTGCTATTTGCGATCTGATGTGTTTAGATATGGTTTCGAAATATACCTATATAAATTAGTTTTTTAAAGCTTTGGTATTCCAAAAAAGATACTTGAATGTGTTTATATAAATAGGTCCAAGAAATAATTGTAAATACATTTTTGGCGAAGTTTCAGAAAATCCTGATTAACTTTGTAGCTAGAACTTTCATATATTTTACAGTTTCTTACCACCTAGCACACGTTTGCTGTACAGTAGCCAACCATCATTCTTGACGATGATACGAACACACTAAAGATGCAATGGAACGAACGACTGAAAGAGATGCGCAACGGACACGCAGATTTGTTTTCATCATCAATTTTGTGGCAAAGTTGGCGGTAATGCTGTTTTCATCACAAGAACGAAATTGTCAACGCAGCTGAATTGAAACTAACCGACGAAAACGACGGAAACGACATCAACATTACCAACAGTCTAAGCTGCAATAATAGTACTACATGAAAGCTTTCTTTTGTTCTTCACATTTTAACGATGCTGCTATATTCTTCACTAACTTTTTCTATGGTGTGTTCATGCCACCTGGCTTCTGTTTCCTGGGATTTTTTAATATTGCTCGGAAAGGAAACTCTCGAAAAATTGAAATTTTTAAAACAAGCATTATCATATGTTTGTTTTGGAAATTTCTTTTCAAACTATTTCTTTGATCGTTTTAAATGATAGTCCATTTATTCAAAAGTGTTACTATAATTTTATACATTGTTAAATGTTTGTGGTTCGATTGCGGCTTCCCTTAAACAATCAATTTTTAAGGATGCATTGGCTTCTTTACGACTGCAAACAGATTTTCAGAAATTGATATAACCTCTAACATGAAAACTGTTGTAGCGACAAAACCCTCACTTTGAAAATAATGTTTCAATATTTTCCAGCATAGTTAAAGCATAAAACGAACCATTTATAACAGCAGAAGTTTCACACTACATATTTTTACATGTGTACACATGCCTAGTGCGACACTGTTGCCCATGTCGAAATAACACGCACTTCAATAAGAAACTAATAAATGGCACGAACTCGAACGCATCACTGTATACCATGGGCCTTAAACAGCCAGCAATGCTGCTGCTGAGTACTGTGTTTACGTGTGACACAGAATTTTCTGCCCCTGAATAGAGCGGTAACAATTTTCATAAGGGACTTCGGGAGTTGGAATTGATCCAGTTTGTTAATAAGTCCTGCATGCCAGACTTTATTATAGGCCTTGGATATATCAAACATCGCAAGACCAGTTGACTTCCTACTATTTATGATGTGTTGTGTGACTCCAGAAAGCGGAAATTTGGAAGAGTGGTCGGGCTTGAAGCCAGATTGCACTTCCAGGATAAGAGATCTACTAGAGAATTCATCGCTTATGCGAGAGAGAATGTTATTATTTATTGTTATTTTAGCGATGGATGAGAGGAGACTTATTGGCCTCGTATTTTGTGGGCACAATTCTGTACCGTGCTCCAGAATGAACGCTACCGCTGCAGTTACCAAAGCTAACCCTGGATCTGAGAGGTGGCCGATGGCTAATTACCCGTAAAAAAAGGAGCAAGCTCTGAAACTCTTTCGCGAGAATGTAAACAGGGGTACATTTAGAATTCATTTTTTTAAATAAAGTCTATATTTTAAATTAAAAACCCAGATTTTAAAATTTAACTAGCGCGTAAGTATCTGGCTGAAAAATTCTGCAAATATTTTGATGACACTTTTCCAAGATGATATACTTTCAAAGCCAATTGATTTTGATTGAAGGTTTGCCTTGCTTCAAGCCAAATTATTTCCAGTCTGCTCATTTCTAATGACTGTACTTTCTAGCTTGTTTTCGTTCACATATCATTCAACGACAAATAACAACATTCATTGCAGTAGCAATGAAACCATGTGTTTGTATTCGAGCCATATAGATTTTCCACAACATAATCATTCAAAACATTGCTCTCTGCCAAATGGTCTTTGTGTCTCTCAACAAAACGAAACCATAATTTCGAAGCTTACTATATAAATACTTGCATCCATGGATTCGAGATTCTCTCATAATTAGTGCGTGCAATCTAGAGCCATATTTGCATCTTCTGAAATAACATATCGTAGACCGACCATGCAAAGCATTCTGAATTATGAATACAAAGAAGCAACTGTATAAGTCTTCTAATTCAAATCCTTAAACAATACACAATCACATCGTCTCTGCCTTAATGCCTATATAAGTTGGGTAGCCAACTATAGAAGTTTCACAGGATGAAGTTCGATGTCATCGTTTTCTCGTGTTACGAATTTCGTCCTGAAATCTCATGATTTGAATACAATTGTCAGCATGTATTTATTGGCTTGACACCACATACGATAGGTTGTGGTTGCATTTGCTTTGTTAGTATCCTTGATGAGGTTGTCAAAGAGGTTAAAAGTGGTTTATGTTGATTTTTCTTTTGGACTAAAGGCATATTGTTAATCGAATGAAAAGTAGTATTAGTAGTGGTACTTGGTAGTATTTTTCTTCAATTACTTCGTTTAACCTCCTCGGCATTGAATATAATAATTTTTTGGTCATTTCGGTTGGAATTTGAACCCATTCTTTAAAAAAACAATTAAGTTGAGTATCGTGTTTCCTTATGCGTATTTCTAGCTCTACTCATACATGTTCTTTGATATTAAGGTCGCGTGATTGCGAGACAGTCGGCATGATATAGGGGATGCTGTAACTGGCTTCCATTTGGACGCCATGAGTCGTATGTTTTGGGTCATTATCATACTAGCAATGAACACTATTTCTGGGACCCAATTTTTTAGCGATCGTTTCGTAGCACGCTGACCCAGCGAAAGGGTCCAAGGTATTTCGGAAGCGGTTTCAGCTCTGGTTGCAACTGCGTACGCTTCGTTGCAACACGATCGTTTGTCAGTAGTTCTGCAATTCTCCATCTGAATGTTCCCAATGCTAGTCTTCGCTTCTATCGATAGTTTTTAGCGATGCTCCTCAAAAACCTTGCACTATCCTACCTTAATTATGGCACATATTTCAGGGTCTTCTTTTGTACGCATATGATTTCCAAATAGCAGATCGTCATCGATCACTGCCGTAGGATAAAGAAATAAACAAACCAACTATCAACCGAGAAAAGTCTGCAGCACGATGTGAGCTTGGAAAACGTCACATTGGACCTCTAGCTGATGGTGCTCGGAAATTCCCATAACGCAGCGACAGAACGAAACGATCCAAAACCAATTATGTTGTAAGGAAACTTGAGAAGCAGATATAAATAACAATGTTTCTGGCGAAAGAGGCTCATTTTGAAAAGTAGTCGTTTGGATTCGGTCGGTTTTTTTGAAGATTGTTGACCAAAAAATTAACTTTGGGGGAGTTTGATTGATTGGACGATGGGTTTTGCGTGTAAAGTCGTTCAAAGCTTGGCGAGAAGATAAGTATTTTGAAGGTTAGCTCATTGATATTTTGCACGATATTAGCTATCATACCGACCCTTTCCCACCCCTGTTTTGAAAAGATCTTCAGTGAAAGGCGGTTTTGCTAGATCTTCATACACAACGATATGTTGTAGTAGGCGAGTAGCCTCATGGCTAAACTTAAGATTGACGAAAAATAATTTATGAATATCGTAGGTTCATTTAAGTGTTTTTTGATTTCGCAATTCCTTCTTCATTTTACAGGTTTGCTTGGTGTCGTGTTGACTTGTATGAAGTGTTTTGTTTCAGAGGGTTATTTTACGAAAGGTGTCCTTTGAGTTAGTTAGATTCGTGGATTAAGCTCCCGTTTCAGAGTCCATGGTAAACTAATGACGGCACAAAAACGGAAGATGCCCTTATCAATTTCATTCCTATTTTTCGTGAATGAAGGCCGCAACTATGCCGAAGTCAGTCACGGTCGAAACAGTGAACATAACACAGGATATCTGGTTTATTATCAACTTCAGCACTGTTTCAAGTTGGATGATTTATCCGAGTGTGCTCGATGCCAAAAGACCATGATTTGATACGGAAAAACGGCATTTGGAGGGAGTCCTGGTAACGAATTTTAACCCGAAGTACTTAAGAAGGAAGATACTGGAGTCAGAACAGAATTGTAGGGTGGTGAACACGACAAAAGTATTGTACTTTATTCTGTAAAAATAACAAGTAGTATATTTTGATGGTTCTTGATCTACTAACCAAAAAAAAATGCATTAAATTTAATGTTTTTACATGGTTATTCAATTTTATTCTCGGTTGGTAGGAAAATACAAAAACATAATACTATCATGTGTTATTAGTATTTTCTATCGTAGGTATATTCTCAACTATTTAATGGAATGTGATAAAGAGGATATTGCTGCGACAAAATGGCCATAGTCACCATCCTGCTGTTGGCAAGATGAAAGTTTTTACCATAGTTCCTTTTGCGATAGTAACAATTACAATGACGATCATTTTGGAAACAAAGCTAAAAAATTTTTAGGCAATCTCTTGTCAAAGATATGTGACTTTGTGCGTGTCGACAATTTTGACATTGAGTTGATACTACATCTAGTTATGGTTATTATGACATCCAAATTCCATTTATGTTCCAGAGTAACCTCGAGGCATTTCGTTGAATGTTTTTACGTCAGCTTTGTCACAAGTCTCAGTCTCTGAACACATTTTGAATGGCATCCTTGAAGGTTTGTTGCAAAGTTTCACGGTAGAAGAAAAACGGATGTCTTGAAATTAAAACTGCTCTCAAAACAGAACAGCTGCCTCAATAATCTTGGCCTGATTTGTGATGATTTAATGTTTTATTATTCGATATTATTATTAGGATATAAAAATGAACCGGCTCCTTAATTTCCTTAAAAAATCAGAATGGTTCATTGAATGAATCAGGAGGTTTCCACATCTATAAGTCACAATGGACTAAAGACGGTCTTAGTGAAACGAAAGCCGTTTAGGCTCAGTAACTGAACCCAACTAAAATCACAGACAATCTTGAAGATGGTTCGAAGACAATCAATTCTTTTCCAAAGCATTGCGTTTGGAATTAAAAGTACTATCCACTTTCCACCGCAATATATATTTATTTGTGTGTCTTGAAGCGAATATTGCACAAATCTCAATATCCATTTTGAGCCCTTTTATGAACCTGTTAAATTATCACGTGTTTGCTAAATCTTCTGAACGACATGTTCTAAATATACCAGAAAACATAAGCAGATTATCGCGAAAATAAGCTAAACGACTTGCTGTCTTGTCTATCTGTAACGTCTTTTTGTTTAAATATTTGCCGGGAAAATTCAAAAACACACCACATTTTAACGTCGACATGTACAATTAAACCTGCCAATCACCACAAAATTAATCTTCCCAATTTCATAGATGCCAATCAAGGTCTTCATCAAACTTTTTTATTTGAGTTTCGCACTAGCAGGAGGAGCACACGGAAAGTTTCCAATAATTTTCCATTTTGCAAGAATTAACCACAACAAAGTATTCTCATTGCAAATAGAATGTGACATTGTAATATTTATGTTTCTAAAATATCTTTCTTTACGGCAAACCTTGTAAGTCAAGGCGACGACGAGCCAAACTTCTTAGCTAAGCCAGAAACTTTGCTGGGGGATGCGACATCGCAACGACTTCAAATACAACACTGATACAAGCACTAAAATGTTCAACCCCTTGTTTTTTGAGTAAAATTGCCGCTGTCTTATTATCCGACGAAAAGTTTTAATTAATAGTCGAAAGTTAGATTTCACATGGCGCAATTTTCTACCGATGAATTTCATCGTCTACTGCGTGTAGAAAGTTGGAATGAATGGAAACGACATGACGACGATACGATGGGGATGAAGCTGGATGATGGGGCGAGAGAGAAAGTGACTCTAGGCAGAGAAGGGTTGAAACACCTTTTGTTGGAGTGTTCGAAAGCCACAGAAATTGTGTCGCACAAGTTTAATGTTTCGAATACGTCGACCAGTAACAGGATTAAAATTATCTTAGATATTGTCGACTGGGGGAAAGGGTAGTGATATCGAGCGATGCGCGGGGTATGTGTGGTATAAGTGAAAGGGTTGATGGGTGAATGTTGCGGAGAGCATGATTTAAATTTGGTTCATTTCTGTGTTTGTGAAGTAAATATTGGTAGTCTCCCGGGAATGTATATGAAATTGAGGCTGAAAATAGATTGGAATCAAATTGATGAGTTTGTTTTAGTTTTGAAATTATATTTTCAACGGAAATCACTTGTTTGAAGGTCAAAAAAGGACAAACAGCATTTCTTATACACCACTTCCCAGTACTTATATGAGTTTCCCCATGCAATGAGCCACAATATAGACCAATTGCTCTCTTCAGTTGTTTTGGAAAAAAATTCAAAATTCTTTCCCTTTGACGCTTAAGCTGCAACAACCGTAACAGTCACATAAAACTTATTAAGGCAGTTGTTCTAGGGAATCGTTTGCTATATAAACACATCCCCGGGAGCAAAGATTAATCAAAAATGGCTTTAAATTTATGAGCGTCATCGGGGAATCACAAAAAGTGAGTTTCTATGGTATTTGTGAAATAACCCGCGCTGTAACGAACTCATACGAACATATCCAAGGTTTTTCACCTGCGAAAATGTTATACACGTACTTCGATGCACCACGATCACACATTTTAAGCATATCCTTTGCAGCGTATTGATATTTCAGCTACTTTTTCTTGACGGTTCAACGACTATTCTGACGATCAACTATTATTGTATGAACGACACCATAAATTACGATCTAATTGAAAAACGAATGATGACATATTTAGATATTTATTATATTTGTTTTTTTTTTTTGACACTTTAGCATGATAAGCATTTAAAAATGATTGAAAATTCAGATCATAAACACAACCGACTACTAGACAGGACACACCGCTACCGCACTCTCTCAACTGATAAGGTCGTGTGGCATGGTGGCGTTCCGTTCTCCTTCCTTGTTTGAAAGATTCCCTTTCGATTTTTGTTTATTTCATAGTGCCGTCTACACACACCCACATACGGGATGCGTTCCATAAATAATGCGATTAAGGCGAGAAAAAAGATTTATGGAACTGATCGATACAAATGATTCAAATTCTGTGGAACAACATCGTTTTGCCTTTCTGGAGACGAGATTTCCATGCTTGGAAGGCGTCTTGGAAAACTTGCTCCGTGATTCCCTTCCTTGCACACCTTACAACCGCTCTGATGTTGTCAATGGACTCCAAATGCCGATATTTCAGAGCTCCTTTGAGGTAGAGAAATAGAAAAAAGTCTGGGCTGCAGAAAGGTTGGGGGATCATTGTCACATTGATCTGGGTCCGGTAGCTTTTAACGAGGAAGAGGATGTGACTAGACATGTAATCGTGGTGAAGCCTCCAGATGCCGTTGATCGCGCTCCTGATACGGTCGCCCCACTTTTTTTTAATCTTTTGAGGACTTCTGCGTAAAAAGTAGCACTCACAGTTCTACTGGGCGGTACGAATTCGTGATGAGCATGTCAAAAAAGAAAATGAGCGTTGCTTTTGTTGCAGGCTTGCTCACTTGAGTTTTCTTGGGGCGGAGAAAAGATGTTGTATGCTACTCTCTGCACTCTGGCGCTTGGTTTCTAGACCGTATTCAAAAATCCTGCTCTCATGATCGGTTATTCCTGTCCAAAAAAAATTTAGTCTTGAAACAACAACATAATTTCTTGACAAAGGAGTACTCGAGTGTTTTTTTGATCGTGTCGTTCAAAACTTTCGGAACAAGTCTTGCGCAGACCTTCGTCGACCGACGATTTGAACAAGTTTACACGATTTGCTATAAAACTGAGACTTAAAGAGCGGTCACACTTTTGTCGACGGGTCGGGGCGACGTTTATGGGTGTCCAGTCCTGTTTTCGTTAACGACCACTTTCCGGCCATCCTTAAAAGATTTTTGCCACCTGAAAACTTTTGATTTTTGAAGGAGGCAACCATCCCCGTAGTCCTGCTGAATCATTGGATAAGTCTAAGAAGGCAATTAGTTGCTGGAAAGAACCTCTATCAGACGCTGGTACATAAAACCAGGCAGAAAAGCACAGAAACACTCGTTCTTTCTGTTCCAAAGCTCATAGACGACTACCGAATGGTTCTTCTAGAAGTTAACCAACCCCCTCTTCTTCACCTTTGCCGATGGTATGCGATGTACATTCACGTTAGAAAAAAAATTGTTGCATTACTTATCGAACGCGCTCGTATGTACATGTATATAGCTGCGGATATATAATTAGAAATACTTGTAGCTTACTAGGAAAAACCCAATTTGTCAATGAAACCTTCAATATAACGTATTCGCCTTAGGTTTCTTTTTAATTTGATTTAATGGACAATTGAGAGAGGCAAAGAGTTGGCCGATGCTACCTCTATAAGAACGACAGAACATCAAAGTCCTGGAAAACTTAAGACTTGGAACGGACACGTAGATGAATACTTTAATCTTGAACAGTCCAATTTTTTACAAAGCATAAAGCACATCGAACGCCCCCAAATTTTCCATATCCAACAAATGGCATAATTATGTAGAATTGTAAAAAAGTTGAGAAAACTTTCTCATCTTTCTCATTTTTCGAAGAATTGTAGTTACTCATTCTTAGTTTAAATTGTAGATAGCAGATTATATTTACTGGGACAACACGTACTCAAGCATAAAGATAAATACTCGCAAATTAGTCCCAAAACCTTTGTCAACAGTGACAACATTTTGTCGCTGAATGATGTTTCAATTGCATCGAAACGAAACCCAATATTGAACGATGACGACTGTAAATATATCCTATTAACATTTTTGTACAAACTCATCCGACAATCCTGCTCATCGCACCGCAGGATACCGTTTCTTGAAGAAGTGTCACAATATGTGTACTACCTGGCAATTTAAACTTTTCAGATGCTACTCATCCTCGTTCTCCTGCTTCGCAATATATACGTCTGTTATCCTGGAAACACGTTCGAGAGCTTCCTCTTTTTCTACCTATTTGTGCCCGAAAAATGATAGCTGCGAGATGAACGAGAATGGAAATTCGTATTATCCCGTCTAGGGACGAGATAACTTGCAATTTTTGCCAGAATGTTTTTAAGCTCCACGGCGAATAGTAAGTATAAGGGATGAGGGCGTAGCAAATAGGATAAGTTATGGCCGGGTGGCTGCCGGTGTAGTTGACGATACTTCTTTTGTCTGTTTGAATAGCTTCGAAAGTGTGCTCAAGTGTTTTATAGCCCATCATCTTGGCGTGCAGACGTGGCCAACTCGTTCCACTTGCGCCTAAAAGCAAGAAAAAGAAGCGACCAAACACTGCTGCTACCGCCAACAGTGGCGTCCTGTTAGGCAATGGCACGATTCGGGAAGATGCTAAGGAGTCTGCTATGCATCCACTTCTTGACGTTCATGCTGCTCCTTCCACGCTCACTTTGGCATTTTCACGTTTTTGAAATGCAAAGTGGATTTTCGATGAAAGGGTTGAATACTAATTTCCAGGTTTTCTCATGTTGTTTCGGAATGGTTCCCGGCTGAATTCAACTACATCTTGGTTGCACCTTGCACGAACTGCGATACGGCTTATAGAATGGAATATGAACGACAAACTCTGCATGATGTTGTCTCAATATATATATATATATAAAAAAGTCGGTATTCATATTTTCCAGACAATATCAGGATACAATATGATGAAGCGATGAGGAAGCTATCCGAGAAGTTTGCAAGAGAATCATCGTATAGATGCTGGGAGATAGTGTAACGGATATGCATGTGATGAGATAACAATACGGATAAGTGAATTTGGTGCGGTGTGTTTTATCATGAACAAGAAACAAGTATTTCTTTTTAACAAAGTGGAATGATATGCGATGCAAGGATATTGCATTGGAAAGCTATAGATTACATGAATAAAACAAGAATGGATATGAAGCTGTGGTTCGTGAGGTTGTGCAGAATAAATTTGTTGTTCGAATGCAATGTGCATGGAAATTTTATGCTAACAAACCTCTATTTTGGATGTCTTTGGAGTTACTGGTATTTACAGCATCTTTCGATATTCAGAAGTAAAACAAAGAAAAACTTGATTCATCGAATAAATTAGATGCTTTTTTAATGTTCTAAGCGGTATTATTATTGCAAAAAATGGATCTTATGGACTCCAAAATATTTCCTGTCTTTTACAAAGACTTACTAACCATTAGTGCTGGATGAAGATGGATGTCAAACAATACACCGACACTTACAGGTTTTAAACGGGAGACAAATACAATGGCGGCAGCCATATATCTATATCGGGCGATGCCATTGCCTAGCCGAGATCTATTGCATTCTCATTAACAATTCAAGGAAATAAACATTGTCACAAACTAACGAGAGAGAGAAAAAATACCAAAATGGAATTGTCTAAAAAGTTTTAATAAAAAAAAAACGAAAAACGAATGATATCCGTACACCAAAATTGAGAATTGTCGGTCTATTGTACGATTATCTATGTTTAAAATTATTGAAAATACTTTGAGCGAATTCGATTCCGACAAAACCGTTAAGGAGACTTTTATTACGTCCACATATTGGATGCCAATTGTAATGAAATGATGTGTCATTAAAATATAAAAATCTTAAAGATGTTGTTTAAGAATTCTCCTTAAGATTATTCCTTAAAATATTTAACGATAAATAATAATTTCGACACTCATTGCTGTCGGTCAAAATAAAAAAGAAGCCTTGGATATTTTCCACCCGAAAGGAGTATCACTCAAGGCCTGCTATCAACGGTCAACGGCCGGACGAGTTCACCGGATTCATTCCGCTTCACATTGGCCTACCGGTATGATGCCGATTGCCAACCCTCATCAGCTGGGGAATTTTTAGTCTCCGCGTTCGGTCTCGTTGGTTGGCCACAGCGTTGTACCTCGGCAGATATTGCGGTTATTTCTATTTATATAATGCAATATCCTTACAATCCAATATAATTCACGGACCTGCCTAGTGACTTGTGTGCAGTGCGAATCGTGTATTCAATTTTCACGATGTACTGTCAATGGTTAAGGATTCTCCAGGGCAGAACAACAATAGGTTTCGCCTTGAATAATCCTCGCTTCCAGCGTGGATTGATCAGGGCATCTTTCTTTTTGGGCGGTCACACTGCGTGGCGAACGTAACAACTCCCACAGTGAGGAAGGAGAAAGGCATCTCAAAAATTTTTAAAAAAAATTGTTCGTAAAGATACGAATTTATATAATGCATCATGTTGAAACGTATAATACGCGTTTAGTGTTTCATTTTTGCAACCTCATCAATTTTTGCAAAGCCTTTGTGTTTCATTGATTACCAAAATCGAAAGTGTACTGTAAACATTTACAGATAATCATAGAAATCATGGAACCCGAAATTTTCCCAGGAAACAGATAGAAATTCGACTTATTTCTGTTTATTTCGAGTAAATAGACCAAATTTTTGACCTAAATAATTGTAACCACGTAGAACATTAAAATAATACATGAATCATCGGATATTATTTTAAAACTTGAGGTGGCAGACAGTCATAGCTGCTTAGAACGTTATGATTTTTATTCAATTGTTCTAAACATGATAACGAAAAATCCATGACGTATTGTTGATTTAGCTATTTCAACCATGCAACTCATGCTTTCGAGCAAAGTTTCTTTCATATTTTTATCGTTTCAAGAAGTATAAAAGAAATGCTACTATTGCGCGTAGTTCATTTAGTTCGCTAACTTTTGACACGATGTTGGAATGGACGTGGGTAGTTTCATGGGCGGTCGTGACCGTGGTGTCGCTATTTTATGGATTAGTAAAATATAACTTCACACATTGGAAACGTCGTGGAGTGCCATATCTGGAACCCAAGTTCCCGTACGGTAACTTAACGGAATACGGCAAAACCGAGCATGCTGTGGAGATATACAATCGAATCTACTATCGGTTCAAGGATCAATCTCCATATTCCGGTGCCTATTTCACCTTGGTTCCTGTGGCGATCCTCACCGATTTGAATTTAATACAAAAAGTTCTGATCAAGGACTTTAACTATTTTGTGAATCGTGGATTCTATTACAATGCACGCGACGATCCAATATCGGCGCACATGTTCTCCTTGGACGGGGATGAATGGCGAGAGGTTCGTAGGAAGTTCACACCAACCTTCACGCCCGCCAAAATGAAGTACATGTTCCCTACTGTACTGGAAGTCGCTCATAGGTTTGAGAAAGTGTTCGATGATGCTGTAACAAGAAACAATGTCCTGGAAATCAAGGAGTTCCTTGCTCGATTCACAACTGACGTCATCGGAACAGTTGCATTCGGAATTGAATGCAACAGCTTGGAGGATCCAAAAAATAAATTCCGTGAAGTTGGCGTGAAAAATTTCGATGAACCTCGTCACTCGAAATTTGCTCAAGTGCTATTGTCCTTGTGCCCCGATTTAGCTCGTTTCCTAAGGATAAAATTGAACTCGGACTTGATCATTAATTTCTTCACTGATATTGTCAATCAGATTGTGATTCAACGGGAGGCGACAAACACACGACGCCAGGACTTTATGGATTTGTTAATTGAAATGAAAAACTCCACGAATGAAAGGAAGAGGATCAACATGGATGAATTGGCTGCACAGGCGTGGGTGTTCTTTTTGGCTGGCTTTGAAACATCGTCGACTGCAATGTCGTTTGCCTTTTATGAATTGGCCAAGCGACAGGATGTACAGGAACGGGCGCGTCAGGAGATTCAGGAGGTTTTGAAGAAACACAATGGTGAATTGACATACGAGGCGATCATGGAAATGAAATATGTGGATCAGCTCATAAACGGTAAGATTTTCTTGTAGAAAAGTTGATTTGTTCAGGTTTAAAATGAAATGAGAGATAGTCTTTGTATGCCTCAACCCTTTCCATGAAATGTGATGTAAACTATTAATTATTTCTTGAAGTGGATATTATCTAAAAACCCATGAATATTTCGTTTCCTTGTTAAAATATTGTCGCAATTATTGGATTCTAATTGCATCCTTGTCAGTTTGAACTGACATGCTGTTTCTTCGTTCAGATTCACAAAAACTTGACTAAAATAGTAATAGCTATTTTCGTTATGAGTGCACAACGCTGTTTTTAACGTACTTGAAATTTACCAATCATACGAGTGCGAAGTTTGCCAATCACAAATTTTACAATACAGCAACCTCATTTTCAAAAATTTTCATTGAAAGGTGGCAGAAAAATCTAGAAAATGAAATTTTTTGCTTGCTTATATCCTTTTTTCAATCGCAGGATACTGAATTTTGCCAATTTTTTTAGCAGAATAAAGCACTGTGCGGCATTTAACGTCTTGAATCAAATAAATTTTAGCTGAAAAACTTATAGACTTCAAATCTTATTGATTTCAAATCCTGATTTTCAAACAATTTAAACAGCGCCCAACGTGGGCACTTGAAGTAGTATAGGTTACCGCGATAGCACCCATAATATATTTTCGGATGGGAAACCTTAAAATGATCGAAAATTATTTAGAATCCATAAATATTCTCTGCTGAATGCCATGAATGTATTCACTATTACAGCATTGTAACACGACAATGAACTTGCAATCTAGATTGCGATGTGTACAATGTTGTAATTGATTGTCTTATCAGTTTGTTAACCACAAATGCAACTCATCCCGTTGATCGTATATGAATTGTTGGCACCGATACCTAAATCGTTATTATTCCTGCGGTCATATAAAAGCACTTTGTATCTAAGATCGTGCAGTCAATCTAGATTAGTAGCGTGCAACAGAATGATGGATTGGACGTGGTTCGTGCCGTGTGTGCTTGTGACGATCGTGACTGCAGTTTATGGACTGATCAAGTATCAGTACACGTATTGGAAACGACGTGGAGTTCCCCATTTAGAGCCTGAATTTCCTTATGGGAATCTCAAGACGTACGGAAAGACGGAGCACCCGGTGCAAGTGTACAATAGACTTTACAATCGCTTCAAGGATGAATCGCCATTCCACGGAGCTTACTTCACTCTCGTTCCGGTTGCGATAGTCACGGATTTAGATCTGATACACAGAGTGCTCATCAAGGATTTCAATAGTTTTATGAATCGTGGCTTCTATCACAATGCGCGTGATGATCCTCTTTCCGCTCACATGTTCGCCTTGGACGGCGAAGATTGGCGGATAATTCGTAGGAAATTCTCACCATCTTTTACGCCAGCGAAAATGAAGTATATGTTCCCTACAGTACTTCAGGTGGCGGATAGGTTCCTCAAAGTGTTCGATGCGGAAATCGCTAAGAACAGTTCAATGGAAATCCGAGCTTTCCTGGCACGTTTTACTACCGACGTCATCGGGACTATTGCTTTCGGAATTGAATGCAACAGCCTGGAGGATCCGAACAATAAATTTCGTCAAGTGGGCATTCGTGTATTCGACGAGCCGCGACATTCCAAGTTCATTCAAGTGATTCTATCGTTATGTCCGAATATCGGTCGGTTTTTTCGAATCAAAATCAATCAGGATATGATCATTGACTTTTTCACGGATGTGGTCAACAGAATTGTCCATGAACGTGAGACCACAAATCTACGACGTCAGGACTTTATGGATTTACTGATTGAAATGAAAAACTCGCCTAACGAGCGAAAAAGGATCAATATGAATGAGTTAGCTGCCCAAGCGTATGTGTTCTTTCTTGCTGGTTTTGAAACATCGTCCACAACGATGTCCTATGTGTTGTATGAATTGGCGCTTCATCAGGAGGTGCAAGAACGCGCCCGACAAGAAGTACTTGAAGTGCTGGCACGTTACGATAACGAAGTGTGCTACGAGGCTATCATGGAAATGACTTATGTGAATCAAATTGCAAATGGTAATGTATCTGTAAACGTAGTTACATCGAAATATAATTAGTTTTAGATAAATTCTATGGAATTGCAGTATCAAAAAATTATATTCAATCGTATCGATCATCAGGGGTAAATTTACGATCAGATATTGGTGCCTAATCTTGTTATGTGAAAATTCTGCGTCCAATTCATTGTTTGGTATCATTTTGAACATTTCAGTAATATATGAGAAGTTTTTATGGTCCATCCGAAAATTCAAATTGAAATCTTCAGCATATCATTACATTCTAAGGAGTAATTTGAAAGTATTTTTAGAAAAAAGTCTGTATGTCTGTAAGTGATACACCCAGTCTTAGGATTTTGTAGTATCAATCAAAGCGTATTAAAATTTGTATGATTTTTTTATTTGTTAGTTTGATCTTTTAAAAATACTTAAAATTACATAATTTGCTTTCAATCTAATTCGCACTTGTCTCAATCAACGCTGTGGAAGATAAAATGTTTTAGAGATTTCACATCGAACAAAAAATCATAGTTTTTTTTTCATGATTGCAAACCACATCCATATAAAAATAGTTTATGAATATACAATTAATATTCATAATGGAGAAGTCGTTGATGAATCATTTCACATTCATGAACCTTTTTTTCTGCAGGTGCCTATTAACTTTAAAACCATTTCTTACATCTCCATTTATATCAATGTTGCTATTAGTGAGGGACAAATAAGTATATATGTTTTTATTTGTGCTGAAAACGTTTGAAAGTACATATATAGCACTTCTCAGCCCACTTAAACTATTTCCCAAGTCGATTAAACTATTTCCCAAGTCACTTGGGAAAAACCCCAAGCTATTTAAATTCGTTGTTGCAGATCTAATACCAATCATCATCTTTTCGTCAGGATTCCAAAACTGATAACAGGGAAGTCAATTTTATATTTCATCCTGTTACTCCGTTCCCATTTTTTTCGAATTTCAAGGACGATGTGTACTTAGAAGGTGTTTTGTTAGAGAAATTTACAAAATTCGCGCACTTTGCATCCAACTTATAAAGCAATTTATGGTGCACATAATCGTCCATCTGAGCAGCTCATATGCAATACGATGGAAAGCATCATGTTCACGTACACTCTATTGGGCAATGTTCATCTAACACGAGCTCGTATAGTGCGTACTGAGGCAGCCATCGCTGATGTAGGGGGCAATGTGAATGTAGATCAAAATTCATCGATTCTCAACAACTTGGCCTCTGTCCGTCCACTACATGGAAAATTTTGAGGAAAAATCTTGAACCAAAGTCCTATAAGATGCAACTGGTGCAGCGATTAAGCCATTGCACCATCGTTTGCGTCATACGTTCGCCGAATGGGATGCGAATGAGTTGGAAGTTGAACCGCATTTTTACCGTCAAACCATTTTCAGCGATGAGGTTCACTTCTGGCTTAATGGGTTCTTAAATAAGAAAAATTGCCGTTTTTTGGTGTGAGGATAATCATCGAAAGACTTTGGAAACCCTACGACATCTCGAAACAGTCAACAGAATTTGTATGCCGTCTACATAATTGGCCGTACTAAATTTAGTGGAAACTTTACCAAATCATAGAAATGATAATTCGCTTTGATGAACACTACAAACATGCGTGCATGTGAAATTAGGTAATATTATTTTTATATTGAATATTATTGGATCAGATATTTTTGTGTGTTTTGTGTTCGGGATATTGTTATGGCCGAATGTTTTTCTATCGGAGCAATAGTCTTCCATTCCATATCTATTTAACTTTTTATACATAGATCAATGCTTTTGACCAGTGTACATGTATGATTCGAGTATATGTTTTTTTCCAACTTAATTAATTAGCTCAATTGTTTTATGACAATAACTTTTATTGCACTTCAGAGACACTCCGTAAGTATCCACCACTAGCTGTTCTAACTCGACGTGCGGTGCAAAACTACAAAGTGCCCGGTACCGATAAAGTTTTCGAAAAAGGTGCATCATTAATCATACCCGTCTATACAATACATCGTGATCCGGCTCTTTATCCCGAACCCGATCGTTTCGATCCTGATCGTTTTTCACCGGAAGAAATCAAAAAGCGACATCCAATGGCATTCATACCGTTTGGCGATGGTCCAAGAAATTGTATTGGACTACGTTTTGGTGTTATGCAAACGTTAATTGGTATCTCGTTAATGCTGAAGAACTATCGTATCAAAATGTGTGAGAAGACAATGAATCCGTTGAAGTTCTCGATGAAAAGCATTATTTTAGCACCCGAGGGTGGTGTTTGGCTGCAGTTCGATAAAATTTAGATAGAAACAATTCAATGTATCCGATACTACTAAGTCGAAAAATGTATATTCATATTCTATGAAATAAATATATTTTAAACGCTCTTTGATTTGTGTGACTTTCAAAAGAATTTTATAAAATTTATGGCAGTGAAAAAACAACGATTAATATTGTTTTTATGGGCTGTTTACTATAATATTCCGAAATAATTTTTCGATTAACTACTATGTAAATATGTGAAAACCCAAGTAAATTTACAATTCAGATAGCTTAAATACATGACAAAAATAATTTGCGGTTTCTTCGCATTGATTTTATAACAATGGTTTTCATTATAACGTTTTTATGCCGTATGAATAATACTGAGTACATTATGTTTCATTTACGGTCTTAGCTAAGCGGAAATATAGCTTTAGATAACCCAACGTTATGTTTCATTTCTAATGCAAATGATTTAATTTTTTGGGTGCTGGTGTTACCTACATATCACAAAATTGGCCTTAATTACGTCTTCACTACGCGAACCAATCTAAACTTATATGGCGCGCTTGGCAATATCTTTTTCTATCGTGCCACGCTACCCGACAACCTATGTAGCCGTCTCTTTTTCATTCACACAAGGTATACTCACATATGGCTGATGGTAGGAGATGGTCTTATATTACCACGTGTGTGAGATTTGGTAGTACGCGAAATCGATCGTTAGTGGATCGAAACCGATATAGTGAACGTAGGAGGGATAAAAAATCCAAGGAATTGGAATTAAAGGGCACCCTCAGGCATACGTACTGACAATGTGCTGCATGATTTTGATGTCTTCTGAATCACACAGTTTACATGTACCGTGCAATCTTTTTTGGATCATTATAAATTTAAAAATTGCTGAAATTTATATTAAGACACGCCATAAAGAACCACATGCGGTTATGTGATTTGTTTAACGTTTGTCCTGCAAAATTTGAAATGAAGGCAAAAACTGTATCAAGCCTGCAACTGTATTTTGTCGTTCGTTCTACAACACATAATTTAGCATATGTTTTTGGACTTTCTGGCGGTACGTAGTTCTCTGTCGGCCTTAATTTATAACCCTTGCATCTTCATCGGATTTGGATCATTTCAATATTGTATCCTTTCTCATCGATTAATTAATGGTTTGTTGCTAGAGTCCCTGTCCTATCCTATCCTAGATCGTTTTTCGGGCTAACACTTCTCACTCTCGTTAATGATGACATTGGATAGACGTCCTGCTAACACCTCCAAAGGACGACGGTTCAATCTTACTCGCCTCCCAAAAATTGAATGACATATATGTCATGTACCTTTGCTTGGAGCGAATTTTGTTCTTCGAAATCAATTATTTACTTATACTAATGGATCTTTGCTAAAAACCAAAAATTAAGAGGACAGAATATTCAACAAAATTTCGACGAAATGCTGTTGTAAGCCGAGTGCCATCAGTAGCGAAAATATCTTCTTCTAGCATTCGGATAGCATCAGTACTCCTGTAACTGTCGTATCAAGATTATATTAATACAAAAACATTATCCATCCGAAATGAAAAATCAGCCCGACAATTGTATTCTATAATAAGAAATCAACCCTCTATTGGAGATAATGCGCGCGGAATACCAAAACGTAATACGATAATAATGGTTGTTACAGATCTAATCCCAATGTCTATCATCATCTTTTTCGTCGACCCTTATTACAGGATACCGAAACTGAAGGAAAAAAACAGGGAAGTCAATTTTATATTTCATTCTGTCTATGTTTCCGTACCGAAAACATTTCAAGGAAAAAAGGATAATATTGGCCAAGTTTATGGTAACCA
The DNA here is from genome assembly GCA_963942545.1 of Oxycera nigricornis. Taxonomy (NCBI): domain Eukaryota; kingdom Metazoa; phylum Arthropoda; class Insecta; order Diptera; family Stratiomyidae; genus Oxycera; species Oxycera nigricornis. Next base: position 97,096,655 of record OZ012663.1, read on the forward strand.
TGGGCTACATGGAATTCACGAGAAGCGATTAAAAGATAAAAGTAAGCTTTGCAAGTGGGGAAGTGTAGATAAATTTATTAAATTGAACAGGAAGATGGTGAAAAATTCATTTTAATAGATGCAAAGAAGAGAAGCTGAGACCCTGTTTGTAGATAAAATAATTATTTCATTGATGATTCCTTGTTTCTAGTACGGAATTTGATACACAAAAAATTCTGTAAACATATTTCCAGGTGCCAAATTAAAGTGGATTTCCCAAGCTTTGAATACTTTCAATGTCCTCAATACAAACATCCGATGAAAAATGCTGGACACATTTGAAGTGTAATCAAGATTATTTCTAAGAGTTTTATGAGGAAATCAGCTGTAGCAATGAAAGCCAAAACGGAGCTTACCTTAACGACTGCAATCTTTTTAATTTGACCTTTTATTTTTCCATCTCGCTCCCATTTTTCGAATTTCAAGGACTATGTGTACTTTAGAAGGTGTTTTGTTGAGGTAGGAAGTTCTGTGCGTCGTTCAATTTATGGTGCTCATGATCGTTCATCTGAGCAGCTCATACGCAATACGATGGAAAGATTTATGTTCACGTACACTCTATTGAACAATGTTCATCCAACACTAGCTCGTACAGTGCACACCGAGGCAGCTATTGTTGCAATATGATTGAGGATCAAAATTCATCGATTCTCAACAACATGGCCTCTGTCCGTTGACTACATGGAACATTTTGAGGAAAGATCTTGAACCAAAGTCCTAACTCCGCTTTCCTTTCGCAAGGAGAACTGCCAGTGCAAACGAGAATCCCGACCGATCCTCAGAACAACATCCCTTCAAGAGGATGCTGAAGTAAAGGTGTGACGAAAAATAGGATGGCATATTTTTAAATTATGGTAATGATAAGCCCTAAAATATGGCGATCAATCCTAAGCTTTGCTATGGGGCTCAATTGAAGAGGTTTTGTCTGCACTTCCTCAAAACCTCACCAGGGGTACAATGGTACTAAAGCATCCAGGGTCCCAGAGACTTGTGCGGAGGACCCTGTGGAGGTACAAATTCGGGGACTGTGGTTGACACCCAAAAGCGGGTACAGTCATTTCTAATACAGGTTGGGACCGAAGCTATTCGGCAACCCTTCTATATCGTGGTGCATTGGCGTGCTGTTGCGTTTACGACAGTCATTTGTCCATGCTGATAAACCACCAACTAATGATAATTTCGACGTGTTATTGGTGATATAAGGCCCGCTCCAAACTGTTCGCCCTTATCTCGTGATCTATCTATCCCTCAGTTACTTTAATCTCGTACCCCATCTCGAGAAATATTTTAGGATCAACAAAGTTCAAGACGATGGCAGGGTGAAAACAGTTATGAATTAATTTTGAGAGGATCAACGCGACGACTTGCTTGAAAGGATATTCAAAATTTTGGGAGTGAAAAGATGGACTGAAAACATAAGCTTGCTAGGGTTCAATGTATAAAATTAGAAAATGAGACAGTAAATTCTAGTTTCCCCGGGGTCACCCATAGTATTTTTACCTCCACAAAGCCCTCCTCGCCACATTTGAACAAACCGCCCTTTTTATTAATATTGCTGATTATAATGGCTTTGTTCGTTGCTTACGAGGAAAAATTGTGACTGCTAAAGAAACATCAGTTTCTGAGAATAGCACTGAGCTTCCAAGAAAAACAAAAAGGATGTCGAAGTTCTTGCTTATCCTGTTCATCGGCCAGGAATTATTTTTAGTTGAAAAGTCCAAAAGCAGCTCTTGCTATTAGGTTGCCTCAATTCTATCGTCAAAATGAAGGTACACCAGATGAGCTTTTCGGCGCAGTTCCACGATGAAAAGGAAATGATCTGATGGGCGATGAAATAGCCTCGCGAACCAATCAAAACAAGCAACAAAGCTATTCCTAAATTATTTAGAAAACTAAATTGTCCTTCCGATTCGAAAAAAATTATAAATAGACTCATTTTTGCTCTTCTGAAGTGCCCCACAAATACCTCCGTTTTTTCTGCATTAGGAGGCAACCAATACAATTTAATCGAGCTGATTTTGATCCTTAAAATTTGAGAATTTCGCCATTGCTTAAAAGCGCCCAAAATTATTGAATGTTGAGATACGATTGCACTTTTTGGTTTAGTGTCCTGATGGTAAAACATAGATTATACTTTTTGGATAATTAACGTTTCCAATTAATATAACCTGCTAATTTTTTCCACGATTTAAAGGGGGTTTCCCAAAATATTGAATGTTAGTCGAGAGGTATAGCTAGTGTAGTGCATCACAAAAATATACGAAACGTTAGACACCAATCAAATTCCATGCTTTTTCGTACATCGGAAAGATGAAGCGATTCAGAAGAACCGTAAAATTGTCTCTTATTTTAGCAACTTAAACGTTGAATTGGTTAATTAAAAATTCTCGAAATGATTTCTCCCGACGTTCATTCCACATTCAAGACAAATTGAGTGAGTATAAACATTTTATGTCCAACAAACCAACTAAACACGAAATTCCCATTACGTCATCTCGCACCGAAAACACTTCTTTGTTTAATGTCCTTTTGTGACACCTCATGTTCCTCCTATTCATTTAATTAGCTCACGTACCATCGTAGCGTGTTGAAATTTCTTTATTGCAATTTTTGTTTGCTCATTAGCTCTGCAGCAAGCATTTGGTTCTCAAAGGATGGTTTCTTCTGTGGAAAATTTCTATTTCTATCAACACTGAAAACTTCTGAGACAGCAAAAATGATTTTTGACCATTAAAATGAAACTAACAAAGTTCCAAGGAAAAACTGAAGAAAAGTTTTTGATAAGTTTGTTGCGTTTCAGTAAGCATCTTGTGAAACTATGAAAAAGATTTTCAAATTGGAAATTTCATTAAGTTCGTTTCGAAAAAGTTTCCACCGAGTTCTGAAGTTGCAGGCAATGAAACATGTTTATTTATGTGTTTTCAAAGATAAAACTGTATCTAACAAACCTTTGTGGACGTCAAAGAACAATTAGTGAATAGGAAGACCACTTCCAGCATGGAACATCGTAGAATTCTAAAACATTTACGTGCCTGGTGCAAGTAGGGGAGACTTAATAAAGCCTACATCTGACTTAAACAGACAACAAGGAACATAGCCACTTCATGCTTCCAATAGTATCGCGTCCTTATTTCAACATTGCATGGACTCAGAACCGTCCAATAAGTGAAATACCTTTTGCAGTTCTGTTCGAAATTCTCAACAGGCTATTAATGGACGACATTATGAACTGGAAATAGTATGGACGCCCCGTTTCGCTCGAGACTTGCACCGTTAAAGGACATGATAGAAATTCTTAGACCATCTCGACAGCAGTTACAGGTCGATCCTTCTCCACTATCAAAATTAATACAGCCAATATGCCTGGAGTCAACGCATAATCATGAATTGAATTCAAAGGTCACAACGTCACAGGACTGGTGTCATCTGTCGCCATCGGCATTGGCAATGCACATCCTGGTACACGGATGGTATTCTGGTAAGTGTATGAACAGTTCCTATGTCGGAACACTTGCAACAATAGCTGCAAAGTCTAAGCGTTCAACAATAGAAACTATTGGAACCATTGTCCATAAGTCACGTATTCAATAAGTTTTTGGAATGTAACCCAGTTTCCCGTCAGACATGCCAATAGTCACAGGATGCTCTCGAAAGATTGTGATAATATAACGAAATGCTGTTACAACTGCTGTTGGAATGTCCATATATTAACGAACTTTAAACGGGATTGGTTATTCTTTAAAATGATAAAATTGATATAGTTTAGTCATATAGGAAATCTACATTTTGTCGACTCTAAGCGAAAGGATATTTTTCAGCCTGTCCTTAAATGATTTGTATGATGCAAAAGAGGACTTACTGTGAAAGAAAAAGGCTTGTTGCTGTGATTTTTAAGCTATGTTTCGTACCTTTCATAAGAAAAATATCTTCCATCACATTCTACAAGATTTTATTTTTGAAAGCGTCTATAATAGTATTTTTGTCTGATCCTTGCGCACTCATGATCGTCATGAAAAAATCTTGCAATACAACCATTGGTTGATTGGTTGTAGTGGCAGCCCACTTTTCTCAAGAGATGGCACACTTAGGCCACGACAGGCTCATTGTGATACCATAGAAGATTAGGACGGGACTAAAACTCAGCTGCGACATGATGAGAACCATTAAGATTCTCGAATGAGGCTGGCTATGCAGCTAATGTTTAAATTAGCTTTTCCGCGAAGCTATCCAGAAAGGGAAAGCCTAGGGTGTGCATGCGTTTTCTGGATAGTGCTTGGCATTTGCACAGAAAATGGATTGTTTCCTCCTGTTTTCCGATATGCAGTTTTGGCAGAAATCAATAAAAGGAACACCCCAATTTTTTAACATATTTGACAAACATTGCCCTGTCAGTATAGATATGATGAAACTTAGGGTTGCAGAGCTCGTGTTGAGGAGCTACTTGATGCGTATTGAGCTCAGTTTGCCTGGTTATTCTACAGGTTTCTTCCAGTAGCCAGGCCTTATTTGCAGCCTCCATGTAATGCTGCTTGAATCCTAGCTTTATCGAAGCTAAAGGACGACCGACCTAGAGTGTTAGTGTATAGTTCTGTGTGCAGCGGCGGATGAATTGGCGGATGTCGAGGAGATCTCGTCATGGAGAAATGAGAAAAACCAAAAATTTGATAAATTTCTAGCGGGGAAACCAAGCAAACGCTGTAAAACCATAGGGGACACAAAAATAAAGGACGCTGTCGTTATTACGAAACAACTGGAGGTTAAATTTTCAATAGGTCCATTTTAAGTTGAAACATCATTTATCATGATATAACCCTGCAACTTAAATAATGAACCTCTCTGTTGCTGTCTTCGTTAGCAAAAAAGAAATATCATTTACATTTTTAAGTTTTTGATAATCGCGTTTATGGGTAGGTTCTACCTTTTCTCACTCCAGTGCTTTTCACGGCATCTCTACTTTATTGGTATTGCAGCAATGAAGATCTTTCTTGCTTCGATTTCTGAAAAGGGTCACTGGTTTCTTCCAAGAAAACTATGAAAAACTATGTTTACGCGTTTTGAGAGATTTTCTTAAATATTTGCTTACATTCTGTTCTAGAAATTCGTTTGAATTTGTCTTAGCCAAATTTTATGGAATGAATTTTTTGCTAAAGCTTTCTTGATTCATTCAATTTTGAATTTTGGTAACCCTTTTTATGCTTCATTCCGACCAAAAGAAATCTTTTAATCGACACCTACTTCAATTTCCTATATTAAATAATAAAATAAACTCCTTTTCTTCTTAAATTTAAAGTCTTTCAACGAGAATCTCACCAAGATTGAAATCAGATCTTTCAATTTGGAAAGAACAATCGCTGATTCGCAACCTACCATCATTATTCGTTGCACAGCTCACTCCATTAAGTTTGACCTAATTAGCGCAAGCTGCACCCCGGCATTATGCAAATGTGCTAATCTGCAATCCCAAGCCACTCTCATCTACGAATTATCACTCCTCATTTTTGCCCAGCCTGGCCCGGCGTCTGCCAACGAATTTTCACCATAATAAATCAGTTTCTTGTTTCACCCCATTCGCACTGCTCTGGCAGGACGTTTTCTTCGTGGTGTCGAAATGCATGGCATTACATTCGAAACCATTCAGGCATTTACCGCATTGTAATAGTTGGCCGGTAAGCTCCTTAACCTAAGACTTATTATCCTTGAAAACTCGTCGCGAGGCAGAGCACAAACTGAAGCGGCGGAAGGAGATGTTGTGCGAATACTGATGGGAATGAAGCAATGCAATGTGGCTGACTGCTTGTTAGTCGCCAACAAAAGGTCCTTACCCAATGAGACAGATGGAGAGCCAGGATCATAAATCTTGTCCTGAGATAATGGGCTTGGATGAGACCGTGGACGAGAGAATCTTGCCAGGCAGGCAACCGAACACAAGGTAACTAAAATGTAAATTAACGACTAGCGCTTGGGTCCTTCCAAGGGTTACGTGATAGATAGTTTTCGTGTTCGAGCGAAAACACTATACCATGCTTCGGTTCTTTCATTTACAAGCCACCGCCATTAGGGTGAGCACCTTCGATTCGGGAATGTTTTAGCACAATATCCTTGGAACTTGCGAATGACGGGCCAATCAAATGGATGCCTCATTGAACACGTTGGCAAGGAAGGATTCAATTCAGTTCAGTTGGGCTTACGGAAGTGCGCTAATTGCCGATGAAACCAAGCTACTTGTGTTAATGATTAGCATGAGAGATAGCTGCTTATTGTGAAGCATAATTAATTTGAAGTGAGCGCTAACTTTGCAAAATGGATTTAGTAAAAATTGGGTTAAGCTTGATTTCAACCAGTTGTTCGGATTTTCGATATTCTAGGTGGCATAGTAAAACAGTAGGGAAAGTAATAAAGTATCCCTCGCACTGTTAGACATGTTGTCCTTTTATTTTTGCTCAATTGTTTTTGCGTTCCCCTTATTCTCTGCCCATTTAGGTATTTAAAGAGGTGACACAAAATAATAGCAGCCGCCATGCCAATATATTTATCAGAAATTAGTCACAGTCCGCGTTCGATGGAAGATGTAGAATATGTCCGTTCGCCAGATTCATTTCGTTATCTTTTCATGATGGTGGCCAAATGGTGGGATTTGCAACTCCACATATTTCAATGTTAGATCTCTTCCAGATCCGGAAAAAAATTGTCTGAATAACAAAATGCTTGGTGAATTTGCACAGACAGAGCTTTCTCATACCTCCAAAAAAAATTATTAAATCGATAGGTTAACACTTTGTGCAGCCACTACCCGTTCTAAGAAATAAATGGTCCGAGATTGTATGATCCTGAAATTCCTAGCTGATCTGGAGGCAATCTCGAGAGATGGCAACGAACAAAGCTAGGAAACTGGATGTCTGGCGTTGGATTGCAATGGGCGCGGTTGATTTTGGATGCAGAAGTGCTACACTGTGCAGTATCACAAAAAGGTGTCTTAGACACCCAAAAATGAAACGGAAAAATTTTAGCGAACGTCATTGAAATCGCACGAACTAGTGGTGTTGGTCACGTGAGCTGGATTTAGTCGACTCACGTAATACCTTGCAACCTTGCTCGTTAGAAAAAACGGCTCCAATCGTGATCGTGAATGCCCACGAGCTCCAAATTGATTGTCCAGTGGCGCATGGTATTTGCCAAGTAGCAATTTCAAACTAAAAAATACAGGCCACCGACTAGCATCAGACGCGGTCATAACAGCACGAAGAAAAGTCCAAGAATTGCAATAATCATACATTTTCACCTCGTCCTGATCTAAGACTATGCAAAAGAGTGTCAGAATGCAGATTTGGTAGGATCTGATTCGGACAAGGGAATACGGTTGTTGCGTGCCCCGTAGCTCATTTTGACCTGCACTCTCCCATTATATTTCCTTTACGCGTCATGTTAACGTTTCACATTTGTCGGAACTTTCCAAATTTTATACATATATTTTCAAATTTATTGACTTTTCATACGCAAAACAAGTATTACAAACTTATGTTGCCCCTGCTTGGCAATGCCTTTTCCCACCGTACCTCGCTACCCAAAAACCAATGCAGTCGCCTCTTTCCCACTTTCGTAGAGTATACCGAAATTCGACTGATAGTAGGAAACAGTCCTCTATATTATCGCGAAACTGCGTTTCGATAGAAAGAATAGAATATATTCTTTATTTCTTTCATGTTCAACAATATATTTTATATTAAATACCTACGTGGAAATTTAGTTCGATTTTAACACTCATTTTTACCGAGGCCAAGGCGATATGGAATTCTTAAAATAATAAAAAAATAGGACACAAAACAAATTGATCAGTTTTCTAAATAAGTAGTGCAGGCGAGAATGTTTTGACTATTACAATCAATATTTATGATACTTACTTAGTACATCAAAAAAAAATGGTGACGTAGAAGAGAGAAAAATTATTTTTGAATTACAGTGATTCATACAGTTTTTATTGTATATTTTTCATTTAGTAATGTTAAAGTTTTAATCAGATCATTCAATATATTTCTTTCCCTTCGTTGAACCAACTAAGTATGTAATGCATCAAAATGTAAGTGATTGAACGCGCTAGAGTGTATTGACTTAGTCGTGCGATCGACATCTTTCACATTATTTAAACTATTTGGTGCATGGTGTTGCGATACAGTGCAGTGCAATGATATCTATAGATAGAATAGTGCGATGTGTATTTTTTCTTCCAAATTTTAGACTTTTTTATAATCTTGTATAAACAAGATCAATTTTGATATCTATTAAATTCTGCTAATTAAGAGGTTTTACCACGTAGCGGAACAGCTACGCTTTACTCCAAAAAATAAGGAGCTCTTCTTGCCTCTGTTTGAAAATTTGATTTGAATCTGAACCAATGATTTACAACCATGCAAAAAGTATACACCTACAAGTTAAATAGATACGTAACATTTACTTTTAATCTACAGTTCATAAGTTTATCGAAAGTAAACATCCTGAAACCATAATCTTGCAAGGCATGAAAGACCATCATCGACAAGAGCATAAACCCATTTGCAAAATTAACTTTACAAACTTATCGCTAGTGCACTTCAATGAACCGAACAAACAGACTCGTATCTTGGAAACATTAAATGTAATCACCAACTCATGAGTTCATTGTGTTGCCTTCCGTTACTGTGCATCCGTACGTCCTGTTCATTCCTTTAATGGCAAACATACTCGTAGACAGTTTTATCGTCGCTATGCGAACCCAAACAAGTAGCTAGATAGTTTAGGGGATGCTTCGACGATTGGGTCGCCAATACTCGGAACGCCAAATACCCCGAAAGCAAAATAAATAACAGATCGCTCCCAACCTAATACACTTCCTGACAGTTAGGGTACATAATAAAAGTACGGATTTCTTTAGGATCCTTTGAATTTATCTCTGGTAGACTCCTATTGAGAAGCAACCTCAATACGGCTTCAATGTGATCTTTAAGGAATTGTTAAGCAGTGATAGATAATTTTCATTTAGTTCTGATTGACGGTTAATTTGAATTGCAAAGTATCTACACATCGTATGTCTGTCTTCCGTGGTAAGTATCTTAAGTCTAAGGATATGAAGTTAGGCTGACTGTTTCACTTTGCCTAAAACTTATGGATTGTTCGGACACAATTCGATTAGGATGTGATTTGATGTGATGGAAAATTGATTATGTAAGATTTCGAAGGTGCCTCAATAAGGATTCCGAAAGTGCTTTGTGTCTTTTCCGTTCGGTTGTTTGGGGTTGATTGGATTGAATTAAATTGCCATAAGATAAGTTTATTGGTTGCTATGGCTTGTACCTGTCATTTCAAGTGATGCCCAAATTCGTTTTGTGTTTCGGAATTTTGGATGCCACAATTTTGATCTACTTAAATGGATTGACTTGCCTTTTCTTTGAGGGCTAGCTCTCTGCATCGTCAGCCACGTCACACGAATAGAGACTAGGATCGTCGCTTGATGGAAATAACTACAAAATACACGATTTCACAGAAACAGGAACGGCAATTTGCTTGCTAGCCCGAGAACCGACAACGCAAGAACTGCGAGCAGAACGTTTTGTAATTGAAAAATGTCAGATTAGATTACCAGCTGAAAATAATCGGAAATTAACATGTTGCAGGCGAAACAGAACGTGTGGTGTTGCAACGAAATACCACAAAATGAATCAACAGAACAAGATGGCATGTGAATCGGAGGTCGTTGTGGATTGCGCGTTTTAAGAAAGAATCACTGCTGGCCGATTCATTTGGATTTTTTTTTGTGAAATTCGGGAGTTGAGCATAGTTCGGAAGACGACCAATGCAACTTTTGAAATCCCGTCGTTGTTGTGGAGTTGGTGCACGGAAATTAGCACCAAGGAGTTCGTTCGTTGCGAGATCATCAAAGCACAACGAAGAAGCAACATCGTGCAGACACAAGAAATGAAAAAAACATGTATGTAAGTAGTTTTTAAGAGCCAGTTAGGAGAGAAAAATTTATGTTAGATTAAATAAATTAATTTAAACAATTTAACTCTTTGTTTTTCGACTAGTGTAAAGTGCGTGGCGGAAAAATTCTTTCCTGTTCATGTTTTTTTTTGTCTCTTTCGGTTATGCAGATCTAATTCCCGTTTCGTGGTCCATGGTCATGGCAGTCCTGTCGCTGAAACTATTGGCACCCTTATTATTTTTCCATCCCAAGCCCCTCTTTGCAGTTGAAAAATGGCTGGATACGCCCAAACGTGATCAAAACCGGCTGCTTTCAAAAATAACATAGAACAAAATGTACTCTAACTTCAGAGCAAACTATAAGTTTAATGTTGGAATCTTCTGTCAAAGATGTATACAAAACTGAAATACCAACAAAAAAGTGAGTCAATTTGGAATTTAGCAGCACCAATTTGACTACACCAAAGAGGACGGAACACTGTGAGATAAAAAAAACTGGCATCCTAACCATGCACATAATGCGGTATTGCACAGGTTAGGCGTTCCTTGAGACTAAAGATCTTATTGAATTGAATTCATTGTAAACTTATTTTTGAGTTTGATCGGAAAACAAGCGCATTTCGTTTTGGTTGAATATTTTAAATAAAACAAAGCAGCGGACAATTTCGAGGGTTGTTTGGTAGAGTTTGATTGCATATAGCATCAATTACCATGTTATCTAAATATTCTTCTTCAACTTCTAAGTTAAAAGTACTATGTTGAAGTAATCAAAGCAACAATCAATTAGTCAGGGAATAAAGTATTATATTGAATATACTAACAAAGAAATGGCTATACAAACCATGCATTCTTGGAATATTTGGAATGCATACATCGTCCTTCACAAGTTTTAGCACCAATCACTCGATATTAATTTCAAAGAAAATCATAAGAACTATCTTCAGAGTCATTTCAGTGAAAAGAGTACCATGATTCGATTAACTTTCTTATGTTAGCCAATTTAAGTCTTTTAGAAATGGATAGCAGTTGCATGATGTTTTTAAATCGATTTCCTGTCATTAACCTTCTAGTTTCGTTCTCGGTCCTACATATTCCACTTCCCTTTAACTTGCACATGAACATTACCGTGTTGAGTAATACACGAGTGCACTTTTTAAAAGAACTGCACGATATCCTTGGAGATAAACCTGTAAAGATTGCCACGAAGGCTAGAAAGGCAAGGGATAATACCGGTTCATTCATCGAAATATCCTTTTGAACGAGATGTGAATGAAACCCATTGCAGAATAGAATCTTTCTAATGTACTTGTTTGTAGAGTATGTTGAAGTTTTGTGGATGCGAGTCAAGCAATCCAGTTCCATCTGAAAGATGTGATGAAGAGAACTCTTATTCAATTTCAATTAATTTAAGTTTACTTACGAGCTGTGATCATTCAAAACGCTAGAATGAAAACATATCCATTAATCATCAATTGAATGGAAGCTGTTCATTTAGGTACGCTACTTTGAAGAGAGATTAATGCAAATCAGAAAAAAAGATCAGGAAAAATCCAACCATAGTTTATACGGCAACATGCATTTCCTATTAGTGGTCGTGCCACAATTAAAGGACGAATAATTTAATACATTGCTTCTCCGGATGAAGATTGATGCAAGTGAAGATTTCTTCAAAAATCGCAGATTAAAATTTTAATTGAAGGGTTGTAACTGCTCGTATTTGGATGACAAGCAATAGACAACTTTATATATCTATTTATATCAATTTTTTTCTTCAAAAAAATTAAAATTCTGCATCCCATCATGAAATCCTGTGAAATGACTCTCAGGCTCGTGCCACAGCTACTTCCGTTCCGATAAAACCATTGCAAGTCTCGCAATAAGTTTGACTGGTTGCTAATAATCTGGTCGTGTATGTTAATCCTTGACCTAACTCTGAGCACACATCCTCATGAAGACGTGTTTCAACCCTTACACGACCTGTCTGCATTCGCACAGATAACGGGGACACGAGGTCCTTTAGGGGGTAAAACATACGTACAAAGACCGCGACAAATTAGTAGACATCTGGCCTGGAATAAAGCTTGAAGTTGTCTCTAGTGGCAACATCTCTAATCGGTTAAGATCCAGAGTATGAATACCATCTATGCCATTTTCATCGAAGGACATTGTTGAGCCCATTCAACTGAGCAGTGTTAAATCGACTAGTCACGATTTATCAACAAAAAGTAACATTCAAACCCCCTGTAGGATCTCATTCAGCGAGAATTTAATCTGAGTGTTTATTGTTTCTAAACAAAACAAATATTTTTCAGTAGAACTATTACAAAAGCTCGCCATTCTTTAAATATATTATATTATCTACATTATCAATCTGATAAGTAAAAAAATACTTACAAAAATATCCTACAACAATTTTAATTTCAATTTTGCAAATGCAAACTACGACCCAATAAAAATTTCACAAACGCTAAACATTTCCACAATATATTTCATCCATCTAGAAATTGCACTATTTGAATAACTCTTTTGGATAATCCTTTCAGTTTGCAAGTCGAAAAGAAACCAACATTCTGGTGTTTCAGCAAACATCCTTGGAATGAATCTAGCTTCAACGGATTGAAGCATGAAATCGTCCTGTGTGATTTTCGTGAAAAAGCGTACGAGAGATAGGGAAACAGCAATTGCAAGGTGATGCTGGAATTGCTTCCAGGTGTTGGCTGCTTCAATTCGTAGAATAAGCTTTTCGCCTTGACAGGATTATCGAGATGGCCGTAATTTAGCCTCATAGCACTTTCCGAAAGCCAGCTCGTCCCTATGTAGCAGCGGGTGTTGATGCAATTCTCGGCGAACACTTGCAAGAGTGAATTCAGAATTTTCAATTTGCACACATCCCTTAAACACATTTGCACGGGATGGAAGATGCATGGTTAAATGGTCAGAAAAATAGACGGATTGGAATTAAAATGCGATTTGGGGTAGCGATGTTGAAAAGGATATGTTAGTTGAAAGGGTTGTGACTGCCAACGAGGGTATCGTATTTAAATGGAAACGTAACTTCTAGAAGTTTATCAAAAATAAATGAAAGGACATAATAATTTTTAATAAAATGTGTGTTGCACGCACGAAATCACGACGAAAATTCAAGTCAACAATCTTTCGGGTGGCCATGTCACTCCCGAAATAGAGACGAACTTAAGCAGAGCTCGCCAGGCACAGATGTTGCTGTCCTGGGCCCACCTTACTACGGTCTATCGCTTGTGTATTCGCATGTTTTTAAACACGCTAGACCCATAATAACTTATCATCAGTCGGGGCTGAACCTCAACGAAGAGTAATTTAAGTATCATAAAGGACACCCACGAAGTAGCGCGTGGTCAGGACGCCCGAAGTCGTGCAACGAAATTAGGAGCTGATTTTTAAGGATCCAGGGCTGTCAACCCGCAAATTGCCATCGGTTGTCGATGAGAGTGAATTGACAACGACAACATCAGCATGTTTTGGTCCAAAGAATTCTGGCCTCCCAACAGCCCAGACTTAAATCCTTTAGAATTCTATGTATGGAGCGTGGTTGAAAGAGTAACCAACAAGTTCAGGCATCCATCCATCTTGTAGGGCACCTGAGTTGTTTTTATTATTTAATGGTTATGGGAAGTTGGCGGCTCAAATTTGGAAATAACTATCTATTTCCCAATTTGTACTAGAAATTTATAATAAAATAAAACATAACCACAAAATGATCCCTCGCAAACTGATAGTACCGACATATTTTCATGACTATTACAACCCTACTCTAGAAAATTGTATCCTTCTCAATGATGCAACTGAAGTATTAGTTTCCCGAAAATTTCCTAAAGTGAGGTGGACACCATTTAATTGAATTATAGTAGGATACCTCCATGGCATCTGAAGAACGTTTATTGGGGTCCAGGCCATTTCGTGTGCCCGCCCACCGTCGTCAAACGTTTGCCAGATAGTTGGGCAGGATAGAGTGGTCAGGTGCTACGTAGGGATCAGAATAGTTTGCAAGGATGCAAATGTTACGCGAATGGCCACTGAACGAAGAACGAGATTAGAGTGGATTGTATATCTGTTTGATTAAAAATTCTTGGAATCGGTTAATGAAGAGTGAAAAACTGATCAAGTGGAATTATTGATGTTGGCTAACGACGATGGTAAATATTGAATTGGATGTTAGAAATGTTGATAGAGGTCAATATAGGATAGTAATGAAGCTTATATTGGTTGGTTTTTAGTACCGTTTTTATGTTGATGGATATTAAATGGATTTTGATATTCTTCTGAGATAGTTTACACACTATGAGAAAATTAACATAAATCCAACGTGTGCTTTTCTTGCTTGATTTATCGCATTTGAACAGCACTACTTTATTTTTTTTTTTATAAATAAACTACAACAGATAGTTTTGCTGAGCAGGGATCAATTTTATATACGAAAGATTCAAATGAGAAGCGAGTTTTATTCCTTAGGAACTATGCGTAAGAGTATATAAGTGGTTATATTCAAAAGCCTTTAACTAACAGTTAAAAAAATGCAGATACTGTTATAGTTTGGACAATCCAACAACAAAAAGGAACAATTTAGCATTTGTTTTATCGATTGATCTGAAATGAAGCAAGTGAAGACCATTTAATTGCCACAATCCGAAGTCATAAAGACGTAACATTCCTTTTTTGGCTTCAGGCCAAGATGAGAATGAAAAAAGAACCGTGAGAAAGAATCAAATAACACGAAAGAAAAAATAACTAGGTGGTAAAGTGCCATTTGACAATTTCTTGGAATGCGTAATAAGTTATATCGACAATTAATTAACAGAAAATGAAACAATCGGACAATGAACAATTCAGACTATCAACAGTCACGAATACTCACAAACAGTAGGCAACAGCTCTAATAAATATCTCATATTAGTTGAAACCATTAAAAGTTTTTTTAATCTTTACAGAAAAAAGCAATAAACACTGAACACTTCATAAAAAATAAATAACCTTCAATAGTTTGTAATTGTTTCAATGGAAGTTCGAAATACAGCCGTCGCCTTAACTGGCATGTTCGTCTACAGTGGCGGAAATAAAAAAAATGCTGGCGCACCGTCCGCGGTCGTCAACAAAGAGCGAAGACAACAATGAAATTTCCATTGCGACGCTCAGACTGAACCTAAGGAATAATACTATTGCAATAGTGATTCGCGGGCAATAGATCATGGAAAGGTGGCCTTAGATATCAACAGTCTTAGCTCGAGCTGCGCGATTTTTTAAGAATGAAAAGCCGACTTCATGATTCGTTTTTGCCGCATTGCGGGTTAAGCTTTAAGTTATAAGGATATTTACTGGACGAAAGTGGACAGAAACCACAGCTCACATGTACATCCCGACAATAAAATGAAATCCGTTGTCATCTTTTCATTTATGTTTTTGTCTATTATTCAAAATTATTTCAATTAAATAAAAACCGTAATATTATTTCAAAAACTACTACGCAATAAACTTAAATTGATACGCTCGTAAACAGTATCAAAAACTTTAACACGAATAATTTACAGAAAACATATCAATTGACCTCAAGCAAGTTTTCAAATGCAACAAAGTTCTTAAATATATACACAATTTTTATTTCAATTTTTTACCATAAAGTTTCACCGCTCCTGAATCCAATTGACCATTCTCAACCAACTGCAACGTTAGAAAACGAATCCTCTTCTACGACATTCGGTGCAAAATAGTGTTGAACTTTCAACAAATATATCTCATGCTTGCACATATGACGCGGACAACTATCAATAGAATCCCATAAGGAAATAATCGGGTGTCCTTTCTAGTGGTAGCTCGGGAAGAAACACTTTTCCGGATCATATACGACAGAACTGACTGGAACAGTACATGTATGTATATAGTCGTAAATCTTTTCGATGTTTGAATTCAATGGAAATCTGTTGCCATCCGTTGTTCCATCTCAAAGGAATTTCCACATCAGTGGAAAAAACCAATTCGCCAGGGATGAATTCTGAATCGGATGTAGAGTTGTAGACAGTCAGCAACTTTCAATTGCTGACTATGTTTGATTTTGAAAGTGTACACTGGAAGTCGGAAGTGTTTTGGAGTATGGAATTCAACGACAGTCAAAATAAATTCCAATGAAATAATTTATAAAATTCAAGCAAAATAAAACTTCACCCTTTTCAGTCTCCTAAAAGTTTGTCTCTTTTAATTTTAGAGATAGAAAAATCCAACTTGATGTTAAAAACCACATTCAGTTTAAAATGTGGGTTCTAAAGTAAAAGCAAAGAAAAAAATTCTGGTAATAAATGATAAGGATTTCTAAAAGCCTAATAACCTCTAGACACTGCAAAAGGGACATGCCTAGAAACTAAAAAAATAAACCAGTTCAAGTGAACTTTGGACCATAACGGAAAAAGGCAAAAAGCTTGGCTATGCAAATAAGGTCGGCATTCTTACAAAACTTGGTAGTAAATTTTGTTTCGCGAAAATGGATGAAAAATGTTTCCCTACCAAACCAGGTTAACTTTCAATCGATACAAACGCTTATATATCACGTTCCCTCGGAAGCTCAATTTGTAGATAATGGGTCACCTATCGATTTATTTTTAAAGTGCGTGCCATTACAACATTGACACGAGTGTCCACTTGACTTATGGTGATGGTGTAAAAACTGGATTGTTTAACTTTTGAATAATGCTGGAAAACATTGAAAACCTATTGGTTAAACTGCGGACAATGTTGTAGAAACAGTTTTAAAGTTAAAAAAGAGTTACACAGCACATTTTCATTTTGGACTTGTAGTATTTGGTGATACAAAAATCCTCATGTAGTCGTAGAAAAGCCAACGCATTTAAAGAGAGTACCTATTTGGTATGGATTTTGGAGTGGTGGCATCATTGGTCTCTACTTCTGTCCAAAGGATATGGTAGCGTTGCGATATATGGCGACATACTAATTGATTTTTTGTGGTGGCTATTAAATGATTTGAACTTGAACCAACTTTGGTTCCGAAGGATGGCGAAACGTTTTATCAGAGCTGTGAAATAATCTATCTTTTCCACAGTTATTACAAAAGGAAACCAACTATCCTTGACGAACACAAAACGGGTTGTTGCATCAATAAGAAGAGAAAAAGGACGATTCTCTGGTCTCATTTTTCAAATCAACATTTAGGAAGCCTGTAACATAACTTCCAAACTGAATTGTACAGTTCACAGTGCGTGAAAAGTATTAGCATACGGCTGCACTGTCTTTGGAAGGTGCACAGGCGAATGCAATTTCGCGAGAAGGAATGCAGTTGAGCAGACATTAAAGAGCGCAAAGCTCGAACCGGAAACGACGGATTCGTATATATTTGCAATGTCACAGGATGTACAATTGAAAGTGACCAATACTTTCCCAAACGTGTCGTCCTGGCGTATTTGGTTGAACAAGAAGACGACAATGGACCATGTCCACATTCAAATGCCGTATTGTGCAAGCAATGGACCATCTCTTGGGGCCATCGCTGATGATATATACTCAAACACATTCTGGCCAATGTTATTGGTACGTGTGTGGAGATCAAGCAGGAAACAAGTAATGTGCACTTGATTTTGGGTATTGTGTCCTGTTTGACCGTAGTGTACTGCAACATGGATTGGAATTGCTGATTTCAACTGTGACTGCATCGACACTTGCACAAACGTATTATAGGGTGAACTCGAATAAAATAAAATAATTTATTTAGTTTGAAAAACACTTCATGGACTTCTGATCGAGTTGAGTTGTTGAAATGCAACAAGTGTATTGGGAGCTCTGGGATGCTATGGATGGATATTATTGGAAATTTTTCGCTAGCGTTTATATTGGTCTTAAAAACGTATAAACATGGAAACATTTCTAGCGAACACACAATTGAAACAGATTATAACACCGTTTTTTTGCTTTTTTTGACAATGTCTCGAGGCTCGAGTAAATGTTCATTTGCTGTCAGGATGGTATTGCATCGCAACTGAAAAGTCAGACAGTGTGCAGAACAACGATAAAGATTAGGTCGAAGGTATAGGCTTAAAAGCAGAAGTAGAAGGTAATGGCTGAAGTTATGAGGATGATTGTATTTTAAATTTGGAAGAGACTTCATGGGTATTCGATCGAAAAAAAACAAGTCATAGTGATTAAAAAACAAGACACTGTAGAAAGGAAGAAGACAAGAAAAAATTAGTTACGATCTCATTCAAACCGCACTAACCATGCCTGCAATCACCAAGCTAACCTATTTCATGCCACTTACGTTCGTTGGTTCGCCACTGGACGTAACGTCCGTGAAGTCTTTGAAATTTCTAGCCTTACTAACTCAAAATCAACATTTTCATTGCAAGGAGCGTCCAACTCAAAGGGAATGAAAGTTGTTGGAAACTTTTTCCCACACATTCAAATAACTTTCGCGAGATTCTAGTGTGAACTTGCTAAATTCTCCACCGGCGAATGGATGCAGTTCGGAAGGTTGCTAGCCCAAGAAAAAATACAACAACGCCGCGTATTATATAGGGACTGGAAATCATTCGAAAAATACTCAAAACAGAACTCCCCCGGCAGCAAGTCAAGACTCCACCGGCAGCAAGTCAAAACTCCCCCAGGAAAAAAGTGAGTTTTTTCTGGACAACTAGCGATGAAATCCTTCCAAAAAGGATGTCAAAAGAAAGTATACAATGTTCGCTAAATGTTTGCAATTAAATCAGTTGCAGCAAAAATCGAATTCTTAGCGAAGATATTCTAAAAATAAGGACTATGTGCTCTCCTTTCCTGGATAACCCCGTCACAGTGGCTACCATAAATGCCAGCAACATTGCCGGCTTTATTAGAGAAAACAGCACCCCAGAGCTAGGTTTCTAGTGCCATCCTTATTTTATAATAATATTTCAATAGTTTCAATGAGGCTCCAGTGAGCCATCTCTGCCAAACACTACTGCCTACCAAACTATCTTCGTTCTGTATTTGTTGCCAATTTTAGATACGTAAGGTCAACATGGTCCTCTTAGATATGTTCTGCGAAAATAGTGTGACTCTACTGGTTTAAAATAATAGGAATCAATCAAACAATTAGAACCCTTGCCAAAAACGACTTTTGATAAAATTATCGTTACGTTATGTTTTTTTTGTTGAAGTGAAAATTTGTGATGATCGAAAGATGACCCCTCTTTTCACGTCGTTTTCGGCGTGGCTACTTAGCATACTTAACCTTTTTTCTAGGAACCACATTAGCGAAGATACAAGGGTTCCATTTTTGGTTTCGAACGCTCCTTTTTTCACGCGTCCACTTATCTAAACTCAGGTATCCTTCTTGGTAAAGTTCTAAACTATAATTTTTGCGTATTTTCAGCTGCTTGAAAATGGATACGTTGTCGAGTCAACTAGCTCATAAGCTATAAAAGTTTTGTTTTAAAAAACTGTTCCTCAAATTAAAATGACAGCAAACGAAATATTTTACAATCACCCTTTGATGCAGCACACCAACATTCGTCTGTAATTGTTGAACCTACTTCGAGGATGTGATATGAAGGCCATACAATAATGTTGCTACGCCGTTCATTTACCAAACAATGTGCATTGTTTCTATTGCATCGTATGCAAGTCTCAGTCGGTGGCTCATAAATTCGGCTATAATAAAAGTGAATAGCGTGTGACATCATCCGTCCTAGTTCTTTGATTTGGTTTCACCGACCAAACAACCTCCATTGAAGGACTATGCAATAAAGTACAATACATGGACGGGGATGATCGTGGGCTTTAAGTAAATTTTGGTGTAGGTCACTTCGACCATTGGAGTTGTTTATTAAGGATTGATGTAGCATTTTAAAATTCTATAGGATACGCAAGTATAAATGTACAAAAAATAAAGGCCAGGCGAAAAGATTTACGTGAAATACAACATGAAATTTCTTTATTTCATTTAATTTCGCATTTTTTTGTAGACAACCGTTTCTTTTCTGTAGATGGCTTAGAAGTTAATGAGGCTTTTTCTTTTGATTTTACATGAGGTGATAAGGCCCCCACCTGAGCAAGTACATACAAGGCCTAACCGCGAATTTAATGCGATTTGGCACGCGGTAAGACATGCTTAGGTAGGCCCAAGTAGCAACATTATTGCCTGTTTAGTGCAGCCATTTTATTTAGCGTTAATTTAGGGCCATCTGGAAGAATAATTTGTTCACACACACAAAAACGTAGATAATCTACTCGGCCCGGAAGGAAAGTGGAAGTAGGTGACGCGGCCTTGTGGTGGGAAGACGACTACGATTTTCACATCAATCAGCCAAGCCCCCACTATTTCAAGGGGTACATGCATAAATGCAGCTATGGCAGGGGCAAGTTCCCTCTCAATTAAGCCTATTGGCGTTAGCAGACACCAAGGCAACGGAGAACAAGCCGGCCTACATGTTGCTGGCACGCCCTCCAACACCAATGTCTTCTTCAGGTGTTAAAAAACAGCAAAACTCTTCAGTAACGGCGTACAGGAACAAAAAGTATGTATATAAGGTCCTGAAGAGGCTGAAAGATCAACCCCCCCCCCCTGATGGTCTTCAGCGAGCCCCGAGTGCGTTTGAAACTGGATGCGAAGCGGCGATTAGCATATATTAGGAGTTTTGTACGAGACAGGCTTAGAACTACTACTACTCTAAAATGAATCGTTTTAAAGTTAGAAGTGAGAAAAGTAGGAAAAAATCAAGTTTTTTATGATTTTTAAACATTTCGATTTATTTATTAATGTTTCCGACTTTTTTGAGAGGAAAGATAAGTCAGTCCATAATTGCTATACTAGTTATTCCACAACTTTTAAGAGTCTTTTACTGCAAAAATCAGTGTGCCCCTCTCAACAGCCAACTGAAAACAGATCTGCCCTGGTCTATAATACCAACAAATTTTCTTAAGGCTAAATTAATATTTTATTTACTAATTACACAGTCTATAAAAATTGTAAGGGGCGATAGGAATCATGGTTCTTTTAAAAGAAAATCCCTCTCGAAATAATGTTTATTTTTAAAAAGAAATCCCACCCTACCGAATTCCTTCACAAACATTACCCTCCAATTATACAATAATCCATGGTAACATTATCCAGCAACTTTTACTCCATTAGAAAGCTTTATCACAGCGATCTACATAGAAGCATTGGAATCCATCAAATCAATTTCAATTCTAATCCATCACAGTATCCTTTGATAGAATGAACTCTTGGCTGAAGGTCGTATCAAAGAGGAGCTGTCCCATGACTAACAAACTTGCTAACCATCCTGCATCCGAAAGTAACGTTCGATTCAAACATACATAGCCATAATACATGTGTGTATGTTTATACACACTGGGTCTGTTGCTCATCATTAGGCAAGCAATGAAACAGAAAAGAATCGATTCAATTCCCAACTCGAAACAGGGTTAAAGAAATACGTGTGCGGCTTTACTGTGGACGCACAGACAAAAGAAAAATGAACAGAGTGATATACCCTACTACTTTGTGCTATTTAGTTCTTGTAAGGACATTTTTTCTCAATGTAATTCACTTCTGTGGGGTTTGGAATTTATGTATCTGTGGATTAGAAATCAGCCAAATAATATGGGATCAAATAATGAAAGGTTTGCGGAGATGGGCTCTTTCAATTGGGTAGGATTGATTAACACTATTTAATTACAATAAAATATCGGAAACCGTTGATAGTCGCTCCTGCTTCTCGACGTGTCGATGATATTTATAGAATACATTCAAATAAAGTAATCTCTTGCATTGCAACGAAATTTGGAGGGATGGCTATCAAACCCTGGTGATCCCCCCTCCCCTCTGGGATATACTTTTGATGTACTGACGGTATCGATCCTGAAGAATCTGTGCAGACTTCAGTCAAAAAAATATTTCAAAATTCTAAAAATCTTTCAACGTGTAGTAGCGGACAACGGAATCAAATATATGTGTTTAGATATCATCTTTTCTATGACATTCTAGGTTATCCTTGCAATCATAGCCATTCGAAGTCAGCGTTGAACCCTAAAAATTAAAATCCTTTGTTATTTTACCTTATTTACAAATAAACACGACCAAATGGATGAAATCATATTGAAAAAAAAACTGAAAAACGTGAGCTGTAATATTGTTGTCATCGTTCTTAGCCAGCCGTTATGTATTTCAAATGATTTAATGGAATTTTTAAACAAGATTTTAATGAGTCGGTTGAATCATTCAATTTAATAGGAATATTCATTCTAAATTATGGGTTTAATGCCGTTAAATGATCAAGGAATGTATTAGATTATTATTTGCTGTACTAAATCAAAAGGATTCCTAATAATAAAATAAAGCAGTAGGGTTGTACTTCTGACCAACCTTGCTTGCTTTTTAAATTATTCACAAAAGCTTGTATATGTTATTTATTCAACAGTAACAGCCCGCTTATCGATAGTACTATTTTTTCTATCTAATATCAATGTCATTCATTTACGATTCCCAAAATCGTTCAAATTTTCAAATAAACTCATTTTTAAATTATTTGAAAGACAAACCGATCGCACCCAATTTGGTGATGGACAAAGAATGACATCAAATTTTGTAGTCCACTGTCACGTTGACAATTCAAAGTGCACCAACATGCCAATATGCAAACAATATCTTGTCAACTGTCATTCCGCTTGACAGCGTTCATTAAATTACCAATTAGAGTGAATATTTTATTGCGGGCAATTCGACGGATTGTGTCTTTGTTTCGCAACAATTTGACGCCAAACAGATTCCGGGCTTGATCGCAATTTGTGGCCCGCCCAAAAAAACATGGTAATTTACTGCGCTGGATTGATTATGAACAATTCTCATGGAAGACAATAGAAACTCCGATGCAGAAGGACCTGCAGTTATCGAGCAGGTAAACATGCCAAGCCAATGACTAAATTCGTCGAAGGGCACAGAGATTATCGATAGTTGCGAACAAGTGTGTCATGCGGAACTATCGATATTTGCCTACTATCAGCGAAATTCTTCGGTGGACATGCACATTTAAGATGTAAACTTTATCGCACCTCCGTACTGTAAGCTTGCCATACCCTCCTTATTTAAGATATTCGCATGATTCCCGTTACTGCCAGATCCCTCCGAATTCTGTACATACTTCGTTTATCAAACAGTTCACATTGTAGGCTCACCGTTCGGCCCGAAAGCGCCAGAGAAGTTATCACGCAGCCAACTGTCGCCAATATCTTCTTCAGCTTGAACCCCACGCGACCTTTTTTGCACATCTCGAACTCATCAAATTCGAGCGATAACAGATGTAAACAGAAGAGGTGTACGTTAGGTAATGCGTTCGACGTTATCGCAGCATTTCATAAGCTTTTGCGGATCACTTACGAATATCAAATGAATTGTTATTGCGTTTTACATAATCGCCAAAGTAATTTCGGTTGTTGCTTGCACAAGCAAGCTGTATTTCGCGGTAATGGTTCAGATTAACGGTTGAGACAAGTACGAAGCTCGTCCGTAGTTGCAATAAGTGCCAGTGAGTGGAACTGAACTGTTGTGGTGGGTCGTTTTTGTTTAAACGGTTCAGTTGGTCATGTTTGTGGTCAGGTAAATGATAGATATTTAAAGCTTTAAAATTAAATATACACAGTCTAGCCAAAAATGCTGGCCACCAGTTAGACACAAATATCGTTAGAACGAAAAGAGCTTTAAAGAAATATAAACACCACTGAAATCAGCTTTCTGCAGAGATGCCTTTACAGACTTTCTAACGTGCTAGTCCTTCCAACACTGACCACAACTGATTGTCAAGCGAGTTTAAATCGGGACTTCTTGACGGCCAGTCTTCAGCGCGAATCAACGCTGCCATCCAGGCATTTTTGCGTCGTTCTCACCTTATGCCCCGGAGCCGAATCCTACTGGAACACCCAAAGCTTGTTTTTGAATAACGTTGTATTCAGAGGATTCGCCACGATCGTGAGCATCTCTTGGTAAACTTTTGCCTTTTAATCCCTTTTCTCGCAAAAATGATTAGCGGAGGCACCGTGATAGGAAACGCCCCACCAAACCAACACTGAAGCCGGATGATGATCTCTCTGCACCCTCGGAACCTTCTCCTTGGCTTCATAAGAGCTTCTAGCATAGACACGGTCATTTTGTTTCTTGTAAGCCTCTTCCCCTTCGTCGGTAAACAGAACGTCCTAGTACCAACCACTGCCGAATTTGCTTGAGTTTATCGGTTCACAGGTGTCCGATGTATCTCTTGTACGCTCTTAAATGTAAATCATCGCGTAGATTACGAGAAACAGTGCGCGATGCGATATTCATTTCACGAGCGACGATTTTTTGCTTCGTACGGCGTCCACTGTTTTTTTTTTGTGCGTGCGGTGCGAAGGCGACGGTCCGAGGCCGATCTATCACGTCGCCCCGGTGTCATTGAAACGTTGAATTGTACGATACACGAGCTTCTGACTGATGTTAAGCGATTTAGGGAGAAACCAGATTTGTTTACCATTCTTCCCAGCCGTTTGCAAACCGATTACAGTAATGCGCGTATTTTAATCCGACCACTCCCTCGCTTAACTACGATGCTACTAGACAGGTTTCCTAATATATTCATCAAATTTTTATCCTCACTATGTGTTCCACTTTCTTATATTTTCAACGCTAGTTTATCCTCCGATAGCTTTCCTAATTTGTGGAAGTTAGCTAGCATTTTTCCTGTACTCAAGTCGGGTTCCCCTTCCAATGCTTCCAATTATTGTCCCATTTCGTCACTTTCTTGTCTTCTGAAACTTGTTGAACGCAATGTTTACAATAAAATATACCAAGCTCTTTGCTGTAGGATTTCGTCCAAACCGTTCAACCAATACTAATCTCCTTGAACTTATACAAACAGTCGTAAAGGCTCTCGACAATCGTTCCCAAGTTGATGTAGTGTACACTGACTTCAGTTAGACATTTGACACTGTCAACCTTTATGTTCTACTTCAGAAGTTGGCTCACTTCGGCCTGTTTGGATCACTACTCTCCTGGCTCGAGTCCTACATCAGTTCTCGTTCATGTCGTCTTAGGCTATGTCGAGCACATTCTTTCCTCTTCCATCGTACCTCCAGCGTTCCTCGGGGGGTCTTTATTTAGTCCTCTTCTTTTCTTACTCTATATAAATGACCTTTTCTCTGCCGTAGCGTCTCAGCGTCTTCGGTATGCTGATGACTTACAAATTTACAGAGCTATTCGCTCGAAAGAGGATTGCATAGCTCTCCAAATGGATCTGGACGCGATCGATTCTTGGAGTCAAACTAATTTTTTCTCCCGCCCAGAAATGTCACAAAATGTCGTTCTCCTTAAAGCTTTCGGATATAATTGTATCTTTGAGTGGTGAAAAGGAAGCAAGATAATGTTATCAAAGTAGAATAACGTCTACAAATCGTTTGTAAAGTAACACAACATTAACGACGGCCTACTTATTCGAAACTTATACGATTCAATTGATTTTCTCTCTTGTCAGGTCACTCAACAATTTACACTATATTATGGCGATAGGACAGTAAACGTAATCTCAACAACATCCATCGGCCCAATATCCAGACTATGCTGCACCGACGACGGACGAGTGTTTATCTTGAATAAAGCCCATAGTCTCTATGCAGGATCATATGATGGCTTTGATAATTGCATTGTACTCGACTTACTCAAGAAAAGTATAATCGATATTGATTTACTCGATGAAAAACTTCATATCGTCAAAGAAAACGGTTCGGTTTTCTACATCAACATAAACACACTGTTAGACAACCACTGGGACGAAGTGAACTTTCCCCTGGAAAATGGAAATAGCAAATTACGAATCTCGCGCGTTCAATCCAATACGATTGGCACAATTTTCATAACCGATCAACAACAGGCATATGGATTTGGATCGTGCGGTGACATCCTGAATACGACAAAACCAGCTAAATTAGATTGTCTCAACGGAAAGCGCATTTACGACGTGAGTGCCGGTGTGGATTTTTTTGTTATACTCGCTGGCGAGAGTACTGGCAAACAGGACGAAAAGAATGCAAGCACTACGTCTCTCTGCGATATTGTTAGTTTGAAAACGAATCGTCGACGACGAAGCAACGACTTTGTGCTAATGTCGGGCGATAGTACAGAAACGTTAGAGATGAGTGACGACGATTCCGATGTTTCGGTGCCTGAAAAAATCAGCCAACACATAGACGAAGCTGGAAAGCTTCTGGGATCGCTCATACAAGAGGGATCGTATCTCGTAAACACATCCGTGCATTCATTTGGAGTACGAAATGGTGGTATACTCGGAACAGGTGATCATATCAAAAGGGCCGGCGTGAACTCAGTTGTCGGCTTGAATAATGTGGGCGTATGCTCCGTATCCAGCGGGAAGGAGCATTCAATTGCTAGAACAATCGACGGTCGACTGTTTCAGTGGGGAATGAATAACAAACATCAAATACAACCGAATGGAACAATTGCAGATTTGAGCGCACCAAAAGAATTGAAATTCGAGGATAGTTTAAAATGCAATGACGTCTCTGTTCTGGAAGCATGTTGCGGTGAGCTGACCACGTTTATATTGAACAATGAATTTTGCATCACGGAAATAAGTAATAATCCAGTGACTCGTGATTTTGTGTTGAAAAATGCCGAAGGCTCGTTCCCGTTGATTTTAACGTCGAACAATTTTATCCTGCAAAATCACAGAACATTTGGACGAGAATACGAAAGCTTTTTAACATCAATGCAAACAACCGTTCGAAATCTGATTAGAAATAAATCCCAAATCGAATACCTCAAATACATTCCGAACACGAAACAGAGCAATGTCGATTTGATGGAGGAAGCCTATGAACTTTACCGGCGATATTTAAAGATAACATATCTTTTGGCATTGTGTCTGCAAACGATCGATAGTTTTTATAGAAAAGATATTGATTATGCTGAGCTGCTTTTCATTAAGCATTCCGAAGAGTTCATTCAAGGATACACTGAATACTCGGAACTATACTGTGATATTAAATCTATTGATGGATTTCAGGTAAACTAAATTATTTTATTAAAATTGGCAATTTTAATTCTATTCCGTTGCTACAGGAAATAAAGAAAACCATTGACTGCATTGATATTGGCATGTACCCCGAAAGTGAAGATGTTTTTCACCAGCCGTTCGTGCAGATATCGAACGTTCTGAAATTCTTAGAAAGTCTGGCGAAAAATAATGAGCAAGATAAACGTATTATCGACGCATTACAAGAGTGGCGAGCGCATTTTAATCGAACACAAATTGAAATCGAACTATCTGATAATAGTCGGGAATTTTGGCAACGATCGATGGGCAACCCTCAATTGTGTCGCTACAAACAACTTCATCGTCGTGTGATTCTAGACTCGAACAGAGTTTCGCTTAGACTTAGTACGAATAGTAAATTCACGGCAAATTCATTCATTTTATTTTCGGATTTTTTCTGTCAATATGGCGGAGGATTCAATGTGTATCCACTTAGCACACTGTGGATGCAAATTGACAATGAGGTCTCGATTAAGGTGACAACGCCAGAGAAACGTTTCATGTTGTGCGCCAAAAGTCATGAAGATAAAATGTTGTGGTACGATCAGTTTGAGAAGAGCATAAATGCGATTCTGGACAAGCCAGCAACTGATCGAATGCCGAAACTTCGTTGTGCTGGGTATAAATATAGCGAAAAGCATCCGAAATATGCAGATGTTTGGTGCTATGGACGGTGGAAACTTGGTGAATTGCATGGCGTGTGCCATTTGGAATATCCAGATGGAAAAGTATATTTTGGAGAAATGCGAAATGGTGACGTTGAAGGTGAGTTTCAATTTTAAAACTCGCATAGATTTTAGGTTATGTGTGACAATCCACTCCACACTTCGGTTTTCGTTTACGTAGAACTATTGTTTATTTTGAGCAAAGAAACCGCTTACGCGTCAAAGCTGGTCTGGTGCCTACAATCACCAGCTCTTTGAGAAATCTAACCAATTCGTCTAAACGATACAACGTTCGATGCCTTGTTACTGGACTGAACGTCTTCGTTACATGATGACAAAATTCTACGACAATTCGCTGAATTATTTCCTCTGAATACCTTTAAAAAATTATTATATACACTCCGGACGTTAAGAAAGCTTTATATAAGGAATAAAAAAGTATATATCTTGCAAACCCGTTTTATTTTAGTTTCCATTATGATATAATATTTAAATAAGGCTTTTCTGAAAATCTTAACGGCCACATTATCATCACCTACTGCTCTACCATTTATGTTATCATTTCTTCAACTAGGATTCGGCAAAATACTACTACCCTCGATTGGTATGTACGAAGGATCATTTCGCGGCGGGAAATTTCATGGTCATGGCGTCTATGAGATGCGAGACAACGAAGTGTACGAAGGGAATTTTCGTGATGGTCAATTCGAAGGACATGGCACGTTGCGCGGCAACACATTTACTTATGTCGGTCAGTTTGTGAAAAATGTCAAGCACAGTTACGGAATATTGGATGATGCTGTGAGTGGCGATAAGTACATGGGCATGTTTGTTGATAATAAACGTTCCGGCCCGGGAATCTGTATTACAATGAACGGCGATTATTTCGAAGGAATGTACAAAAATGATGTGTTATCTGGCGAAGGATTGGCAATATTTGAAAGTGGGTGTTACTATGAAGGCGAGCTGGGAATGCATGGACCTAATGGACATGGAAAGTATTACATACCGCAAGCGGAAGAACAATCGGTAAGTACTTAATCAATTATCTGTTTCAGCTCGATACTCATTTATAATTCATTAATAAAGCCTTGCAATAGTAATGACAGCACGATATATATGAAAGGAAGTGTAATACACGGATCTTTGGGAGGAAGCTGGGATGACGTCAAAGTAATAAACGGAACAGTATCGCTCAATCAAATATTCCCAAAGTATCCAAAGTGAGTATTATCCTACTCAATATGTTTTTTTTATAAAGTAGCTAATCCACTTCAGAAATATCGGGGATCGTGTCATCAGCAACTCACGCAAATGGCATACTCTCTTTGAAAACTGGGAAGAGGAAGTGTTTGGCGGTCTGCATATGGTCGACACAAATCTGATCTGGAATAAAATAGCTGTCTATATGAAGAATCTAGAAGACAAGGATAAAATTCGTGAGCATGATTCTACCAAGGCGGGAAATTATTTTGCAAAGAATATAACACTACAAGTGAATTTATCTGAGATGAGCTTGAAAAATTCAACGAGTCTCGATAAAATCAGTATGCGATCAACGCTCAGTTTGAATACACGTCGAAGTACATCATTTCGAACAACGAACAAACGACGAAAATCCTACAGTAATGAAATACTATTTGATAGCGCCCGATCGGGTAGTAAACAGTATCGCAAGAATTCGAAGAACACGTCGATGTATAGTGCAGCAGCGATGAATTGGAAAATCTTGTATGATTCGAATTTTGCGACCGAATTTAATGCTCTCGGCGAGCCAAATTTCGGGGGTAATGTTGAAAATTTACCGCGATTGGAATTTATTCCGAACTTTGGAATAAAGGCATTGAGTAATGAGGATTTGGAGTCGATAAAGGACTACTTAGAACAGGTTAGTATGAAGTTTGTTTTTCGCAGTATATATTAGTCATGAGGAAGGGAACTATCTATCTCTCTCTTCGTATGTACGACATCACTGATGAAGAATGAATTAATAAAATAAATGCCAATACTTGACCAAGAAAATCGGGCTGAAGACAATTGAACACAAGACACTCAAACAAGAAAAAAGCGAGAAACAAACTAGAAATGTGTAACGCAGTGCTGCGCCGTGCTTTTGCGCTGATACACTGGCTTTGAGACCAATGCGCTGATACCAGACAGAAATCTCAGCAGCGCAGTGTATCATAACGTTAGCACAGAAGAAGAAGCAATCAAAGAAGAGGCAAACGATGGTGTGCCCAAATCTAATCATCAAATCAATACACGATCAATTTGTCAATCCCCGGATTGATTTTTATGTTGATATGCACAAAAAGGCGTACTTTTCGCTTTCGACAGAACAAAAGTGTAAATATGATAGGCATAAAATAAAACAAAATTGAAGCTTTAACTAGGAAAAAATTGAGGGCAGTCAGATGCCCTAGGATGACTGGGCCAAAAAAAGCTGTGAAGTACAGACATCGGTCGACATCTACACTGATAGATCAAAAATGACGGGACAATTGTCATTGTAAGGGAATATCGTATTTTTGCGTTGTTTTCTCGTAACGAATATGCCTAAGACTATCCTTCCGGCTTCCGGACCACTGCAACATCTTCTTTTGCTCGAATAGGAAGTTGCTTAGGGGTCTTGCACACCGCGGTCGCTGTGCCCAGAAAAAACTCTCCTGATAATCGGAATGTCGTCCCGTGTACCATCTCCGCAGCGGTGTAATTTATATCCTTTGTCCGCTGGACGTATTGCCAGAAGAATTAGTGGCAGTGTTTTGATCCATTGGTCGCTGCTGTGGCATCGGATGTCGCTGCGGTGTTTACGGCCAATCTGTATGATTTGGTGTGCCTTTTCGTTTGACGGAAAAAAATCAAAACATGTTCTATAGTTTGCACGCTTGATTGCGTGCCGAGCTGGACGTGATTAATTTTTTAATCGACTCTCAAAGGATTCAGTGGGAATAGATAGCAAACGCTATTAAATGTTGTAAACTCGATCAGCATTGTTAGTGGTGATAAAATAGCAAATGATTTTTCGGGGGAATGAATACGCGCACAAAAAACAGTGCTCGTAATTTTATTAGAGCTACTTGTGCCTTGCCACTCTTCTTCAAATTCAATTTATTCCTTTTAATGTTGAATCAATTCAAAAAAAAAACAATATGATCTCTCAATGAATACATTCTCAAAATATTACAACCAATCAAGTACAACAACAATCATTTATTTCAGGCATTTAAAGATCGACGTCATCCCCTCTACATTCTAAATCAAAGGATTTCCAATTGTTTTTATCTATCGTACGGCTGTTGGAAAGTCAAACCAACGCCAGTTTTATCTAGTCAAGCAATGTTCGAATGGGAATCTATATCGTTACAGTTGTATCGTATAATTCAAAAGATGTTTCCAGCCTTAAGTCAAGTACAAATGGACGATGACGGGTAAGATCACGTAATAAATTAAAATAACCATCAATAATCAATGGAATCTTTTTGATTCTAGAAAAACAATATCACATATCAGCCTTCTATATCCAATAGTTCTATCAGAGGGAGTTTATTCAACACTGTTTGTACTATATGCCAATAAGTTCAGTCAACGAGATGAATTGTATCGACAGCGATTGCTCTCGTGTGAAAAGAAAACCAATAATGACTTGATACGCTTTTTAAGCTTAGAAATGTAAGTATATGTTGATGAGCCCAAGAATACGTTGGTATTTGGTTTTGAAATTTAGAGATTTGATAATGATGATGGTTCTGTTTTGAATTCGATAGCATTTTAAAACTTTACTTGGTAATTATTAATAATAGTTATAAGAGAAAACAATTTTTTTCGACGTCATACACAACTTTTATTGTTATTGCGACATTAGACATATGTTTCGGGACCTAGTTGTACGTATATACATCGCGTTCGAACTTATGTGCGAATAACATGTGTACCGATGCATATTAGAACACTAATACGCATGGACAATTCCACATAGCGCGTTATATAACAGATGTGCAGCAAATTGGCTCTAGCGTCCGTGCTATTTGTTATCTTGTTATGCTATGCGCTAACCATCCAGCTCCTACATTCAAAAATGTACTGAAAAATTTGGTTGACCGAATGGAGTACTGCAATACAGTCATATGAATGAAATAGTGTTCCATAATTAACCGGAAGGATTGTATTTTCGAGTGACAAAACTAATATTTGAAAAAAAATATTCGTTTTTTTATCTACAGCAAAATCAAATTACAAAAATTAAATGAGCCACCCCTGTACATATGAGCAAGAAGAACTGTTTTCTTTTATAATTAAAGTGATACGACTTAATTGACTCAGACCATCCATTGATTTGCTAATAATACTTGTTGTTATGTTCCAGGACAAATGAGCCTACCATTAACGAACCGAAATTCAATGATGCCATTTCTACTTTAAAAATGGTCAAAGAAAAATATTGTCCACATTCAATGCTTACCGTAATCCGAAATGCTATGCAATTAGTTGAAGAAGCTTACCGCGATGCAACCGGTAAAAATTTCAATTACATGTTAAGCACATTAAGCCATATTAAAAATGACAATTTATTTATTTATAGAAGGAAATGTCGCATTGGGAGCTGACAACATTATGCCTTTAGCAATTATTCTAGTTTTACGCGCTGAAGTGCCGCATTTAGGCGCCGAGCTGGCTTTACTCGAAGATCTATTAGGACCGGATTTTGAAAGTGTAATGCTTGGATTTTCAGGATATTGTTACACAACTATCAAGGTAACATATCCACTTGCTTAAATAATATATCAATCAAATTACCCGTATTCTCTGTGGATTTCTAGGCGTCATATGAGCATATTGTTAGTGACAAATTTTACCATAAATGAACAGTGTGTTGTATGATTTGTCCGGAAGCACGTCATAACACTGGAAAACGTCATTGGAGTTAATTATACTCAAGCAAACCGTAACTCTAGCCAAGTATTGTGGATAGCAGCAATTGTAAAATAGAACTGATTATGTGATTATTGTATTAAAACGATAATGTATTTTAATTTTTATCACGTTCGTTCAAATAGCATCAATTTATTTACTAGTTTTGTTTTCAAAAGTTTTTATTATGATATTTGTTATTGTTGAGACATTTTATTAAGAAACCAAAGTGATAAATGAAATATATTGAGAGAAAAACTTGCTATTTACTTTATCTAGAGACTAAAATTAGTTTAGAATAATCAGAGAATATAATATATTTAATGCATTTATATTGGACAATTTGTTTTTATTATTGCACTTTAAATGTTTGAACAGTGAAAGCTACAAACATAAAAACAAGCAAGACATTGTTAGAACGATGAGAATGAATAGGATCGGAATTTCCAATCAAATTCAAACAGTTAGACTTAATAGAAATGAACATATTGTAAGATATACAGTGGTGTGGTGATAAAGTGGAACGACAAAAAAGACGTATTGTTGCTCAGTTCCATTCACAATGAGGACTATAACAAGAATATGGACGGTGTCGATTTATGGGAAAATAGGCTAAAAAAATGGCAGCACGGAATAGCCTAAAAAAATGGCAGCACAGAATAGGCTAAAAAATTATAAATTTTTCGTAGTTTAGCTTCCTTTACGGAGATTCTAACGAAAAGTGAACGAAAGAAGTGAGCCCAGAAAAAGCGTACCCAACGAAAAAGCGAACGGAAGTTTGTCATAAAATTCAAAGTGAGCACAATAGATAGCAATGATGTGCAAGTCTAAAACTAGAGCGGCTGGTTCAGTGAGCAGAGCGCACGACTCTTGCTCTCGAGGTAGAGGGTTCAAATCCTCACTACCTCTGTTTTTTGGAAGTTTAGCTCCCGCTACGGAATTTCTGACGAAAAGTGAGCGAGGGGAGCAAGCCCAGAAACAACGTATAGAACGAAAAACGTACAGAACGAAACAGCGAACGCAAAGAAGAAAGAAGAAGAACGAATCGGTCACCATTCAACGCGTTATATATACGTTTACACGTACATAGTACACAATATATACGTATTGTGTTAATGCATGCACGCTTCTCCTTTTCCCGCTTGTTTACAAACTACGCGCGCGTGTGCTCGCTTGGAATGTTCCTCTTCGTGTATCATGGTAGACGCATCTTATTTCTTGTAGAATACAAAATAGCAGTGAACACGTGCGCGTCTAAAAATTCATTTCATTCATTCCCCTGATAACTTTCTGTGAAAAAATTAACAATCGTGTCAATAATTGGTTAATAATTAATTAATGAATCAGTGTTGATTAACTTTCCACCGGACACTCCAAGAGTACCTCACTGTTTGTTTTTTTCTTAGACTAATTGATATGTGCTGCCTCAATGCAGTCATTGTTTATAAAAAAAAGTAAATGGTCATTTAAACAGATTGCAATTCATGTTAGAATGTTTAGAGAAAATGGTGAATAACAGCATAGTGAAGTGTGCACCTAATTTATCAATGAGTATTATATGTGTAAAGCAAAACCATTCCGGTTAAAAGAAAGGAATTTTCCAGAACAAAAACAAAAACCAACACAAATAAAACTAAATCTAGAAAGTGGCGGATTCGGAAAGAATGTACATTCTGGTGTCAAGATTTTTCAGCACCATTGTGTATAAACAATTGCTTGAAAATCTACCATTGAAACTGAATTTTGAAAAAAATGAACAAACTAATAAAAATTGCTTCAATGTCTTTCAATGAAATTTAAGCATGAATTCAAATTTTTGAATAGGTTAAAATTAAGTGTATCGGGCGTAACGTAATAATGCATCTTTATTAAGAAAAAAACACGCGCCCGTTGCAAGTTGTGCAATTGGTATGCGAACCGCTCGGTTCAACAGATTAATTACTGAAAACCCTACAAATCAAGCTAAAGATATTTATGCCTAATCATATCAATTTTTAATTGAAAATTCTCTAAAACTTATTGCACACTATGTATTTGGTATAAAGCAAAATTGCTGCATTACAACGAATCATTATTATTTGGACTTTGAAAATGTCAAACTTCCTTCTATAAATAATGTACTTATTGAATATATATTAGATATGTTCAACTACTATGAAGTTTTCATTGTAACATTAATGATTACTTTCATATAGCGCTCATTTTTCAACAAATATTGATACAGCTTACCGAAGTGACTTGATCTACACACGCTTGCTGCATTATCTCGTTCTAAGAGACATCAAAATGCTGAGCAAACAACGTTTTTGCTTCACGAGTCACTTGGCTAGCAATCGATACAATATGATAACTGGCACTGACTTAACAGCATACCTAATCTACTGGTAAAATCATTAAATATATTTCTTTGAGCTTCTCGGTTACTGTAGTAAATCTCCATGTTATATATGCCCAACCCAATTCACTTCACTATCCATACTCTGATTGAATTGTTAAAGCAAATTGTCCTTTCGGAATGGATGTTCCATGATACCAAATGCGCGTGTCTACTAGAACTGTTTAACAATTTTTTAAACCCAACTATTTCAAAAGTCTACTGTTTCACTTACCTGCATCGCCTGGCTCGACATAAAACGAAAACGTATGACAAACATGATCACATTCTGGAGTCGGTGCCAAAACCCAACTTTTATTGCCTTGTAACTGTGCTTGCCACATCAAGCGTGGAATGTAGTCCAACTGTAAATGGATGATCAATGAATAAAATCAATATACTCCGAATCATACGAGATTCACTTACATGCATTATTGCTCCCTGTTCGTATCCTAAAAACACATAATCAGTGTTTGGCATTTCCGCGTCTTCTGGCAAAAAATGCGGTCGCGGATATAATTTGCGTAGCTCTTCAAGTGCCACAGCATGACAATTGCTCCATCCAACATACCAAGGTGGATTGCCATTTTCAAATTTAGCACGAGCCTCGGACATTTGAAAAACATCACGTAACGACATGAAATCCGAACGAAAATGCAAGAACTGACAATCTTCTTCCAATGCGCCTGGAATGCGTTCGTATAAGTCTTTCAGAAATGTGAAATTTAAACGTTTCGCGGCTGGCCAGTGAGAGACAGCATTCTTTATAATAATCGGTTGTGAAGAATATGCGAATGGAGCGAATTGCTCTCGCGTTAAGTTGGGTAATATCAGTGGACCACTGACTCCCCTGAAAATGAGGAAGGAATATTTGATTAAATTGAAGCATTTGTAATATGTTTGTAAAATAACAAATCATACATTCTTAATTTTTATTATCGTTAACACCATACTTGGAATGTAGGGTAGATCACCTCTTCGTGGAGCATTCCGGATAACGGTAAATGATCTACCACGGCAAAACCACATATGTTCTCGGACAAATCTTTCGTCTAAACTAATTCAAACTAATGTCACTGCTGCATTTGTCTCGTTGCAACCCTGACAGGCCTCGCGATACGTTCGAAACTCGTCGCCACTAGTCGGGCCGTTTAGGTTCAGTCGAGTTTATACTCCTGATTAGTCCCTGAACCGGCTCATAACATCAACACACATCATCAAGCAGTGTTTCAACCCTCGCATGACCTCCGTGCTTCGGTATACATAACCACGAGGTCCCAATGGAACTGCACAGCGAGCGCAGATAGCGGCTGCGCGGCGGGAGGATCCAATTGCAATGAACACAAACTCCAAAACGGAGATAATCTACTCGGTCCGAAAGAGAAGCGGACGCAGGTCAACAAGCGTCCCTCTGTGAAAAAGACTGGTATGTCCAATTGGACAGTAATTAGCTAATCTCCCACCACTTCGCAAGGTACCAGCAAAAAGGCAGCTATGCCAAGCGCTAGTAACTCCTCAGTTGACCCAATTGACGTTAGCGAAAACGCCAAGACAACGGCGAATAAGCCGGCTTGCACTCTTGCTATCGCATCCTGCAATACCGCCTCTTGTTCAGATGTTAAAAAGCAGCCAAACTTCTCAACAGCGGCTTATAGGGACAGAAGGTTGGCAAACAAAGTCTGGAAAAGGCTAAAAGATTTACCCCGCGAATGGTCTTTTCCGTAAGCAGAAAGTCTTCCTTGAATGGGCAAAAATGATAGAGACTCCTAAAGCCTCTGCTCAGAAGCAGGGGCAGGCTCATAAAAGATTCAGATCGAAGGAGGTTACCCCCACCACTCCCCACCCCGAATCAGCTGAGCGTTTAAGCGGAGGCCAACAACAGACCAAGACTGCCACGTTCAAACCTACAAAGGATAATAACATTTTAATTGTTGCTCTGACACGAAACGCAGAAGTTTTATTTATGCTGTGGTCAGCGACGCTGTAAATGACTACAATTCTTTTCGCAAATGTTATGTTGCGTCTTTAACTGAGCCAGCCATTCTATCTGTGATTCAACCGCTTCGGTGCGTTCGTATTTATTATTTAAGTAAGTGAGACAGGAGACCCCAGCAACGCGGAATCTGTAGTAACAACAGAACAAAAATTCTAAACTTTGGTACAATAGAGTTCTGCTCGTTGAATCTAACAGTTGATCGATTTCTTTTTGCGTGGAGGAGTCGCACAGTTCAACGACAAGCAGGCATTTCTTTTTGGTTGGTGTGAATGGTGGAACAAGTTTGTTTTTGAACAACAACAGTATCCAGAAGTGTTCGCTGACCCCTTCGAAGCGACGGCGACGAAGAGTGAACAGAAAATTCTGGACGGTTCCCTTCCGTCTTGTCACATTTCGGTGTAGGCATCAGGTGCAAGAACAGGAAGACTGATATTTGAGTCAAGCTAGGACGAAAAACCTAATTTGCCATAGATTTCCGGACTTGACTCAGCAATTAAACGGAAACACTTCAATCACGTCTATATCGTCGACTGCATCACAATTCTGAGAGGCTGCCTCTGCACACACAGATCTGGATCCAGAGTCAGTGTGCAGAATCAACCTCTCAGAATGGTGGTGCAGTCAACGATATCGACGATCGAAGCAATCCGCGCCGCACTGTAAGGAGACAAGCGGCCTTTCGTCTAGTTAGTCTACAAACAAGTTGATTTTTTGGAAGCGGTGGCAGGACGGCAGGTCATTTCATTTGGGTGAGGAACTCTCAAAGGAATCATCTCTTGTTTTTGGGGAAAAAACCAACCCCCTACTCAACTCACCTGCAGAATCGGCAGTCGCTTATCGGTCTGGTCGCTTCCCAGACAAGGTAGTTATTCGGCACGAAGCATCGAACGCCCAAAAGGAATTGAAACACTTCAATCACAATTGGCGTCGCGACCACCACGAACAGCACCAAGCCAAAGGCGTACATCAAATGGGTGCGATGCGGCCGCTCCGCTTCCAACGACACGCGGTAGGCCTCGTACAGATCGGCATTTGTGACGCGTCCTGTCCTCAGCGTCGCACTGTGCAGCATGTTCAAACGATTCGTAAGTTCATCTGAGCTTCCTGTGTCCGCTTCCCGCGTGGCTTCGTCCTGCCCAACTCTATTTTGCGGCAGCTCCTCATTAGCTGCCTGTTGCGCATTTTGTTCGTCGGCCATCGAGCGGTTCGCTCATCAAAAGCTTTTGTGGGAAAGTTATTTACAAAGAATTGCTACGCCAATAATAATAATCAGAACAAGCCAAAATAAACCGCACTATGATGCCTACATCATTCTATTGACATTACTCGTAGTTATTTTGACGTCCATCAGCTGTTGAATTTTTGGGACACTTTAACGGCATAATTGATCGGCTAAAAGAAGATCCCTTGAACAAGGCAGCTAATTTCTACAATACACTACCGGACAAAATTAAAAACATAGCGAACCCAACTTCATTTAAAACGACACTAAAAAAATACCTCCTTCAGGAACAACATACGAAGTAAATTACAAATACAATCAGCTCCACTAAAGTCAAAGACAAACATGTAGTGAACATGAAATAATTAATGAACATATAGTCTGAACGATTAATTTAACTAAAAGGATACAATTTTGGTACTATCCCTTATACCGATTTTTTATCGTCTGGGAAGTACTATGTACTGAAAATTAAATACGAAAAATTACTAAAAATTGGTGGAGAGAGTGATTGAGATAGACGGAGGTGGTTTTAGTCGGTAGAAATCCGGCATGCCGAGAGGCAGGAGCTGATCGGTATCTTTGGAAGATTTCCACCTCCCAACGTTGAAAAAAAAAAAAAAATTTCAAAATAGCGCAATAACTAAATTTGAAAGTCCTAATTATAGACAATTACTAAAAATTTATGGAATGAGATGCCGAGTGGCAAGAGCTGATTATATAAACAAACTTAAGTTTAACGCTTTAATTTTGTTAACAAGTTATAGAGTTACAAAAAATGTCTAATTGTAATTGATTAAAATAATTTAATAATGTTAGTACCTCCCCAAATTCCCCTTTTTAAGTAGACCTAAAATTCACAAACTATTATTTTATTTAAAACTAAAATAATAAATAAATAACACAATTTATATATATTTTTTTACAATACAGTAACTTTTATTAATAAACATCTATTAATTTATAAAACATTAAACATTAATTTATAATACATTAAACATTAAAAAATCGCATCTAAACATTAATTAGTTTTTTCAACTGTCCCAAACAGAATATCAGTTTTACATCTGGTCATCAGGAATGCGGACACGTCAAAACTAACACCGAACGCCACATCTGTCAATCACGTCTGACATTTTGATTTCAACCTGACACGAAGATACGAGCTGGTGGTGACTCCCGTGCAAAGTTTATCGCTTTTCACCGAAATTACTATCCCATTAAGTGGAGAACATATGCTTTTCTTCTGCACGTATTCAATTGCCTAGGACCGTACCACAATCAACACATTGAAATGGGTAATTCCTATGTTTATGACTGTGAAAATAGTAAAAACATTTTCGAGGTTATCATAAAACATTCGTTGCATTCTGATGTTATCAAAGAATAGTTGATTAATATTTGATCATTCGTTTGTAGGCGGACTCTTTAGTTACTTTCGCGGACTGTTGGGCTCTCGTGAAATGCGTATATTGATACTCGGTCTGGACGGTGCCGGCAAGACAACAATTTTATACCGATTGCAGGTCGGCGAAGTGGTGACAACAATTCCAACTATTGGCTTCAACGTCGAGCAAGTAACTTACAAGAATTTGAAATTTCAAGTTTGGGATCTTGGCGGACAGACAAGCATCAGGTTAGTCATTATGATTATCAGGAACATGATCATATCGAGTGGGGAGTCCATTTCTACTTTATTGTGTTTTGAAAACTCGTTCACGATTGTGAGTCATGATTCTTGGCGTCGTTTCTTGATGATGTTCTATGAAAACATGAGCGTCTCGCAATTTCCTTTACAATCAAGGAGATCTTCTATATCAGTTTTTCAAACTTGCTCGTATCAGAGTGGAGAGAGAATTTCTAAATTCTTAACAATATTTCACATTCCTCTGCTCATCTTCAAAAAAAAAAAATGAAAATCACCTCCGTCTTACTCAAACTGGGTAATCATTATCCGCAGTCTGTGGTAACTGCATGGCTCCAAGTCCTGCTATGCACATTGTGGCTACCGCTGAACCACAGTGCTTGGAATCTGTTGATACGGTATTGTATATTCTTCCTCCACTGGTCCAAATCACTTACATCAATGACGTACAGAATTAAATAATTACCAAACATGGATTTACTCGTTCCTTCCTATGTTGCAAAAAACTCACAAAAAACAATATTGCGAATAATATCATTGCCTCTTGTAAAATAACTGTGCCTTCCGAGCACAAGACAATACTTGAAAGTAACTTCTGACCAAGTGGATAATTGGTCAAACCAATTGCCGTCCGTCGCTCTATGGCTGGTCAGTCGTCGCCGATCTCAAAATTGGTTCCACCAACTATCTCAACACCTTCATCTGCAAGTTCTTCATATCCTAATACACATTCTGTCGAGAAAGTACCGAGAACCGATCATTTAAAAAGCCCCCTTAACGGTATTGTCAAATAGCTTGTGTCGCTAAGTTAGCGCAACTGTCCTCTATACTCACGCCAAGTTTGAGCGTCGTTTGTAATTTAGTTTGTTTACAATGCCCCATTTTTTCATCTAAAGTGTATTTTGGGATTTTTACGATGGATAAAAATATCAAACAAAGAATCTGTCTTAAATGTTGCGTTGCAAATGGAATTTCTTGCGCTGAAAATGTTACATAAGGCGTACGTTTAATCGAATTCATCAAAAACTCGTGCGTATGAGTGGTACAGTGCATTTAAAAGTGGTCGAAATGTCGTGGAAAATTTGCCTCGCTTTGGTCGGCCATAAACGTCTTCAATTGAACTTAACATCGCTAAAGTAAAAGAAATGGTGACTGAAAATTCTCGTTTAAATCTAAGAGATATAGCCGCTGAAGTTTCAATGTCTCACGAATCAATTCGTACCATTTTAAAGGATTGTTTTGGCATAAAACGCGTTACCGCTCGACTAGTGCCGAAAGACCTTAATTTTCTGCAAAAACACAATCGCGTAAAGGTCTTGTGCACTCGGAATTCTTGCCAGAAGGTGAGACATTAATTATAAAATATTATCTAAGCATTATGCGGCGTTTTATAGAGGTAATTCGTCGAAAAAGAACAGATTTGTAGGAAGATTACTCATGAATTTTGCACCGCGATAACACACAATCTGACAAGGCTATCATTGTGAACGAATTTCTTGCCGAAAACTCAACAAATACCTGCATTAACCAAGTCTCAATCACAAATGTTCCCAGATTTCACCTGCACGAAAATAATTCAACTTTCATTATGTACTTCGCAAGCGAGTTAGATTAGTTAGTCATTTTATTTATTTCTAAATTTTGTCTTGTTTTTATTTGTTGCATAAATGACATCGAATGACTACAATATGTAACAATTTGGTGAACAGATCACACCGTAAATTAAATATAGTGAAGCCTTGCTAGTCTGAACATCCGATTAATTCGTAGCTACAGGGAAAGATATAACTCGATTTTTATGTTTTACATTCTCTAAAAAGTGCGCTATGCGCATTTTAAGGCAGATTCCGTTTAAACCGGACTTTCGATGATCATTTGTGCTGGCACTGGGTCGACTAGATCTCTTGCGATTGTACTCAATCCTGCTGCCCGACAAGCGAGCTACATTTTAAAGTGGCACTCCAAGCAATGCTTGCTTCGCTTGGAATTCATTTCCTGTCTAATTCCCGGAAATTGTACACTTTTTGACAAGGGATCGCCTGCGAGACTATAAACACCTTACGCACAGAACTCCTTGCTTCAAGCCCAAACTCTTTCTTCTACCAAGTGTGCTCTTCCATGCGTTGTGCAGGGAGTGAAAAATTTCGGCTGGTTTACTAATCGCTTTCAACCTTTCCCTGTCGAACGCTGTCCTCCTCGTACTCGGTTTGAAAGCCTTCGAGTATTTGTTGTTTCAAAATGAACTGTTTTAGTGGTCGCGCATAATTTTGGACTGACATCTTGTATTTATGTCGAGTTGAAAGATGTGTTCACGTCGAAAATATTGGCTCATGAGTAATATTTTTGGATTCTATTTGGTCAAATAGATCACTAGACCACTACCCACCTTTTTTTGCATCTCTGATCACAGACAAGTAGGATGGGCGCAAGTCTTAATTAAAAATTAGCACTTTAAAATTTAAATTCATAACAAAACTGCAAATGCACCGTTTGATTCCAAACAGACCATATTGGCGATGTTACTACAGCAACACAGATGCCATTATTTACGTAGTCGATTCAGCCGATCGAGATCGAATAGGAATATCAAAAGATGAATTGCTGTATATGCTACGGGTAAGTAATTCATATTGTTTGCTGTTACATTAAATATCAACAATATATGATTGCAGGAAGATGAGTTGGCTGGCGCGATTTTAGTAGTGCTGGCCAATAAACAAGACATGGACGGTTGTATGTCAGTGGCCGAAGTGCATCAAGCTCTTGGATTAGATGCACTGAAAAATCGGACGTTTCAAATATTTAAAACATCAGCGACTAAAGGCGAGGGGCTTGATCAAGCCATGGATTGGTTATCTAATGCTTTACAATCGAGAAAATAGTGTCTAATTTCATTAAAGTAAAATATTTTTTAATTATAAATTTAAATGAAAAAAATTATATAAACTCACCCTATATAAGCAAGAAGAAGGAGAAGGTTATTATAAATTATTTTCCAAACAAAGAATAAAGATAAAACGAAACACAAATGAACAATTTGAGTTGACGATATATAATGTGTGCTTGCCTGGTCTACATTTTCAGTGTTTGTTACACAAATATTCAACTATACACAGAATAATTTCATCCTCTAATATTTTTTAAAGCTAAAACACATTCGGTTGGAAACAACAGTGACATTCTATTCATTTTTAAGTTGCACATACTTCAAATTAAGGATATTAGTGAAATAAAACGTATTTAATAGTATCTTATCTTGTATTTCGGTTCCACTGCAAGCAGTACGAATTTATTTACGAAATCATTTGATGCAATAAGAAATTAAATCGATAGCGATCGTTAAACAAACGACTTATATATTTGCATTTGTAAGAGATTCTTTTTTCACATGATAAAAAAAATTGCTGGTAAAACATAATTTGGAGAAACTAATAAAGATATTTCTACTGAATGGTATTTTTACGGAAATCATGTGGTTTACAATGACTTTTTGTATGTAATATTGACGGGAAATTATCGGTAAGAGCTCAATAAAAAAATCGTATGTTCAATGTTGAATATTAATCCTCTCAGAGCTGCATGAACTTCTGGAATTGTCTTCATTTTGTCACTGACCAATCGCGGATACTTGGCCTACTCCATTATCCCTACAGTTTGCAATGGTCTCTGAGGATTGTCACGCATCTAGCCAAAGAGACTAGTTGACTTCGCGTTATTCCTTGCTGCAAGTCTTTCTACCACCTCAAGTGAACAGGGGAGACGCCGAACCAATCTGTGCGACATAAGATTCTTAGCCTCGTTCCGCGGACTTCACGTCAAAGTTGCTTCGAATTTGACATTCAGTCGTTTTTTCTGGTCTCAGCGGAAACCCGACTTGGCACAACAACCACACAGTTCATTACAAACATAAAAATAGTAAAACACACTTTATAATAACAATGGGACCATATTTATTACAAATATATTTCCTCGTAAAAATACTATATAAACAATTTTTAGTGCTACTACCTTTTACAATTTGGTATTGACGCAAAACGTATTTATTCTGTCTTTTTTCAACTAATATTTAAAAAATACATATCTCATGCATTAATGATCAACAATATTCGGGTACAAAAAAAATATAATAATCTTTGTGATAGATGTAAGAAGACAGCCACCATTGGGAATCATTGATCACATCTCATACCCAATACAGTAAAACTAAGTTTGTACAAAAACCTACAAGTAATCATCATTATTTCTTTTAATTTCAAATAATGATTCGATTTCCGAACAAAATGTTGGCTTTTATGTCATACAAGGCACGTACCTATGATATCCCAACCCCAAATACCATATCTTAATAGACCCTACCATAGTGTGCATATGTTTTAGGCT
The DNA here is from genome assembly GCA_963942545.1 of Oxycera nigricornis. Taxonomy (NCBI): domain Eukaryota; kingdom Metazoa; phylum Arthropoda; class Insecta; order Diptera; family Stratiomyidae; genus Oxycera; species Oxycera nigricornis. The sequence goes on from OZ012663.1 coordinate 97,140,922, forward strand.
TTGCCATGCACCTCATCTTGAGCGCGTCGCATTACGTCCAAAGCACCCTTCGATATGAGATTGTTCGCTAGTCTGATTCCAAGTGCTTCGCAACGTTCGAACAAGGATAGACCGTAGCACGAATGTCGGTACATTCCACAAAACAGAGAGTCGGAGTCGTCTACTATTGTCGGAGCTTTTATATGTTCAATTGAATCCTTGTTCTCGTCGCAATCGATCATTTTCACAGTAGCATTTTTTTGCAAAAATGGACAATTTTCCGCTTGAATTTCGATTGAATTTGCTTTCGAAGTCTCTATTTTCGAGAACGGGCATTGATTAGGGATGGAGGGAATTGTTGTATTAAGGTGATCGGTTTCGTCTTCTGAAGGTTTAAGTTTTTGAAGATCTTCATTCGTTTTTCCGGTAATAGGACATTTACCGTCAATTGAAAATTCAATCTTCTGTTCGACACCTACGTAGGGACATTTACCCATAAAGTCTTGGCCAATTGGAATTTTTAGAGGGCATTCGTCTACTTTTTGACTCGTGTTACCATTTTTCGCGTCTCTTTCATGCAACGTATAGTACGGGCATCGTTTGAATAGTTCACCATGCACATCGATCAGATATTGTAAATCTGCTTGCATGCTTCCATCGCCCGATCCCCTCCTATTCGGCACTAAATCCTCGTCGATTACTTTTGGACTTGTTTGTTTACTTTCGGCAGGATCCGCTTCACTTTCGCTCAACCTCAACTTCTTGCGGGGCGTTTCATTTTCGTTGTCGTCGATTTGATTGCTCAAATCCATAATTTGAATTGTTGCATCGTCCAAACAACATTCAGTTGCATCTTGAATTTCAACAGATCCATCTAAACTCCAGACAGCACCAATGATTTTCACGTGAACCATTTCAGCATCATTATTGCCCAGTGATCCATCGATTTTTGTACTTACAGCAACTGGAGCGCTACAGCCGCCACCAAGTGTCTTTAAGAAGCTGCGCTCGGCTAAAATTTTACACGCCGTTTCAAGGCATACCAATTCATTTAACATGGACAATATTTCTGCATCATTCGATCGACATTCTACTGCTAAGGCGCCTTGCCCGACCGCGTATAGAATATCGATGGGTTCCAATACTTGACTAATTCGCTTTGTCCATCCCATTCGCACAAGTCCGGCCTGTGCTAAAATAATTCCAGCGAATTTTGATGCAGGAGCGTCCAACTTGGCCAATCGTGTGTTTAAATTGCCACGAATATCGACGACCTCCAAGTGTGCATATTTCCGACGTAATTGAGCTGTTCGTCGCAATGATGATGTACCTGCAAATAAATGTATGTTACATTGCTATGACAAATAGACAGAGAAAAACTTGATTGGCCCGTACCTATTATGCTTCCTTTCGGCAATGTGCTTAGTGTTTTGCCTTGATGTTTTTCATTCAAAACAAGTGCGTCACGCGGATCTTCCCGTTCTAAAACGGCACCAATTGCCATACCAGGCGGAAGAGCTGTTGGTAGGTCCTTCAGAGAATGCACAACGAAGTCAACGCCACCCCTACGTAGGGCATCTTCTAGATCGCGAGTGAATAAACTCTTTTCGCCGATTTTCGGTAGCGATACATTCAACACTCTATCGCCTATTGTTGACATGGTATCTGAAATCATGTACACATCGATAAATTATTCTCTGTATAAAAAAGCGAGAAATAATGGGAAATATATTGCCAAATGTTTTGAAACAATGTAAAGTTAAATTTTTGGTTTTTAGGTTTAGCATTCTATACATATATTCTTTTTCGCGAAGAAGCTGCCAATATTTTCACTCAGACTGAGTTTGTTTTGTGAGATGGAAGACACCTCCATTCGATAATAACAAAAATGTCGGGTAATAAGCCGTGATAAAGTGGGCCGAGGCAGCATCATCCATATCCATATCATGGCAAGCCCAGTCAAGCGGAAAACGTTCCGTCAAATCGGGAGATAAGTTTGGTTACGCGTTTATTTCGATGTGCCTTTCTGAATAAAGTCTAGGTCGAATTTATGTACCGGAATAAAGTCGAGGATGGATAATTTTTTTTCTTTCTCGCGATGGCTTTCTATTTTGAAGTCAATATTCGCGCAAAAAGACGATATTTATGTTTTTTTTTTTAATTTTTTTTTCATCAATTCACGTGTTTTGCAGTAGCATCGCAGTTAAGCAATAGAGTGGTCGGATTATCATACGCGCGTTACTGTAATCGGTTTGCATGAGACGTTCTGGCGGTTATTCGCGCTGAAGATTGACCGTCTGGAAGTTCCGATTTTCACCCGCTTGATTATCAATTGTGGTCAGTGATGGAAGAAAAAGTACATTCGAAACATCATCGCAACGTGGAGTCCTTAAAAGGTATCTCTTCAGAAAGCTGTAGCAGAATTTCGTATAGACACCTTGCGTTCGGCTATCGATGAGCTTATTTCGCGATTGAAGCTGTGTGTCGAAGCTAAAGGCGGACATTTAGAATAAATTCATATTGATTCACTGATTTCAGTCGTGTTTTTATTTTTTCCTAGCTCTTTTCGTTCTTAAGATATTTGTGCATAACTGGTGGACACTATTTTTGACAAGACTGTGTAAAAATTTATAAGAATTATAGCTCAACATGGTGCGTTTTTTGCCCACAGCTAAGAACTATCTCGCAGACGTTTTTTTCAGTAAATAATTTTGAATAAATGTTCCTTTCTAAACCCGTTGTCTATTATTATTTTTTTTTCAACGTTGGGAGGTGGAAATCTTCAAAAGATACCGATCAGCTCCTGCCTCTCGGCATGCCGGTTATTCATGGTCCATATATACTAGAATTAAAACGAAACATATAACAGTCCCGCCAAACTTCATTTCCACGAGCAGTCGCTGTTTATATTCAATTTACAAGTGTTTTCTTGGCTAGATTCACAAATATGAACTGTTCCCAAATGTGAATTCGTTAGGTTCCAATTCGTTCACATTATCGAGCGACTACTGAACGTGTGTAATCATACATATGCAAAAATACAACTGTTTAAATTCACTGCCAATTTAAATATTTGTTTTATAGATCTTGGCAATCAGTTTTTACTTGAGACTGAGAGACCTCTCAAAATAGCTATAATTTTGTTTAGATTACCGCCTAAAACCGACCGGCTTGCTCTTTTCCCATGCTATCAGCAAAAGAATAATCAGTTGTGCATTATCACCGCGCGTTGTTTATGGAGTCTGCCGACAAATATTCCATGTCACTGTCGCTTGGCATGAGTTTCATTCCCTTGCAAGCGAGTAACGTCGATAATTAACTGCTGCGTGCTCTGATGTTCGGTAATTGCGGGACTTTTACTTATGCATGTTTTAAAAAAATTAAAATGGATTAAGATTAAATTTAGAACCAATCTCGCCTGCTTTTTTGCAATAGAATTAAATACGCACGCATCCGGTTAGCAAGTAATTGACCAACGAATCTACACGATACACACTCATCAATTGAAGTAGTTTTTCGGGGGGATTTTTTTAGAAAGTGACGCAAATAAAGTACTCACGAATCTCGAACTTTTTGTCCGGGAACAGCGCTTGCAGTCTACCAATCACATGTTTCGTTTGGATGAGAGCCAGCTGCAATTGCAATAGAATCACATTGAAATCGTTACTTAATAGAGTGCAGGCCTCAATCGAGCCTAGAATGAACGAAAGCATTTCATACTTGGAAGCCGGCGGCTAGCAAGATCGATCGATTGAGACCCGCGCGTAAAGTTACATCACACGAACAGACCGGAAAATCAATTCTTACCTCGCTTTTTCGTGAACCGACCCTTATCACCTTGTCGTCCGACAAATCGGTCATTGGATTTTCGGCTTGAGTACTTTTAGTTGTGCACAAAACACTGCAGTCGAAGTAACTTTTAAGATTCTTTCAAATTTGAATCCTGTCCACGACATCAAAGTATCTAACTTTCAAGCATATCGGCTATTGTTGCCCGTTCTGAATGCAATCGTCACTAGATTCGAACAGTTTCTGTTCAAGTTCTGCTGCAATCAACGCGTTAAGAATAAATTTTAATTTATAATTACTGCAAATGGAATCGTGCAATTTGCCCGCAAGCACTTTGCTCACGTTCGCATGCCTTCACTTTCTAATTGGAAATTGACAGCTGTCAGATTCTTGAGTTCAATTCGCCGCAAAACCCAATTCGCCCATATTTTTGTGGCTGATACTGCGCTATCCATTTAACCTTAATTTTTTACCATATACGAAAAACTCTCATTGACAGCACATATTAATGATTGAAAAAAAAAAAAGTCGGAATGGATTGATTTGCATGGAAAAATGCAAATTTATGCATAAAAATTTACAGTATTATGAAAGAAATGCAATCAAACTAGATGGAAGACAATATGAGAATCGTGGATAATATATTGATAAAATTTGTAAGGACAGAACGACTGAGGGATCCAACTAACAGGGCGGCTGATTTCTATAACAATTTGCCCCATGAATTAAGTGAAATAACCATGGTATCATTTTTCAAAACAGCTCAAAAGGAAATATCTACGAAAAAAGCAAAACTCGAAATACTAAGATTTACCAAAGCTCAAGGGTTAGTCAGCCAAACCGAATGTATTTATTTATTAAAAACAGACCTTAATACTGAAATCAACGATGAAAAAATATAGTGAGAGTCCTATACTATCCCTTATACTGATACTCATCGCCTGGAAAGTGCTAAGCAAATATATTGCACACGGATGGTGCCAGCAAAGAGTGATGGAGTGAAAGACTCGGAGGATGCGGAGATGGTTTTACTCGGTAATAGCCCGATATGCCAAGAAGTAAGAGCGACTTGGAGATTTCCACCTCCTAACGTTGAAAGAATCCCACCTCCGTCTCCTTCAAATAACTCTCAACCAACAATTTTCATTAATTCTCCGTATTTATATTTCAGTACATAATACTTCCCACACATTATCGTCTTATGAATCGGTACAAGGGATAGTACCCAATTTGTGGGGCTTAGTAGCCTTTTTGTTCGATTAATAATTCAGGATATATGTTTATAATTTTATTTCATATTGATTTCATGTAAGCTTTGATTTTTGTGGAGCTGATTGTAATTTACATCGGACGTTGATCTTGCAGGATGTTTTTTTAATATAATTTCGAAGGAAGTTGAGTTCGTTATGTTTTTTATTTTATCCGGTAGTGTATTGCAAAAGCTAGCTGCTATGTTGAAAGGGTATTTTTTAGTCGTTCAATTCTGGCAAATGCCATGTGGCGCGATTCGATTCTATTGATTCAGATAATAAATCTCAAAATTGCATTAGTATGTTAACATGTTCAATAGAATATGTAGTATAATATACGAGAAGCATAAATTATGGTTGAATCCGTATTATTCAAAAAATTTAAATCGGTTTTATAGGAAAATTCGCCGTAAAATTGTCACTCTGCCCTATCTGTCATTTAGACGTCAGAATCTATTTTATTTTTCGCAGTTGGCGCTCTTTAAACGATGTTAGTAAACCAAGCATTTGCGGTACATTCAAATTGAAATTACAACGGGGAAATTCTGAACAAATTAAATTTTAAGCGTTGTGTCGAAGAAAAGAAACAATTTATAAAAATGCCAGATGATAGCAGAATCATTTATCACGAAACCATCCAAGCAGAACTGAGTAAGTACGTAAATTAAGAAATTTAATGAAGAAGTTATGACAGGATTTTGAATGATGGTTTTTTTGAACGTTGAGAGGTGAAAATCTTTAGAAGATACCGATCGTCTCCTTGCGCCCGGCATGTCGATTTCATGTATTGTCTTTTGTCCTTGCAGTCGATAGAATTCGATGTGGAGATAGTATCTAATCCACGGTGCCTTCCGTTCGTTCCAGCAGACGTGATAAATCCTGTCGTCTGGAAAGAACTATGTTCTGAAAACTGAAAATCGCCAATTATTGAAAATTGATGGTGAAAATGGTTAAGAGGAGAGAGGGGTGGTTTTAGTCGATAAAAGCCCGATATGCCAACAAGCAGGAGCGGCTCGTTCCCCTTTTAAAGATTTCTATCTTGGCTGCTGTTGCAAACAAATCGTAATTCAGGATAAACTTGAAGCGGTGTATTTACTCTTCAAGAAACGTCTTTTTTCTTATTATAATCTTGGTAATTTGCGTTGTTTCTGCGTTCGCAAGGTGCTTAGCCTTTCCAAAAAAACACTGAATACCGACGCAAATGGACTCATCTTCAATGAGCCAGCCAAATCGATCATTGGCCTTCTGAAGATACTACAGTTACCTCGGTACAACGAATTGTTCCTTCAACTCGCAAATTTTCAATGTGGATTGATTGAACTGCGTCTACCGAATTCTTCTAACGTTTAACTGGTTTCCCTGATTGGTGGCTGGGCAGTTTCTCGGTCTTTCACCGAGCATCTTGTAGTTCGGCCAACGTTTACGAGCTCCACGTGACCGGTCCATTGAAGTCTGCTCGGTTCCGCAAGGATAGATATCGCTAGTTCATCAAAAAGTGCCTACAACTCATGGTTACAACGAATTCGTCATGTTGTTCATTCTTCACGCGCTTCAAGAAGCGTTTGAGAATGTTGTTGCAACCACAGTATGTTGGCACTGCGGTCACGGCAAATTGATCTGGCCTAGTTTTCCACCCTCTGGATGGCGCAACTATGCCTGAGGCTAAGGCTCAGCGCGTGGGTGTGGTTCTTGTTAAGGTAAGGACTAGGCTCGTGCCGACCCATTCTAGATAATGGAATTGATGAAAATATCAATTATCTTCCTACAAATTAGGCGATATTTTCCAAGCTATTGTTGCCCCAAGTTGGCTTGCAGCAAATGTTTCATTTTTAAATATTCGACATTAGGTTTTTGATGATTTTTGTCAAAATTTTATGGAAAATATTCAAGCCCTGCCTCAACCCAAGCACAGAGCCAAAAATCATTTTGTTTTCAATAAATTTCTACTCAAAAACAACAAAATGGTAAAAAATATTTATAATGCTAGTTTAAATAAATCGCCGTTGCCGCTAATTAAGCGTCATCGATACTGGATGTGAGAATTTCACTGGTGGTTTTATGCGTCACCGATACTAGAGTGAATGTTTCATCTGGTGCATATGCGCGTCAGCGGATCTGGACGTGTTAATATAAGGCTCTTTTCATTTAGAATAGCTCTGTCAAAATGCTAGTTTGAATTTAGCCCTTGAACATTATAATATTTTAATCTAATGCATACAATAGGAAAATTTAATTTCAATTATTCTTACTTACAGTTTATTTCATTAATTTTTTAGGTCGTGCCAAACGATCGATTTCCGAACAATCTGTAAAAATTCGTCAAATTGTTGAGAAGATCTCTTCAATTTTACTTAAACTAGATTGTATTCCACTTGAACAATCAAAATGTCCGAACGAGACACTTTGCCACTATAAAATAGGCGATGCCATTTATCATATGACCAATATTGTTGAGAAATACGATCGAATTAAAAAAGAAATTTTTGCACAATGCGAACTGAAAATTAACGACAATTTCGAAGAGTATCTGGTCCTGTCGATTAGACGAATTGATTATTTGAAAACAATCGCCAGAAGATTATCGGCTGTTGCAGATAATATAGCAAAAGCCTATAATGAAATTTTGCAAGACGATTGCAATTCCGAATTGGATTCTTTGGATGCAAATATTAGTGGAAATGTAGTAGCTGAATGATGGCGTTTACATGGGTGAATATAGTGAGTACGGCAAATTGTACGGTGTGATAAATTATCGTTGTTGGTATTATAGAAAATAACATGTATTTTTTGAGAGTAATAAACTGAAGTAAGTCGATATGTAAATACTGCGAAGAAATCTTTGAATTAATTCGCTTATCGACTAAAAACTAATTGATTCGCAATGAAAGTATTCAATTGATTTCGGTTTGATTACGACGACAAAGGGACTACTATAATATCGTCACTACATTCGTAAGTCGTTAGGTAGACCCAAATGTATAGTTTTTATTAATTTATTATAGCCAGTTGTACATGTAGACATTCATTATTATGACTGTGAAACGTAGTGTTCCAGGACATTTGTACATCTAATTAGTCACGGGTATTTTTTTTAAAATGTGTATTATTGCATTGTTCCAGTTTAGTTTTCCATTCCAGTTCATTTTCATAACTCTTTAATGTCTATATTATCATTTCCTTTACCTAATAAACAATATATCTTGAGCATTGTTGCAGCACACAACGTATCCTTAGTTGTAGCAATTTCAATAATTTCAATATCGGTTAGATTACTAGCAGTGATAATTTGATCGGCTTTTAAGGGAGTTAATTATCTGATGATAAATAGTCAGAATTGCTGATGTGCTGTGGTGATACGAATGCCAGTTTTATATTTGTCAAATTCTCGATTTTAGGGTGAACTGGACAATTGTTAACAAATAAAATGATATTTTTATGTCACTTCTTAGTTGAGAGTCCCAAAGTGATCCGCTCAATGATACATTTAGGCTTCGTTAAATTTTGAACCAAACTAGAAGCGCATTTTCGACATCTTGATGAGTTCTTTGGCAATTTTTCTTAATATGTAAGGATTTCGATCGATTCAATTGATTACCGCCTTTTCTTTCGCAGCAAACGTGCGTCTATATTATATATATACACATATAGTATTATAAATAAAACAAAATCACCATCCCAGATCTTTCAATGGCTGCATGCGTTCTTCTTGAACGCCAAGATCAATTTGACATTTCTTTCGCATATAGAAGATAGGACAAATATTATTAGTGCATAAAATTTCTTGATGTAACGATCCTTGACATCGTTGGCATTCAGCTGACAATTTAGAAAAATTTTCCTCTAGTTTTTGTTGCACTTCTAATTCTTTCAAGTAAACAGCTTGTGGTCGTTGCTTACATCGAGAACATAGTAAATTATTATTAGTTTGAAGGGGTCCAGAACATCCGAGGCATGTTTTAATACGATATTTGTCCATTGGTCCAATTGTTTGCGTTGGAATGTGTTGTTCACCTAAAAAAAAATGTAAAATATAGATTAATTATTTTGTTTGACTTTATTTTTCAATATTATTTTGAATAGATTAATATTGAAAAATTCATTTTTATTTTCGGTTTGGCTGAAACACACTGCTAGTAGGAATTATAAATTCATCACTTTCTACGACAACCTGACAAACGGCGTCGGTTTTGTAAGAATAGCTGTTGCCCTTTTTCTGCCGTAGTTTTCACACAAACGCAGATAGTTTCCTATGAGATCTGGAGCTTTGTTTTTTAATAGCATGATTCATCTTCACGCCCTTTTTACAAAAGCAAATATGGGTAAATGTTTGCATCGATTTAAAATTATCTCCAGCTTCCAAGTACTATATGAGAATTTTGTTTGATTTATTTCTATGCAAATTTATTGAAATTCATAACAATTCAAATTAAACAGAGGCTGAGGCCCATGAGTAGAAGGCGTTAAGTATGTTAATAGGAGATTTTGTTTGAAAATTCTCGATATTAATGGAGAAAAGGCAAGGCGCTGCTGATGATAAGTTAATTTAAGCTATAATTTAGAATGCCCCTTAAAATTTCGAAGTATTCCTTATAAAACTTACTCAATAGCGTGGATTTGACTTTATGACCCAAAACCGGTTCAAATATTCGTTGCAATGGTTTAATTAGTTGATTATCCAAATAATACTTCAAATCAATTGGTACGCGATTCTCCAACGCATATAAGGGATCCTCGGCTTTGTTGTAAGCCGGAGTCTTATCGGCTGCACGGCAAATAACATATTGTACACGATCACCTAGTTTGGGAGCAGTATGTGTATCACGTTCTTTCATTTTTTTGGCGAGTTCAACATGCGCCTGTTTGTTAACATTTTTAGTTTTTGCTAATTCCTTAGTAATGATTAATTGCGAGATGTCAATTCGGTTGCACAGCAAATTCGATATGATCTGTTTCGCATAGTTGACGGCACTTTCGTAATTCTCATCTATTAATAGTTTCTCCAAACAAATTTTCATTGAATCAGCCACAAAAGGAATCGTATTCCGACAAACCGTTTCAATACCTGTTCGATTAAAAAGTAGATTAGCACAACAAATATATATTTTAACACATTTCAAACTTAACTTTCGATTCGATGCCATCGTGACTATTCGGCTGCGTATATTTCAACCCAGCATAATGATTTGTAGATATCAATATTAATGGACAATACACCTTCTCAAATTCAAGTGTAATAGTCCCCGAGAAAATGGAACTTAAACGCATTGCCGCGTTTTGTCCAAGTTCGATACACTTTTCAATGGTTTTAACATGAAAACGGACCATAACCGAATCAGTATCACGATAGACAATGTGTGCATCTTCTTCAAATTGATTTTTTCGTGTATAAAACGATTCAATATCTTCCTGTGCATCACAGATCATCTTGCGACCATAATCAATAATACTGTTTGCAACCTCAAAGCATGGTAGTGTCTTTCCTATCTTAGCGCCAGTAAATCCATACACTGCATTAGCTAAAAGTTTTATTGCCAACTGGCGATCATTCAAAATCGTCTTCATATTAAGATCCTGTTCAGATTCAAACGCTTGCTTAACAGTTTTCCGTTCGTTCAATAGATTCTCCAATATCTCGGGGAAAAGGCCTTTACGGACATCAGAATTGACAAATTTATGACCTCGCGGCGAACACCATATATTTGTTTCTGGAACACTTGAAAATATGTATATAAATAAGAAAAGTCGACGTATTGAAAACAAATGTAAATAATAACATGTTTTTCGATCATCAGCGACATCAAAATTATGTAAATTTATAAACGATACTTTTATCTGAAAAAATATATGAAGAGAGGTCAATATAAGTGATATAGTAAAATGCTGCCATGTCTCCATCTCGAGAAGTGATAACTAAGAATAAAATGTGTAATTAACAGTGAACTCGATCTTTTTTAAAATCACTAATGAACCCATAACTGCACGTAAATTTACAATAATAATTTGATATGCTGCATGCCATGTCGAATTCATATTTGTAACTTCATTTCTTTTGAAAGGTTTTCATTTAGCAAAAAAAAAACTATCCTCCACTTACTTGTACTCATTGGCGTCATCTTTATCCAAAAGTGTTGAATAGCATAAATTATATGTGATCATAATATTTGAAGACATTGATGCAAAGTCTAATACTGCTATTGGATCTTCATAGTACCCACATTTTGGTTTCATTCCTTCATATACCTCATTCGTTTCATATTTTCCATTTGATTCCGTACGTAAAGGCAAGATATAATCTCTTCTTCGCGCTACTCTAAGCAGCTGACTGTAAACTTTAATTTGCTGACCTTTGTTTATTGCTGTATTCAGCGTAACGCCAGAAATTCGAGAGATTTCAATGTAATTAACGATACGCATCTTCTCATTGTACAATCGCATCGATAAGGCAGCATTTTCTAAAGAATATTTTGCCAGCCTTTGACGTGTTTGAGCATTTTTACTGAATAAATCGGTTATTGTTTTGGAATTGAAGTCTTGTTTGTGTTCATCAAAGAAGTAATGGCTCGCGGCACTGAGCGCATACGATCGTAATTTGTAGTTGGAATTGCTTTCAATAATACTTCTTAGATCAAATATTACTCGTCCAATTGCGTTTATATTTTTTTCATTTGTTAACACTTCCCTAAATCGTCCTAATTTAGTAAGATCCTGATTATATATATTGTAGCCTGTTATTATATCAGGATCTGAATGACGAATGAAATCGTACCAAGCTTGTAACATGTTCTAGAGTATCGAAACGAACCGATTAAAAGATTTAATGAATGTTTGATGTGTGAGAATGTCAAGTTTAAGATTATTTTATCTCATAGATTTTTTTCTACTTTATGTGCTCAACAAAAGCATCAAGCTTAAAGAATCTTATGATGTGCAAACTATAAAATTTACGTTATGAATTCGTTGAGATCAGCACGATTTACTTGTGTTTTTTTATTATGATATCGCCTTACGCTACGAATTTATAAATACCAACAATTCACTGATAAATTATCTGTAAACTGGAGTGAACTTACAGAATGCTTCATATGTTGTTATTAATTTATCGCAAATAATCAATTTGTGAAAGTAATTGAAATCGGTGAAAGCATACCGTGAATTGAGTCAACATGATTATTAAATCTCGCCGATAAGCCACGACAGTTTATGTCTTTGTAGCAAGCTTACCTTTTCGTCATCAAAATAGATAACATCGACTCCAATTATCGGATCACAACCGTTCAATACGTACACTTTCTTTAAGATTGGCATCGACTGATCTTGATTGAATATTATATTGGCAATTTGCACTTTTTGGTCTATGATATCTAACGAAAGTATTCGTAAGGGTGCAATTTTCATCCATAAATGCGAAATAAATTTGTCTGGTTTGTAATTTACATTCACTTCGATTTGACAAAAGGATATGCATGGATCACTCTTTCTCCATGTGTTTGGAGGTAATTCGATCCAATTGCATCCATGAATTTTTGTATCGACCATAAAACGCATAACAGGATCTACATCTGCTTCAAAGAATTGAATTTCATTATCAAGTTCACGAAGTTTTCGTTTTACGTATGTTAGATTTGAAAGCGTGGATACAGTTATTTTCAAAAAACGTTTCTTTTCAACGCCTTGATATCTATACAAATTATAGCGATTGACTATATCAACGGCAAGAACGTGCGAATCAGTTCTAATATCGTCAAAGGAGTTATCTTGCAATCCATTCGGTATTGTCGAATAAAAATATGAAGAAAAACCGTTTACTATACAACACACTGAGTTTCCATTAGAAGTTACGCCGAATATTTGTATTTGTAGTTTCTGTTTAACCTCTCGATATGTGATTTCAACTAATTGAAATGTTAAATCATCGTTATCAGGATGTAAGCTGGGTGGCTTGGCACGACTACCCATATTATTATTGCTCACTCGATAGGGATCTATTTTCACTTTACTTTCAGTAGATAGTTCACTGGAAACACTTAGGTGGCGTTTCATTATTTTTTAGTGTATTAAAGTATTGATTTGATGAATCCATTTCTGCAACTAACATGCGAAAGACCCATTTCTATTTGCAATATATCACTAATAGTATTTTATTGTATTCTGATTAGTATTTGTGAAAGTTAAAGAGTGAATGTAGTATTATCTTCATTATCAACTTTTACTTGATTGCATGATAAGATTCTGTGAAGAAAGTGCTTATAAAATTTAACAGATAAAGAAATTTATGAATTTCGATGTGATCCAATAATTTACTAATGTAGCAACATTAATCGTCCTTGTTTTTATAAGAGCCTGCTGATTTTTGAAGTTAACTAAGAAGTTGTTAAGCTGTTTTATCCTTGAAGGCTCTTATTCGCGGCTGCGTCAACCTATCATTGATGGTGTATCCACACCAGTCTCGATTTTTGCGAGTTGTTTGCCAACCGGGGGACCAAATTGGCTCATCTATTTCTTGATGTTATGGGTCCATTTTTAGATTGTGCATATTTTCGGTATTTTCTTGCCACTCGAATGCCACTGTATTATTCTAGTGGATCTCCTATTGTCTGTCCTCTTCGTAAGCAAGTAAGTTCAAGGAATAAACTCTCTGGATACCATCACTTTAGTTTTCTATTTCGTCCATTCATTTCTTTTCCGATCTTCAAACAGATGAATGTCAAGAATAAATACTAACTACACATTTCCATAGCTCTGGTGGTGAGCTTAGTGACCTGCAGCTTTCTTATGGTTGAGGCTTTTATCTTCCAAGTTCCATAGCCGTTAGTTATGACTGGCAGAATGCACTGATCAAAGGCCTTTTATCTCTAGGTTAACTGGCATGTGAAACCTAAATTTCGGTGGAACGTCATATATGCCAGCTTAATTTCTTCGTTTATTTTTAGAAGTAGAAATTGCCCTAGGTATATTTATTTATCCACACTCCACAGAACATTTGCATCTACTTTAATTTCTTGATCGGCAACTAGTACATATATTTTTGGACCTATTATGTTGCTGGCTGCATTTAACTTATTTATTAGGCTGTGCGCTCGTTGGGGTTCGTGGCAACTAAGAATTTGTCATCGGCAAATCTTGAGCTAGTTCAAATATTGGTCTGTATTTCTCCATTCCTTTGTTTCGCCAATCTTGCCTATCTTGCGCCGACGTTATTCCAGCATTTTCCACACCAAATTTTACTTTAACATCAAACATGCTTTTTGTTTTGCTTCGCATCCTAAATTTTGACACCCAAAAAATACTACAACATTTTTTTTGTCAATTTATTGAAAAGCAAATCATTCTCGAATTACAATTTTTATGATATCATTCATAAATTCAACTAAAACACATTTCAGGTCGATAACATTTCAACAAAAACAGTTTTTAAACGAAATTTCCAAAAAAAAACATCACCAGGACGGTACACCGAACCGAACTACACGTTTTTGTTGAGCATCTAATTCAATTTGAATTTTCTTGCGCATATAGAAAATGGGACAGTCCCTGTTCGTGCAAAGCACTTCTTCGTGTAATGAGCCTTGACAACGTTGACATTCAGTCCATAGTCGTGAAAAACTCTCCTCGAGTGTTCGCTGAGCCGAAAGTTCCAGTTGATACAAAGCGGAACGCTTCGATTCACAATGCGGACATAATGCATTCTTTTCATAACCATTTGGTAGTAAAGCCTTGCAACCCAGGCACGTTTCCTTCTTCTTTGTAAATGCTGCCAATGCTCCAACTTTTGATGTGACTACCGTTCGTGTTCGTGTATGTTCACCTTCTGTTAAACGAAACAATTATTACTTAATAGCTTGCTTAGAAAGGACTGTACACAGTCAAGTCATAAATACTGTACGACGTTAGACCGGCCTCGGATCGGTCGTTCAAAAAAGCCGTACGAAGCCGCCTTCGAAGAAATTCACTCCGTAAGTGAAAAATCGTCGCTTGTGAAATGAATATCGCACCGCACATTGTTTCTCGTATTCTTCGCGATGATTACATTTAAAAGTTTACAAGAGATACATCGGACACCTGTTAACCGATAAACTGAAGCAATTTTGGTACGAACGATCGAAAAAACTCATTCGCACAAGGATATTCTGTTTACCGATGAGAAAATTTTCACAAAGGAATAGGCTTACTAGAAACAGAATCACCGCTACGCTAGAAGCTGTTGTGAAGCCAAGAAGAACGTTCCAAGGGTCCAGAGAGGTCATCATTCCGCTTCAGTGATGATTTGGTGGGGCGTTTCGTCTCACGGTGCCTCCGATATTCATTTTTGCGAAAAAAAGGGGTTAAAACTGCGGCAAAAGTTTACCAAGAGATGCTGATGGACGTGGTTAACCCACTATTCAAAAGAAGCCTTGGATATTCCAGCAGAATTTCGCTCCGGGGCATAAGGCGAAAACGACGCAAAAATGCCTGGAGGACATCGTTTATTCCAGCTGAAGATTGGCCGACAGGAAGTCCCGATTTAAACCCGCTTGACTATCAATTGTGGTCAGTGTTGGAAGACAAGACATGTTCGAAACCTCACCGCAACGTGCACGTCGTTAAAGGCATCTCTGAAGAAAGCTATAGCAGAATTTCCTCTAGACACTTTGCGCACGCACGTCTATCGATAAATTTATCCCGCGATTAAAGCTGTGTGTAGAAGCTAAAAGTATATTTATTTTTTCCTAGCTCCTTTTGTTCTCAAGATATTTGTGTTTAGCTGGCTGGCTGGATATTTGTGTTTTGGCTAGACTGTGTACATTAGTTTAAAAGGCGAAAAGTAATTGCGTACATCATGTATTTTTTTATTATCATGATATAAAATCACGTTTCATATTTTTAAAGTAACAATAACAGAAAAATATAGCGTGTTTCAGTTGTTACGCGATAAAGATATTTATCATTTCTACTTTTAAAATCTAAGTGCGTAATCGTCATAATAATTAATAAATAAACTTACTCAGTAGAATGGATTCGGCCTTATCGCCCAGAATCGGTTCAAATATTCGCAGCAATGGCTTGGTTAGTTGATTTTCCAAATAGTATTTCGAATCAATCGGGACGCAGTTCTCCAATGCATATATGGGATCCTCGGCTTTCATGTATGCCGGTGTATTTTTTGCTGCGCAGCATATAACGTACGGTACACGATCGCCTAGTTTGGGCGCTGTACCTGGATCACGTTTCTTCATTTTGTTGGCGAGCTCAACATGCGCCTGTTTGGCGGCATAGTCAGTTTTCGCTAGTTCTTTGGTTATGACTAATTGCGAGATGTCGATTCGATTGCACAGCAAATCCGATATGATTTGTTTCGCATAGTCGACAGCACCGTCGGGATTCCTTTCAATTAATAATTTCTGCAAACATGTGTTCATCAGATTAGCCACAAGCGGTGAATTGTCACGACGAACTGTTTCGATACCTAATAGAAAAGGAGTTGATTGTACAATATGATGAGTGAATAAAAATTTCAATCTGGAAAACAGGAACGATAATGACGAGAAAACTGCTTAGACTTAGATAAAACAATAGTTAGTAGTAAGGTTAGTGGGTTGTTGAGTAGGGATGTGAAGTGAATATATCAAGATTGGAGAATAGGCAAGTGAAAGTCGTAGAAAACAAAAATAATTCAATGAAAATGGTTCACAAGTTGACATTTATAAAAAGAAATGTAATTCAGAATAAGGGATAGACATAATTCATTTCAGAGACAAATATGTCAATGGTAATTAGAACAAATTGTAAAAAAGGTGAAAAGAAGTGTTAGTATAAGACGCGACGATCATTTTATTTTCGACAAATGCGGAAATCACTGTTGAGATTTTTTTAAAACGACCAACGACGAGGATTGAAAAGCAAGCTGTCTCGATATACAGCTAAACACGGAACATGTATCAGAAGAAAAGAAAAGGGCGAAAGATGAAGGATTGTTTGGAAGATTAAAGTAAAATCGAGTGAAACTTGAAGATAGCTTGGACGAAAACAATAAGTTCTTCATAAACGCCTTTTCGACAACATTGAACACAATAAACCCAAGTGGCAACAACTTTGAAATATGGAATGTGCGTGCTACCTTCTCTTCACGTATTATTGGGCAAATTATTGCGACAGGTTCTATGTCGTGCTGCATACTTCCCGCCCTCAATTTTCTGTACTAAACTTCAAAATTTTGTGATGAAATTACTTTAGATTGCGATTGCTTATCCGTAAAGTAGAATCAAAACAATTGGAATTATATGAAAAAATTGATGCGTAGTTTTGCGTAGTAGAAATTTCCATGATTCACACTTCAAATACCAAAAGAGACGTTATTAAAAAAATCAACTACTGCTGTATTTCCTTAAATTCTTCAGAGAATTTTCACCCGCCCCAAAATTTTGTGCTTGCTGTGAATAACTGATCGCAATGACGTCTTTAAGACAAAAACTTGACCCGGACGCTAAAAACCGTGCGTGAGATCAATGTCTACACTTTTGGCGCAATGCTTCATACTACATAACGGGTTCCGCTGCGAAGGCAGCCGTTACGAAAAGGTTAACAACAAGAAAAGTATTTCTTCTGGCGTTGGCTCATCGTCCTTCCAGAAGATGGTGGAGTTACCATTATTTCTTCCATACGAAAAGTATAGTGATTTCAATTGAATATCAAAGGATTGACGCGTGCTGTCTTATAGGGAGCTGAGACAAGAGCTTATTTACCAACATAAAAAGCGACTTTGTGGAGGTAGTATTTAGGGACCTAGTGATCGCAATAGCTACGATTGATTTAGCTTTGTTTATGTATATTGATGATTCCATCCAGGATTTGGACATATGTTAGTAAGGGGCATCTTCCCACACCAAAAGTTCCCGCTAAATAGAAGTTTCACTGCAAGGAATTTCATTTTTAAAAACTTTAAACTGAGAAAAAGAATAAGTAGTGTGACTATGGCGGAATTATTCAACGGTGAAATGTTCACGAAAGCCAGAAACCTAATTTATAGCTGAACATTTGATCGCATTCTAAGTCGCCGGCCAATGTTCCAATAATATTCAAAATCAATTTACCTTTGCAGTCCATTTTGTCATACTTGTCCGGCTTTGTGAAATACAGACCAGCATATCTCTTCTTGTTAATCAACAAATAAGGATAGTAAACTTTCTCAAACTCCAACTTGATTGGTTTCACGAATTTTTGACTCACATACTCGGCAGCCTCGCGTCCTAATTCCATACTTCGTTCTATTGATTTCACTCCGAAATTCACCATCACTGAATCGGTATCGCCATAAATTACTACGGCATCATTTTCATATCCATTTTCGCGTGTATATCGGCTTTCCACTTCATTTTTAGTGTTTTCTATCATTTGACGACCGTACGCAGTCACACTTCCAGATATTTCAAGACACGGCAGCTTGCCAACCTGAGCTCCGGTAAAACCATAAACCGAATTTGCTGATATTTTCAATGCAAGCTGACGACCATCGAGAACACTTCGTTTGAATGGATCCGTTTCAACTTTCAAATCGTTTTTGGCTCGTTTACGGGCAGCAAGCAAAGATTCTAAGATCTCTGGTAGCAATCCTTTTCGGATGGTTTCATTCACGAATATGCTATTTGTCGGTGTTTTTGTAATTTGGTCATCGGTTAGCCTGAAATCAATATTAAATTGTGTTGGTATTCTTTCCTTCATTGCTAAGTGGATTCATAATAAGTTGATACCTACCCTAGCTTTTCCTTCATTCCCGGCTGCAATAAACTCGTGTAGCATAGATTATGTGCCATCATAATACTCGGGTATAGCGAAGCAAAATCCAATGTTGAAATCGGATCTGCATAGTATCCACGTTTTGGTTCTATCACAGTGGCGCCCTCGAACTGATCTTCAGCGCCTTGTCCCGTGTGCGTGGGGATTATATACCCCTTACTTTTCGCTTTGCGTAACAATTGACTCATGACTTTGATCTGTTGTCCGCGTGTCAGAAGACTTTCAAGCGACACGCCCGTCACCCTCGCCATTTCCATGTAATTCACAATGCACATTAGCTTATTAAGCAAACGAATTGGCAGATAGGCGTCCTTTAGACAGTACATCGCCAATCTTCGTCTGGTTTGATCGCTCTCATTTTGTAAATCCGTTATTATGCTGTGGTGGACATCCTCCTTTTGTTCCTGAAGAAAATGATAACTGACCGCATTCAATGTGTACGACCTTAGTTTGTAATCTCGTAACAACACGAACAACAAATCAAACGGTACGCGTCCTTCGAAATTCACGTATTTGTTTTCTCGGCGACCCATTTGCTTTGACTGCAATATCTGATCCTTAATGACCGATTGGATATTTTTTATGCGTCCTAAATAGGCGAATTTCTCGGCTCTTAGATGTCTTGCCCGGTCAAGCAGATATGGCAAGTCGAAGTTGTTGATGTTGTAGCCAGTCAAGATGTCGGGGTCTGTTTCGCGAATGAATCCCGACCAAGCCTCCAGCATTTCCTGCGGTAGAAAGAAGGGCATGGATTACTACTACATATGATAGTGAGACTTGTGATTGATTTTAAGCAAAAGCGTCAAGAAGCTTCATAGGTCAAAGATTAGAAACAATAAAAGTTTACTTACCGCTTCCTTTTCAAAGCTCAACACTTCCGAACCGACTATCGGCGCACAACTTTTCAACGTGAACACATTCCTCAAGAACGGCTCAGCGTCGCCCTGTCGAATTATCATGTTGGCAATTTGAATTACAGGATCCATCTTGGCTTCGGGAAAGATACCCTTCCGATTGGCGCATTCTATATCGAATGACAGTATTCGAAAGGGTGCTACTTTCGACCACTCTCCTTCCGGCTCGTGCGAAATGAACTTATTGTACGCCACATCGACCTCTATTTGACAACGGGACTCGGGCAAAAATTTCGAGAATGCCGTGCGCGCTCTCCACGTCCCGGGCGGCAATTCAATCCAGTTACAGCCGACCACATCGGTATCAACCATGAAGCGGATGTCGAAATCGATATTGCTTTCGAAAGAGCGACAATCACTGAAATCGAATTGAGAGTAGACAATTGCCTTTTCTAGCAATCGCTTTGCAGCCGCAACTAGTCTGGGCAACACGAGCGTGATCCTTATGTACTGCAACTTTTCGTCGCCGTGGTAGCCAAAGATGGTTTGACGCTCGACCAGCTCAACGGCCAAAACAGCCTCTTGCACATGATCTTTGTTGCTTCGCATATCGGCAAGTACAACTTTATCTAGCGCCTCTCTGAATGGCTCGCAGTGCATTCTTTCGAATCCTTTCGGCGAAGAGATATATAAATACGGGGCGAAGCCGTGCACATGACAGCAAACTGAGTTTCCTTCCATTGTTACGCCAAACATACGAACAATGGGAACTGGAGCGATTTGCGGGCCTGGCATTCCGGGCAGCGGCGCTCCCACGTAGTTTTCAACGTCTATCTGCTGGAAGAAAATCGCGTCGTGCTCAGGATTTAGCTTTGGCGGATCGGGGCGACTCCACTTCACCGACGTCTTCAAATCCTCGGGACCATCGCCCACTACTACCTCCCGATCTACGTCCGCGTCCATCGCGGCCAGCTCGGCAGACCAGCCACCATCGTTACCGTGATCTTCGTCGTCGTCATCGTAAAACCTAAGCAACAATTTTAGTTCGAGATCCTTCACATTCTTAATAAATAATTATCATGTTTCACTACTTACTTTGATCTCTTGACGGATATGTTGGGATTCGTTGCTGGTTTTCTCTTGACATTCATTCTGTTCGCAGATAATTTTGTAACGAAGGCTGGATTATAGTCAAAGCAGCTTTAAACTTCAGAGTTTTCGATAAAAGCGTTTAAAACCACTCACAACACAATTAGCCGCCAACAACTGTTTGATTAGTATGCCGGTATGTCACTTGTCAGTTTTTGGCGGGAATACAGGCTGATTGTTCGTCCCGCAAAATGTCAAATCATGAAAACGGAATATTTCTAAAATGCACAAATGAAATGGGTTTGTTTGCAGCTCTTGATTAAAGCCAAAAATAAATATTGATTCCAACTAGATGAAAGTCTTGTTGAAACTTCAACGGTATTTGGTTATGTTACGAATAATTTGAATTAAAGAGTACTGCCATACGCCACGACTTGGACGATTCAGCAGATTTGTGGGAGATCCCGAAACGTTTGAATCCGCAGTGATTTTTGATGATTGTTTATATTTAATATAACGGTTTGTATAACGTATTTGTCTTCAAATCACATCAAGAGGGTGTAAATCGAACTGTAGAATCATATGTAGTTTATGTAAAATTTGCAGTCCATTAAAAACGGTCACATTTTGGCATAGCCGATCCTGGCCACGATTGGTTCAATCTCACTCGGCTTTCACTCGTTAAGAGGGCTGTGAGAAATGAATTCTAATAGGGAGGAATATGTATGTAAGTGATTAAACGTGCATTCCCCGAATTTAATCATTAAAATACGGTCCTCGAGGAGGACTTATTGAAATCAGTGTCAATAAACACCCCTCCCCTTGGAAACGCCCCGCATAACCATGCGGGATGTCTGCAGAATTGCCGTCGACTTACAGGGCCGGAAATGGCGGCACTGGTTGACAAAGCACGGACTATCTTGCGTACCTTACCATAACCACCACGTTGCTCACACAAGGAGGCTTCATCTTGTCGACGATGATAGCAACCTAGGTTGGCCTCCTCGACCTCGTGGCATCGTATACAATCCCAGAGGGTAGGGACGCAGCCTGAAGGGCTGCTATGGTTTTGTTCCTATAAGCACGGACTTTTTTCCACGAGTAACTCAGAAAAAAACTCGCAGCTCCTACATCGTTTCATGGACTTTCCTAACCACACTAAAATTCAAATCATTAAGGCACACATAATTTCGAGAATTGCAGAACAGTAATATAAACTAAATGTATTTATTTACTAAAAACAGACCTTTATACTAAAATTAATGATGGCAAAAATTAGTAAGAATCTTATACCGATATTCATCGCCTGGAAAGTGCTTAGCAAACATACAAAAAGCGAACAAGTTAATTGCACACGATTTGTGCAAGCAAAAAGTGATGGAGAGAGAGAGGCTTGGAGGAGGCGGAAGTGATTTAAGTCGGTAAAAGTCCGACATGGCGAGAAGCAGGAGCGACTCGGTATCTTTCGAAGATTTCCAGCTTTCAACGCTGAAACAAACTTGGTGTCTACATATATCAACTGCTGCTGTTTATTAGAATTTTCTATCAAGAACTAATGACGGACTATAACTGATCAAATCTTTTCGATAATTATTGTCATCCTTGATTATTACAGATTTCTAAATAAATTTTACACAAACATGATTTAAAATTATTTTTAAAATTACCGACAAAAAAATTGATACCATATCGCTTATGGCCACCCGAAATTTTCGAAATGTCAAATTGTCGGCGCGCCTGCTCATATGTCATATGTCAGAGTGATACGAAGTTTTCTTTTCTTGTGATTGAACACAATAATAATCCCGAGTGGTTCGATCCAAATGAAGAGTAATCACGGTTTCTTTCACTTTATTCGTGGCAGAAGAACGTAAAGAATCCAGTGGTTGTTTCGTTGGTCGGACAAGTGTTGCGGACATCGTGTGAGTTGATGCCTGTTATCAACTTTTTCCGGCGTAATGTATCAAAGTGCATGTAATGCGGCCGCCACAGGATCGTGCTCCGAGCCCGAACGAGATCATCGCGATGCATTGATTCCGCACGAGCCTGCAACAGCTCCCGTCGAGCCGGACTACAGTGGTTTCGATATAGTGAAGGCCACGCAATATGGGGCCATATCGCGTGTCAAGGAATTGGTCGAGGCAGGATGGGATGTCAACCAGCCCGACAGTGAGACGGTGACTCTGTTACACTGGGCGGCGATAAACAACAGACGCGACATCATCAAATACTTTCTCGAAAAGGGAGCGGTCGTAGACGCAGTCGGGGGCGAATTGAATGCAACGCCACTGCATTGGGCCACCCGGCAAGGACATTTAGGTGAGCGCTCTCCTCAATTATGCAGACTTGATGTAGCACACTAAGCCATTTTCAGGTGCTGTTGTACTGCTGATGGCTGCCGGAGCCGATCCTAGTCTTCGAGATGCCGAAGGATGCTCATGTATCCACTTGGCTGCACAGTTCGGTCATACGGCTCTTGTGGCGTATTTTATAGCGCGCGGTGTCAGTCCAGACCTGCAGGATCGTGGCGGAATGACTGCATTGATGTGGGCCTCGTGGAAGGTTTGCGCTCTGGATCCAGTTCGTCTGCTCCTCACTCTGGGCTCAAATACGGCCGCAGTGGATCATACGCATGGCAATACTGCGCTGCATTGGGCGATTTTGGCACGCAACGCTACCGCAATCAGCACACTAGTCATTAAGGGTAAATGTAGCCTAGACATACCAAATTTGCGTGGAGACACGCCGCTAAGTATGCTTCAAGCACAAGCCGGCTCGATATGGATTAGTCAAAAAGTGACTGATCGCGTCCGCGATCAAAGTCAAAACACGCAAAGACGCAACTTCTTCAGGACAATGACGAGCGACAGTCGTGTGCGCTGGTGGACGATGGCTGCTTTGCCGTTTGTGGCGTTCTATCTTGCCGGCCTTATATTCTCCGCAAACACGCTGTTCATCATTAAATTCTTCCTTTTGGGCTGCTTGTATGCATTCGCTCAGTGTATTGGACGGAGTCTATTCGATGAGCATTTAATGGCACTGCTGCCGCTAAGTGTGTATCTGGCAACGAAGTTTTGGTTCTATATAACATGGCTAGTGTATATTGTAAGTGCAGTTTCGGCGTTCACCACTGTAGCATTTCTGGCGTCGTCGAGTTTGCTGTGGATCTGTTTTTTGAAATCGTGGCGCGGCGATCCGGGCGTTATTCGGCCTACACAAGAACAGCGATATAAAGTAAGTAAAAGCATATACTTATATAAATATATATTTGTTCGAAACTGCTGAATCGATCCTTTTAAAATTTCTACCATTTGTTGAACATATGTAAAGTTAACCTATGAACCAATGGAGTTTCAAAATATTTTTTTTGAACTCAAATATCACAAAAAAAAATTCGAATTTTGAAAAGATATTTTTAACTTTCCACCATTTTGTTATTATTATACATAACTGTATAATTTTGGCTCAGACAAGAGTCACTGTCTTACTAAATCAAACCTTTTTTTAAAATTTTTGTTTCCGACCATTTCTCGCTTCAGGATCAGTATCACTGCTTAATATGCAGTTTTTATATGTAAAATAATAACAATAATTTAATAAAATAATTTTTTTGGCACGTTTTGACAGTGTATTTAATGAAATCGAAAAGAATTACATCCACGTGCCTTGTAATAAATTCATAGGTCAGTTTTTGGGGTGTATAAAGCAAACAACCCCCTTAATTTGTCAAATGTATGATTTCTATGTATACCAAACTAATTATTGTTTTTCACTGTTGATTGAATTCTATCTATTGCAGACAATAGTGGAGCTGTCTGAACGTGGTGGCGGAGGCTTCGATCCAACATCATTTTGCTCGGCCTGTCTCGTACGTCGACCAATACGTTCGAAGCACTGTTCTGTATGCGATCGTTGTGTAGCGCGTTTTGATCATCATTGTCCTTGGGTTGGAAACTGTATTGGAGTTAACAATCACAAATACTTCATGGGGTTTTTGTGGTCGTTGCTGTTGATGTGCTCATGGATGTTGTACGGTGGTGGCAATTACTATGTTCACGCTTGCAATATGACGTTGGATGATAGTAAGTATTTATCAAAAGTGTTTATTGTATGTAGAGAGTCTTCTAGTCAATAAGACTAATATAGGGTTGAACATTTATTTTTTACTACCAAATTATTATTAATCAAATGAAAAATTCGGCAATTGAGGAGATAACATTAATATTTCCTGACCAGACTGACAAAAATCTGTTCCTAACCCATTTTGGGTAAATTTACACTCAAGTAAACATAATTGATGATAAGACGACGACACCGAGATACTATTTATAAAGCACCAAATTTTTTTAAAAGAGGCATAGCTTCTACTAGATTGTTTCTTATTGTGTGTGCCGTACAATTTTTAAATTGTGCAGGGAAATCTTTGAAAACAGATAAATTCTGTGGCCACAATCAATTGTTACGTTCGCCACGCAACGTGGTCAATCAAAATCGTTGCTCTGAACAATCCACATTGGAAGCGAGAATTATGTAAGACGGAACTCAGAGTTGTCTTGCCTTTGAAAATCCTTAACCACTGGCAGTACACCGTGAAAATTGAATATGCGTTCCGCACTTCACACAAGTCACTAGGCAGGTACTTTATCCTTATTATTATTACATAAATAGGGAGTAGATTCATCTAAGTTAAGGATGTTGAATTATATAAATATATATTCAATCTATTCAGATTGAGGGTATTGAATTATATAAATATGGATTGGATTTATTCAGGTTAGGGATATTGAACTAGATAATTAGGAAGTTATGTTGAAATAGAGGTGTTTAAACTGTGCCTTACTGTCGTATTTAGTTACGTCTCAATCGTAAAAATGATAGTTTCAAGTAATGCACAAATTGTATTTAGTATCTAAGCTAAATATAACTCCTGTAAAAGTTATGCTAGCGTGTACGTCGCAAAACGAAGTCGCCACAACCGTTGGTGCCAATCTTCATAGCGGCCCTCCATTGCCAGCGTCAGAATGTGTCTGCCCAAAGTCCCGCGCCCACTCACACAACTGTCGCAGCATCCGTCGAGCTATAACGGTGTGGCCGATCAGGGAAACTGCACGTGGAGAATAAAAATCGCCCAGCGGACGAGCGTCGGTAATCGGTATTATACCGGTGGGCCAATGTGACGCAGAACCAGTCCGGAGGACCGACGGTAGCAGCGAACGGGATCGGGGATCCCATATATAACGAGAGTGAAGCCTTTGGAAGGTCTCTTTTTTGGGTCGGTTTGAAGTCATCGTTGACTGAGGACACTTGGGTTGAAATTTAGGCATCGTTAATGAAGAACTCGTCTCAATCAGATTAAAACCTGTGTGGATGGAGCGTTTTTTGTTTGAAATCGGGCGGAACGAATCTTTCTTGGGACTGGGAGTCCTTCTGGAGTGCGGATGGTGTTATTATTCCAGCAGCGATTTGGAGGAGCCTTCTACCGAGCTAAGTGATAGACCAAAGCATTGTAAGAAGAAATGAGTGTATCGTAGGACCAGTTAGGCATTTTTTTGTAGAAAGGCGTATTTGAATTAAAGTAGTAAATTTTGAATTAAATTACCATTAATTGTGTTGCTTATCAGATTTGGTAATTGACTTGTGCGAAGAGAAACGGTTGTCTGCGAGTAGTTTTTCAGACTTCTTTTTCTATTGTCCTCGGTAGTTTCGGATCGACACGAATCCAATTCCCGTTTTGGGATACCATAGGCGGAGCAATCCCGGCGCAGAAATGGGTTGTTAGAATCCTTTTCCCACGCCTCTTTTTGCCGTTGAGTTCCGAAAGGGGTTGCCGGAATCGGTGCCAGGATCGGCTACGGCAAGAAGTGACCGTGACAAAATATGTAGTTCAGTGCATTTTTTTGCCGGATGTTTGGTTTTTCTTTCAAAAGAGAAAATTTTGTGGTGAGGACTCATGTTTCACGTTTTCAAATGCACTAAACACAAGCTCCGCGAAAAATTAACATGCGCGTTAAACGTTTGGACACCTATTCCAGCAAGCTGCAGGAATTAAAAACCCGCGTAGGCATATCTAATGAAAGAAGCGATTCTGTTAAGATCAAATTGATATTTTCGTAAGCAGTTCGAAATGTAATCTGTTTAAGTTCGAATGAAAGAATATTTTAAGCGAGTGGCGCTCAAATCACCAAATCTCTACTGTAAAATTCAAGAAGAATTAGAAAAAAATATTACTTTGTGTGGAGATGTCGTTGATTCGACAGAATGCGAACGTAATCGCACTTCTTCGAATCAGCGATATCTTCTCAGTCCAATCTTTCGAGATTTGCTTTCCATTTGCGCGCCCAAACACAGTGGGTCTGCCTGGCAACTTTTTAGGCCCTGTTTATCAACGGCGCATTTTATATACGGCAACTCTGAAATTTATTCATACCACGAGGGTCATTCAATAAGTAACGAGACAAATTGATGTAGGCAAAAAATTGTTTTATATTTCAATACGAAACTTTTAGGATTTCAAGTTGGCATCCTTGTTATTACTTCTGATCAGCTGTTTCGTAAGATTTTGCAAGCATAACGTATATTGCAGTTAGTTCAAGATGTTAAGTCCAATTGAGAAGTGCACCACGGAAGAACAACGTGCTGTGATTAGATTTCTAGTAGCAGAAGATGTTAAAAGTAGTGAGATCCATGCAAAGATGTTAAAAGTGTATGGGAATAATTGTTTAAACCGTTCGAACATTTACAAGTGGATGGAACCGTTTAAAAGAGCCCGCGAAAGTGTTGGAGATGAGCGGCGAACTGGACGACCGGTCGAAGTTGCCACTTCTTCCCTTGAATCTCAAATTGACGTGATAATCCAAGGAAACAGACGTATCACTGTTGAACTGATAGCCGAAAAAGTGAATGCATGTGTTGGAACTGTCCATAGTATCATTCACAATAAGCTGCGAGATGGGTGCCCAAACAACTTACGGACATCTAAAAAGAAAAAAGGTTGCGAGATTCTTTCATACCCTCCTTATAGCTCAGATCTTGCTCATTCCGCAATTGAGTTCACGATCGAATAGGAAAGGGACGGAGCAATGACATTTTTGGACCTTTTGATCAAAAACAACAACGGCAGTTTGGAGTTTGAAATCTACCGCAAGCCCACCCACCACAACACAAAGAACGATACCATTTACCTCGAATCACACGTTTGCACAAAAAATGGCGGCCTACAACCACATGGTGTACCGATTGATCACATATCGCCTAACAGAACAAGGATATACCAAAGAATGGGAATTCATTACGGACACAGCCGTAAAAAACGGATATAGTTCGCAGCACATAGAAAAATTGATCAGGAAAAAAGCATGTCAGCAAAATCGGGGGAAACATACGACACTATTTACGCAATCCAGTGAAAACATGCTAAGACGGATAAGCATCCCCAACTCCTACATGTTCCAAAAAAATTAAAAACTCATTAAATAAGTTTGGATTGCAAGCAGTCGGAGCAAGCAACAACACCTCCCTCAGGAAGTTTCTAGGCAGCGTGAAGGACCCACTAAAACTTACAAAGAAAAGCGGAATATATCGTGTTAGATGTAATGATTGTGACAAAATTTATATAGGGCAAACAAAACGATTAATAACGACGCGATTCAATGAACACATAAAAAAAAGCAGCCCATAGCATCCGGAAATCCAACGCAGTAATACGCTCATCCGTAGCAGCCCACATCATCGCAGAAAGGCACGCCAGCCAGCAGGAAAACCTGGAATTGCTACGTCACACAAATAGAACGAGCACACTGGGAAAGCCTAGAAATCATGCGTGAAAACGAAAAACAGCTACTAAATACAGACCCCTAGAGTTTAATTAGGCTTATTGCAAATAAGGAAAAACAAAGGCAGGTAGAAATGGCCCACAAACGGATAATATAAGTGAATGGCGCCCTTTTACCTGTTTTAAAATAGTCGCAAGCATATATTTCAATGTAGCTTGCCATAATCTAAGTAGCTTGTGTACTGAAGAAGGGAGTAAGTGGCCCCCGAAATATATATTTACAATTAACAAAAAAAACATTTGTGGTTTGTGAAAGCGGCGTCTTTATTTTTACACTTACAATGCATGTGTCAAAAAAAATATTACAGTAAAAATTAGCCAGATGTTGAGGGGTCCTTGATAGTGTATTTTACAAGAGACAAGATTAGGCACTCCGTTCTGTATACGAGATTCATGCGGGATATTTTTGTGACAGTGAAACAATTAGATTGCCTTGAATGAATACCTTTTTAAATTCACCTTATTTCGTATTGTAAGCTCAACTTTGGTTAGCAATTACAAAAAAAAATATGCGATGATATTCAAATCAATTCTTTTTTCCAGACTTCTGGAACACATTGAACGCGATCGGTAGCTGTAACCCCTGGATTGGCTGGATAATGGCCAATGCATTGTTGCACATGTCCTGGGTGACAATATTGACCGCATGCCAAACGTATCAAGTGATTTGTCTGGGCATGACTACAAATGAACGTATGAATCGCGGACGTTATCGCCATTTCCAGGCGAAAGGTGGTAACAGTCCATTCACGCGTGGCCCATTCCATAATCTAATTGACTTTTTGAATTGCTCGTGTTTCGGACTAGTCCAACCGCAAAAGATCGATTGGATGGAATTCTTTGATTTTGAAAAGAGCATCGAACACGAACCATTGTTACGTGCAACAGACAACTATCAATACGTATAGGTGGTAAATAAGTGTGAAACGAAGAAATCAATGGTAGGTGGATGGTATCGAAATGTTTTATGTTCTGTTTGTTCTGCGAAGCCAATGAAATTTAGGTTTTATATTATATACTAAGAGTAATAGGTAACCGAATCAATTATCGATAATAATTTAAAATATGCCGAATGTAAGTGTCGAAGAAGGCGACATTATTGTTGTGAAAGTAATTTGTATTTATTTCGTGTGTACTATTAACAATTGAACGAGCTAATTTGCTCGGTGCAATGTTCCATCAACTGTAATAGAGGTTTGTTTGAATTTGTATGAGCTTAAATGATTAGTGATCCTTAAAAAAATCCTATCAACAACAACAACAAAAATACTTATTCTTACTTTACGAATGTTCATCGGCGATGTCAGCTTCAGATCCATATTCTAAATTCTTTTATTAAAAAAATACTTGAACATGAGAAAGATTGTTGAACGGTGGCACCTTTTGTTTACAGCTTCTAATACAAGAACGTATCGTAATAAGTAATTTATCTTCCAAAGATCTTTAATGTTTTCAAAAATTCATGAAAAAAAATCACTTAAACTCCCATCCAAATGTTTTGATGGAAAATCATTGAATGTTCTATATTTATTTATTTAAATATGTTGAATAACTACGATTGCATTACAAAATTGTTTCAATTATGAAACAATCGAACAAATATAAATAGATAAAGTAATTTGCGTATAAAAACAACAACAACAACAACAGCTTAACATCATAAAGTCCATTAGAAGTTTTGAGTTGTAAATAATTGTAATACACTTAATGCAAATCATAGACAAATTGTCTTTCCATACGAAACGAACAAAGAAAAAAAACATGTAAAGTAATAGACTAAAATAATTGATAGTTATTTAAATTGCAGTTCACATCATATTCATTTTAGATTTGTAAGATGAAAATGTAATTGTTATTTTTATTATTATTTTCAAAAGTAATTTGAAGGAACGTTTCTAATGTTGATACTTAATTTGGTTTTTTAAATGCTAGATTTGTCTTGAAAATGAAACAGATTTTTTTTAATGTTAAAGCTAACACTTTGTTTTTTTATATTTTCTAAACACAATAGTTTGAACAACACTCTTGCTTGCTTTGTATGAAAGCACAAAACAAAAAGAAATATACTATTTGATTCAATAAACAAAAGGGCATTAAATCAAAATTTATGGACTATTACTTTCGAGTTTGCCGCTAGTTATCATAAATAGTTATATCATGAAATCACTGCTGGAAAAAAATATCATAACATCACGTACATACCAACAAATGAATATGTAACACCAAATTGTTTAAATGAACTGTTCAATTCGTGAATTTCATTTGAAACATTTATCATTACGATCATATTTCAGTGGTACTCAAGTGCCTTTCCTTTGGCAGAAAAAAATAGGTAATGTAATGCAATTTAAAAAAAAAATTAACAAAACATGCATTTTTTCAAACTTTATTTGTAGCATGGAAAAATTGTACAAGTAAAATTCAATGGAAAGATCTGATGATCGAATACATCATCAATACTAGCGCCCGGGACGAAATCGAGGCTTGGCCCCATGAAGACATTGTTGCATCCTGTCGTCTGGATCTTGCAATCAACGATGGTGCGCCTGGAAGTTTTGCCATCATCCATGTGTTCTACATGACCGACTCAACAAAGTATGCGCAGCTCTGTCAGCATCGTCAAGAACTATACACAACTTATGGTTGTTGCGAATTTGCAAGTTTGCTTCGTTCTACATCTAGTACGAGATGCGTAGGCTAAATTCTGCATACACGTGTTACTAAAATTCAGGCTATATAGTTGTTTCAAAATAATCCCAACACGAATTACTTATCGGAAGGCACAATCATCCCGGACTGATGCAACGAGACGGACTAGGCTCGTGTGGCAAGCAACGGACAATTGCTTCACCGTCCACAAAATACATAACAGGCAAGGCTCGTAGTGGTTGTTGCTATCATTAAAAAGTGATCCCAATTATGATCCCTTACCTTTATACACAGATATCCTCGTATACTGTCGTATTGAAATTTAGCAAAAGAAACGAATGGAATATGTGACATTCAAAGAAAGCAGTTGAAAATCACTCAAACTTTGGTTCCATTCACGCGGAAGTTCGTGCCCAAGCCAGGGCCATTGATGGAATCAAAAAAGATGAATACAATCAAGAAGAATCCGTTCAGGTTCACAATAATAGTCAATGGAAAACTCGTTAAAAGTCAAGTGTTCTATTTACTTCACCAGTATTTGCATCATAAAGTCAAAACATGATCGCGTTTAGCAAAAATCAAGTTGAGAATTTCATCACATCGTCTCTGATGTAATTTTCTATCGCATCCAAACTATGTTCTGTGTACAGCAAAGTATGCTAAACACTGAAAAAGGAAATATCCATTAAAATCTGAATTGTATTTAAATTCCACGTGTAATTATATGTTTTTCATCTACCTTCCAGACGTACTCAGGATGTCACTCCTTATGTGAACATCGCAAGAAGCATGGACCTCAAATTCGCCGCAGAGTTACCAACATCGCATCCACTTTTTGGTTCCTTGGCATCAACTGCTGCTCCACAACTTTTCACGAAGATGAATCCTCAAACTCGTCAATTTTTTATCACGATTGGAACTTCAGAATGCGCCAGTAAAGATCCTGCTATCATCCACCGGAAGCAACCATCAAGGCTTAAAGTTTAACAACAATCTCAATATGTCCTTGCAATATCATCATCACAGCTGCTCGATATTTGTTGGACGAACCATTGCATCCTTCATGAGTGTAAGTAATCAGATTTTAATTGTTATAACATTAGAAAATAGGAGACATGAAAGGGCATACAAAATTGCTGATATTTTTAAATTTTTAGAAAAAAAAACGATACCATTTTCTTGCTGCTTCCACTTCGGACTAGACTTGTGATAGTATTTGTTTCGTTTGCACAGAAGTATGGGGTCCGGCCGTTATTCGGCTATTGCTCGTTGCAGCTTTTCCAGCTTAGTGCAATTCTTCCTCGAATCAATATAATTTCGTTGTGCAGAAATCCACTTGAAGGCGCTAAGAACAGAACTAAATTCCGGAAATGTCCACTAGGTGGCGCTAAGCAAAGAATTTCATTTCGGAAATGTTCACTAGATGGCGCTACGGAAAGAATTTCATTCCGAAAATGTACACAAGATGGCGCTACGGAAAAATTTCATTCCGAAAATGTCCACTAGATGGCGCTAAAAAGAATTTCATTCCGGAAATGTCCATTAGAAGGCGCTAAGGACAGAATTCATTCCGAAATAGTCCACTAGATGACGCTAAAAAGAATTTCATTCCGCAAATGTTCACTAGATGGCGCTAAGAAAAGAATTTCATTCCGATAATGTCCACTAGATGACGGTAAAAACAGAATTTCATGTCGGGAATATTCATTAGATGCCGCTAAGAAAACAATGAATTCATTCCGAAAATGTCCACTAGATGGCGCTAAAACAATGAATTTCATTCCGGAAATGTCCACTAGATGGTGCTAGGGCGGACTTGTAGCTTTTGGGATATCCACTAGATCGCAATTTTTGAAATTTAGCACTGCAAATGTCCACTAGATGGCGAAATTTAGTTCCGAAAATGTATGTAATAAGTTTTTGATTAATATTTTTCACTGAAGAAAAGTGCAACGCGTCTCTTATTGCGGTAATTGTGGATTGCTTTTTCTACTGTCAGATTCTGACAGTTGTCAATATACTGCGTGCTGTCATAAAGTTGTTGCGCCGCTTTTCGTCGTAAATTTAAAGCATAATGTCGGTGAATCTGGAATTATTCCAAACCCAATTGTGTGATGGAAATGTGCCAGCATCGATAACGATGAACGGACCGGCAAAAATTGATTTATTCTTCAATAAAGGTAGTGGTCGTCAACGAAAATGGCATGGGATGCAAGTTTGAATCTGTCGCGAATCAGGAACTTCTTTGGATGAGAATGCGAGTCGGATGTTCAAGTTTGATGGGAGCACAGAGCAAAGGCACAAAGTGGAACCTCCCCGCAGATTAAATGCACGGCATGTACATTTTGCTACAAAGTGTGGATCGTCCCCACAGAGCAAAGGTACAAAGTGGAACCTCCCCGCAGATTAAATGCACGGCATGTACATTTTGCTACAAAGTGTGGATCGTCCCCACAGAGCAAAGGCACAAAGTGGAACCTCCCCGCAGATTAAATGCGATGCGCTATTGGAATTGGATTCCATCGCGTGGAGACGCCTCCCGGCAAATGTGGGGCGTTGCACGTGTCGCCAAAACGTAAATTTCGAACATTTCATGAAGTTCAAACAATTCTGTGAATTCTTTTAATGTTTCAGATGTGTGCTGAAGTGCCCACAGAGGAAATTCAGAAATAAAGCCAGGACCTCAAGAGAATCTCCGGAAGTGCCTGACCGATGCGTCAGGTGACTCGCAATACAAGTTCAGATTTAGGACGCACTTAAAGTATGTGTCCTATTTAATCGTTTTTATTCAACTCCGCCACAATTTTAAAGATAAATAAAGTTTGGTCATATAGAGTCCCGGCTTTTCGGGACAAGTGTCGCTTGATGTCTCGCACCTGTTATGTGAGAGCAGTTTCGACGATCTTTGACTCCACCCTGTTAGCATTGCATGGAGCTCATTATGTAATCGTGAACAGCTGCAATCTGATGGCTGGTGCAATTGCTACTGTGAATTTTCAAAGCGTCTCGGGTTGAACCGCATGCATTGAAAGTGTCTCGGGTTAAGTTACTGTTCAGTTCTGTCATTTTTACACACTGCAAGCTTTCAAATGCGCGCCGCATGTCATTTTGTAAACGCCGGCCGCAATCATAGCAAATTCGCATAAAAACCACAAATATTTATTCAAAAATTTGTTCAACATCCGTAATTGTGTGTAAACTGTAAGTGGCTCGTACGTGTCCGATGAACGCCAGCAGCCACTTACAGAAATCTGGCCAGCCAAAAACTGTAAGTGGCTCGTACGTGGCCGGTGAACGGTTATGTTGATGAATTTGCGCCAACACAGTTCCTTCCTTGTTCATTCGCAAAATGACTTTCCTTGTAATGAAATCATAATTTTAGGCTCGCCAGAAGACATGTGGACACCCTATAAATATTTACACAGTGTAATTGAAAAGTCGTTGGTGCAATCTACAAAATCCTCGCTATCCCAACTGGAAGCGGTTTTGCGGAAGCATAAGCAAAATTTTTCAACCATTCTTCGTAATCCTGTGAGTTCTATCATCGTCACGTATATAACATACAAGCTCATTTCCAAACAAATTCCAGCCAAAAAATGCTAAAAGCCGAGCAGAGATTAGACAAGGTATCACCGATGGGGTTACGTTGCCGGGATTGGGTCACACAATCCTTTCGAAAGATTTAGTTGATGAGAGCATAATTTTGTCGGACATTACGATGGTATCAGTTGATGTTGAGGATACCGGCCTCCTTGAAAATCTCATTTTAATTGATTCATCGACGGTTTTACGTACTTCCAATGGCTGATTGGACGCTCATTTCTCTGCTAGGAATTAATAATGTGTCTCTAATGCGCAGAAAAATACATTGCGGAGATTTCCATAAAAACAGTTCGTACGTTACGTACCGATGCGTTGTGATTCGTGTCAAAATCCGAACATACTCTGAACTTGCTGATTCGAATTGTAGTTGTACACGGGTTCGTTGCAGTTGATGCACGGCCGGAAATGCTGGATTGGAAGTTTTTTCACTGCTGGCCAATCAGCGGGTTGATTGTTGAGGAGGAGATCCTCTCACTGCCGCTGATTTTGCCGGGTTTTACTACCTGCCATAGATCTGCTCCGACGTTTCGTCGATCACTTCCATATGAGTATCGATTGCATCCATGGAACTCGCCAACTCGTGGTTTCCTTTGCTGTTTTGATATAAGACACGTCCTGGATCGCTGCGATGTTCGAGGGCGGGGTATTTGAATTACCTACCGCTAGAGCTTGTAATGCTGCCAATAACTTATAACTTTTATTTACTTCACTAGTGTTTGTACCATAAAGTAGAAACATAATCGCGTTTAGCAAAAATCAAGTTGAGAATTGAATTACATCGTCCCCGATTTAGTTTACTATCGTCCTTCTCATATTTGCATCATCCAAACTATGTTCTCTGTACGATAACGAATGCTAAACACTGAAAAAGGAAATATCCATTAAAATTTGTATTGTGTTCAGATTCCACGTGTAATTACATTTTATTTTGATCTTCCCTGCAGACGGATTCAGGATGTCACTCCTTATGTGACGTCGCAAGAAGCATGGACCTCAAATTCGCCGCAGAGTTACCAACATCGCATCCACTTTTTGGTTCCTTGGCATCAATTGCTGCTCCACAACTTTCCACGAAGATGAATCCTCAAACTCGTCAATTTTTTATCACGATTGGAACTTCAGAATGCGCCAGTAAAGATCCTGCTATCATCCACCGGAAGCAACCATCAAGGCTTAAAGTTTAACAACAATCTCAATATGTCCCTGCAATATCATCATCACAGCTGCTCGATATTTGTTGGACGAACCATTGCATCCTTCAGGAGTGTAAGTAATCAGATTTTAATTGTTATAACATTAGAAAATAGGAGACATGAAAGGGCATACAAAACTGCTGATATTTTTAAACTTTTTAGAAGAAAACGATACGATTTTCTTGCTGCTTCCACTTCGGACAAGACTCATGATAGTACTCACCAAAGTAAAAGTAGTCTCAACACGGATTACTTACCGGAAAGCACAATCCACCTGGACTGATGCAACGGCACCAAATGGGGTCAACGAATAGCTTGTGTGGCAAGCAACGGACCACCGCTACACCGTCCATAACATGCATAGCAGACAAGGTTCGTAGTGGTTGACACTTTCATAAAAAATTAATCCCAACTATGATTCCTTATCTCCATACACAGATATCATCGACTGTAGCAAAGAAATCTACTGAGAGAAACGAATAGAATGTGTGGCATTCAAAGAAAGAAATTATGCAGTCCCTCAGCAGTTGAAAATTACTCAAATTATGGATCGATTCACGCGGAAGCTCGTGGCCAAGCCAAAGGCAATGATGGGGTTAAAGGAACTGGCCAGAATCAGGTAGGATCAGGACAGTAGCTAGTCTAGGAATAGAACAAAATTACATGAAGTATTGTATGTGTACGACGGTATTTCGTTTTTAACCCAGCAAAGATATTTATTCCACGTTTAGCATCAATATGCTAAACTTGGAACAAATATGCACTACTTAGAGTTCAATTCAATCAGGAAAATCTCGTGAAAATTCTATTTTGACTGGCTTCGACTATTTCTGCCAAAGCTTCTAGTTTTCTCTACACCCGTCACTTTGAAAGGGACCTTTTCAAGGTAGAACTGGTGTTGATTCTGCAATAGTATAATATATTATGTAGGCCTCTTAAAATGCTTGTTTTTTATTTAGCTTGTCTGTATTTATATCACAAAGCAAATTGATCATCGTCTTTTTACCATTTAGCAAAAATAAAATTGACAATTTAATTAAATCAGCCAAGTAATTATGCGGTCGCTTCTCGGCTTATTAGTTTATATTATCGAAGTAATAATAAGCACACTTGAAATGTATGTTTTTTATTTGTCTTTTATAAATAATCCTTCAGTAAATACATCCTCTTATTCCTCGTTAAAAAAATTAAGTGTTACATTTTTAAAAATCATCCTTGATTTGTTTTACCCTCATCGTTTTCCATTTTACATGCACACACACAACTTCTTTGCACGTTCATGAGTAACTATAAAAAACCAGTAGTTTCCAACATTTAAAAAACTGTACAATGCTTCAATTCAGAATTAAATTACATTTCCCATTCATTCTCCCTACAGGTGAACTCAGGATGTCTTCTCCGTGCACGTGGCGCGACCAGCAACGATATTAGATCGTCCAGAGCACCAGTAAGATGTATTCCTTGCCTTCACATAATCTACTTCACAACATTCTCACACGGTCGATCCTCACATGCGCCCATATTTTAGTAGACGAAGACGACTGCAAAAAACCTGTGAACATCCATCAAAAGTAATTTATAGGGATCTGCAAACAGCAACATTATCCTTCAGCGTTGGACATATCGCAGGATAATAAGGAGAAACGAGCGGAATGTCTGACTTTAACAAGAAGACATAGAAGTTTTCATGCTGACGAAGTGCAATCAATCTGGGAACTCTCGATCGAACTAGAGTCAAGGAAGGAATCAATGAGCTAAAAGTCAGCACGTAGAATTAGTACGGTAGCTGTATTATGGTTAAAATCAATGTTTAATTACACCTCCTTTTTATTCTCCTTGCAGATGGACTCGCGATGACTTTCTCCGTGAACGCGGCACGGCAAACATGGATCTTAGATCGTCCAGAGCTCCAACAGCATGTGCCCGCCAAAACCTTCCCGGATGGCCGATCCTCGCATGCGTACATCGTTTAGTAGATGAAGATAGCTGCAAGGCGCCTGCGAACGTTCATCTGAAATTACCATCGAACCTCGGACACTGCAGAACCGATTTGCATTTCATAGACCCTAAAAATATATCGTATTGTATTGTTCATGTTCAAAACCCTTAAAAATACTGTGTAAAAAATTTGCATGTCGATTTTGTACCAAGAAATTTTGATTTCACAAAAAATGCATGAAAACAGGCTCAATGTGTTGCATTTTCATTTTCGCAAGACGTTCAGAAAATAGCCCTCAAAATTCTGAATACGATCGAATTTTCATTTTCACCTGTTTTCCCGCGGAAATCCGCTGAAAATCGCTAAACTTGCTTCTTCCTATGTTCCACACACCATTTGACTCGTCGCCCATGCTGACGTCACGCCTGTGGGAACTTGCTCGCCGAAATCTCGAAACGCGATTTGTACTGAAAATCAGACTGAGGAATCGGGCGCCCAGAACCAGGCAGCACGCAAATATCAGCCCAGGCGCCGGTGCACGCCGCATTGCCGGCCGACGAAATCCCATAGGAGTGAGCGAGACAAAAGATGAGCCAAGCAAAAATCATACTTAACACTTGGACGGCGCCGCGCACATTCCGAGCAAATGGCACTCAGTTTCTATGGGAAAATCAGCCCTTGCTATTTGCGTATCGCAATGATAAGCATTGCACCGTAATCGTGGACAAATGAAACACATTTTCCAGTAGTTAAATTACAACATTTATTAAATTTCAATCCATTTCGGGTGCACAACATTAAATTTTAACACCAAAACTGATTCGGACGCCACATGGCGCACTAGAGGTTAACACCAAGTGCTCCGAGAACTGTCACTTCTGGTTGTGCGTCGGGTGGCTTCGGTCGCTGGAATTTCTGAGAGAACGGGTCACGACGGCCAACGAACGTTGTTTTGGTTGTTGACCGCCGCGACTATCGAATTTTTCCACTTTCTCGACGTTTTCACGGTCAATTCTCGCACTGCGATGCTTGGAAACTTCGTTGCGCACCTCGAGAACGTGTCCTGGACGGCCGGGAACCTGCTAGCGGCGCAAAACGACCCGGAACGTGCCGACGTGGCCACGCCCAGTTGCGGGACGCAGCGGCCGGGGTGTTGTTTACCTTTTACGAACGAACTTTGAATTGAAATAAACCAGGCTGTTTTCGCTGGAAAAAGCCTCATGTGTGGTTGAACTCATCGCGGCACAAGCATATTTTACGCGTATTCACAGCGAGCGCGTCCTATTCGGCGTCGGCACTCAATTTCCTCTTGTGTAGGATTTACGGTAATCGTAGCGAACCCGCGGCCCGGCGGCAAGCCCCGTCCGCGGAACTTCACTTAAGGGTCGCGGGGAGTCTGCCGCTACGCTATATCGGCAGTTTTTTGGTGTTTAAGCTTGAAAAC
>OZ012663.1:97180511-97427127 GCA_963942545.1 Oxycera nigricornis
CGTAGCGAACCCGCGGCCCGGCGGCAAGCCCCGTCCGCGGAACTTCACTTAAGGGTCGCGGGGAGCCTGCCGCTACGCTATATCGGCAGTTTTTTGGTGTTTAAGCTTGAAAACAATGAACACGACACCACCAACGAAAACGTAAACAAGATCCCGGCCGCCGCGTCCCGCAACTGGGCGTGGCCACGTCGGCACGTTGCGGGTCGTTTTGCGCCGCTCGCGGGTTCCCGGCCGTCCAGGACACGTTCTCGAGGTGCGCAACGAAGTTTCCAAGCATCGCAGTGCGAGAATTGACGTGAAAACGCCGCGAAAGTAGAAAAATTCGATAGCGGTCGACAACCAAAACAACGTTCGTTGGCCGTCGTGACCCGTTCTCTCAGAAATTCCAGCGACCGAAGCCACCCGACGCACAACCAGAAGTGACAGTTCTCGGAGCACTTGGTGTTAACCTCTAGTGCGCCATGTGGCGTCCGGAATAGTTTTGGTGTTAAAATTTCATGTAGGGCACCCGAAATGGATTGAAATTCAATAAATATTGTAATTTAACAACTGGAAAATGTGTTTCATTTGTCCACGATTACGGTGCAATGCTTATCATTACGATACGCAAATAGCAAGCGCTGATTTTCGCATAGAAACTGAGTGCCATTTGCTCGGAATGTGCGCGGCGCCGTCCAAGTGTTAAGTATGATTTTTGCTTGGCTCATCTTTTGTCTCGCTCACTCCTATGGGATTTCGTCGGCCGGCAATGCGGCGTGCACCGGCTGCCTGGGCTGATATTTGCGTGCTGCCTGGTTCTGGGCGCCCGATTCCTCAGTCTGATTTTCAGTACAAATCGCGTTTCGAGATTTCGGCGAGCAAGTTCCCACAGGCGTGACGTCAGCATGGGCGACGAGTCAAATGGTGTGTGGAACATAGGAAGAAGCAAGTTTAGCGATTTTCAGCGGATTTCCGCGGGAAAACAGGTGAAAATGAAAATTCGATCGTATTCAGAATTTTGAGGGCTATTTTCTGAACGTCTTGCGAAAATGAAAATGCAACACATTGAGCCTGTTTTCATGCATTTTTTGTGAAATCAAAATTTCTTGGTACAAAATCGACATGCAAATTTTTTACACAGTATTTTTAAGGGTTTTGAACATGAACAATACAATACGATATATTTTTAGGGTCTATGAAATGCAAATCGGTTCTGCAGTGTTCGAGGTTCGATGGTAATTTCAGATGAACTTTCGCAGGCGCCTTGCAGCCATCTTCATCTACTAAACGATGTACGCATGCGAGGATCGGCCATCCGGAAAGGTTTTGGCGGGGAGGACATGCTGTTGGGGCTTTGGACGATCTAAGATCCATGTTTGCCGTGCCGCGTTCACGGAGAAAGTCATCGCGAGTCCATCTGCAAGGAGAATAAAAAGGAGGTGTAAGTAAACAATGATTTTAACCATAATACAGCTACCTTACTAACCCTACGTGATGACTTTCAGCTCCATTGATTCCTCCGTTGACTCTAGTTCCGTCGAGAGTTCCCAGATTGATTGCACTTCGGCAGCAGGAGGACGTCTATGTCTTCTTGTTAAAGTCAGACATTCCGCTCGTTTCTCCTTATTATCCTGCGATGTCCAACGCTGAAGGATGATGTTGCTGTTTGCAGATCCCTATAAATTACTTTTGATGGATGTTCACAGGTTTTTTGCAGTCGTCTTCGTCTACTAAAATATGGGCGCATGTGAGGATCGACCGTGTGAGAATGTTGTGAAGTAGATTATGTGAAGGCAAGGAATACATCTTACTGGTGCTCTGGACGATCTAATATCGTTGCTGGTCGCGCCACGTGCACGGAGAAGACATCCTGAGTTCACCTGTAGGGAGAATGAATGGGAAATGTAATTTAATTCTGAATTGAAGCATTGTACAGTTTTTTAAATGTTGGAAACTACTGGTTTTTTATAGTTACTCATGAACGTGCAAAGAAGTTGTGTGTGTGCATGTAAAATGGAAAACGATGAGGGTAAAACAAATCAAGGATGATTTTTAAAAATGTAACACTTAATTTTTTTAACGAGGAATAAGAGGATGTATTTACTGAAGGATTATTTATAAAAGACAAATAAAAAACATACATTTCAGTGTGCTTATTATTACTTCGATAATATAAACTAATAAGCCGAGAAGCGACCGCATAATTACTTGGCTGATTTAATTAAATTGTCAATTTTATTTTTGCTAAATGGTGAAAAGACGATGATCAATTTGCTTTGTGATATAAATACAGACAAGCTAAATAAAAAAACATGCATTTTAAGAGGCCTACATATACTATTGCAGAATCAACGCCAGTTCTACCTTGAAAAGGTCCCTTTCAAAGTGACGGGTGTAGAGAAAACGAGAAGCTTTCGCAGAAATAGTCGAAGCCAGTCAAAATAGAATTTTCACGAGATTCTTCTGATTGAATTGAATTCTAAGTATTGCATATTTATTCCACGTTTAGCATGTTGTTCTTTGCTGGGTTAAAAACGAAATACCGTCGTACACATACAATACTTCATGTAATTTTGTTCTATTCCTAGACTAGCTACTGTCCTGATCCTACCTGATTCTGGCCAGTTCCTTTAACCCCATCATTGCCTTTGGCTTGGACACGAGCTTCTGCGTGAATCGAACCATAATTTGAGGAATTTTCAACTGCTGAGGGACTGCATAATTTCTTTCTTTGAATGCCACACATTCTATTCGTTTCTCTCAGTAGATTTCTTTGCTACAGTCGATGATATCTGTGTATGGAGATAAGGGATCATAATTGGGATTACTTTTTTATGATAGTACCGACTACTACTAACCTTGTCTGCTATGCATGTTATGGGCGGTGTAGCGATTGTCCGTTGCTTGCGACACAAGCTATTCGTTGACCCCGTTTGGTGCCGTTGCATCAGTTCAGGTGGGTTGTGCCTTCCGATAAGTAATTCGTGTTGAGACTACATTTACTTTGGCGATACTATCATGAGTCTTGTCCGAAGTGGAAGCAGCAAGAAAATCGTATCGTTTTCTTCTAAAAAGTTTAAAAATATCAGCAGTTTTGTATGCCCTTTCATGTCTCCTATTTTCTAATGTTATAACAATTAAAATCTGATTACTTACACTCATGAAGGATGCAATGGTTCGTCCAACAAATATCGAGCAGCTGTGATGATGATATTGCAGGGACATATTGAGATTGTTGTTAAACTTTAAGCCTTGATGGTTGCTTCCGGTGGATGATAGCAGGATCTTTACTGGCGCATTCTGAAGTTCCAATCGTGATAAAAAATTGACGAGTTTGAGGATTCATCTTCGTGGAAAGTTGTGGAGCAGCAATTGATGCCAAGGAACCAAAAAGTGGATGCGATGTTGGTAACTCTGCGGCGAATTTGAGGTCCATGCTTCTTGCGACGTCACATAAGGAGTGACATCCTGAATCCGTCTGCAGGGAAGATCAAAATAAAATGTAATTACACGTGGAATCTGAACACAATACAAATTTTAATGGATATTTCCTTTTTCAGTGTTTAGCATTCGTTATCGTACAGAGAACATAGTTTGGATGATGCAAATATGAGAAGGACGATAGTAAACTAAATCGGGGACGATGTAATTCAATTCTCAACTTGATTTTTGCTAAACGCGATTATGTTTCTACTTTATGGTACAAACACTAGTGAAGTAAATAAAAGTTATAAGTTATTGGCAGCATTACAAGCTCTAGCGGTAGGTAATTCAAATACCCCGCCCTCGAACATCGCAGCGATCCAGGACGTGTCTTATATCAAAACAGCAAAGGAAACCACGAGTTGGCGAGTTCCATGGATGCAATCGATACTCATATGGAAGTGATCGACGAAACGTCGGAGCAGATCTATGGCAGGTAGTAAAACCCGGCAAAATCAGCGGCAGTGAGAGGATCTCCTCCTCAACAATCAACCCGCTGATTGGCCAGCAGTGAAAAAACTTCCAATCCAGCATTTCCGGCCGTGCATCAACTGCAACGAACCCGTGTACAACTACAATTCGAATCAGCAAGTTCAGAGTATGTTCGGATTTTGACACGAATCACAACGCATCGGTACGTAACGTACGAACTGTTTTTATGGAAATCTCCGCAATGTATTTTTCTGCGCATTAGAGACACATTATTAATTCCTAGCAGAGAAATGAGCGTCCAATCAGCCATTGGAAGTACGTAAAACCGTCGATGAATCAATTAAAATGAGATTTTCAAGGAGGCCGGTATCCTCAACATCAACTGATACCATCGTAATGTCCGACAAAATTATGCTCTCATCAACTAAATCTTTCGAAAGGATTGTGTGACCCAATCCCGGCAACGTAACCCCATCGGTGATACCTTGTCTAATCTCTGCTCGGCTTTTAGCATTTTTTGGCTGGAATTTGTTTGGAAATGAGCTTGTATGTTATATACGTGACGATGATAGAACTCACAGGATTACGAAGAATGGTTGAAAAATTTTGCTTATGCTTCCGCAAAACCGCTTCCAGTTGGGATAGCGAGGATTTTGTAGATTGCACCAACGACTTTTCAATTACACTGTGTAAATATTTATAGGGTGTCCACATGTCTTCTGGCGAGCCTAAAATTATGATTTCATTACAAGGAAAGTCATTTTGCGAATGAACAAGGAAGGAACTGTGTTGGCGCAAATTCATCAACATAACCGTTCACCGGCCACGTACGAGCCACTTACAGTTTTTGGCTGGCCAGATTTCTGTAAGTGGCTGCTGGCGTTCATCGGACACGTACGAGCCACTTACAGTTTACACACAATTACGGATGTTGAACAAATTTTTGAATAAATATTTGTGGTTTTTATGCGAATTTGCTATGATTGCGGCCGGCGTTTACAAAATGACATGCGGCGCGCATTTGAAAGCTTGCAGTGTGTAAAAATGACAGAACTGAACAGTAACTTAACCCGAGACACTTTCAATGCATGCGGTTCAACCCGAGACGCTTTGAAAATTCACAGTAGCAATTGCACCAGCCATCAGATTGCAGCTGTTCACGATTACATAATGA
Organism: Oxycera nigricornis; assembly: GCA_963942545.1. NCBI lineage: Eukaryota > Metazoa > Arthropoda > Insecta > Diptera > Stratiomyidae > Oxycera > Oxycera nigricornis. The sequence goes on from OZ012663.1 coordinate 97,185,580, forward strand.
GCTCCATGCAATGCTAACAGGGTGGAGTCAAAGATCGTCGAAACTGCTCTCACATAACAGGTGCGAGACATCAAGCGACACTTGTCCCGAAAAGCCGGGACTCTATATGACCAAACTTTATTTATCCTTAAAATTGTGGCGGAGTTGAATAAAAACGATTAAATAGGACACATACTTGAAGTGCGTCCTAAATCTGAACTTGTATTGCGAGTCACCTGACGCATCGGTCAGGCACTTCCGGAGATTCTCTTGAGGTCCTGGCTTTATTTCTGAATTTCCTCTGTGGGCACTTCAGCACACATCTGAAACATTAAAGGAATTCATAGAATTGTTTGAGCTTCAAGAAATGTTCGAAATTTACGTTTTGGCGACACGTGCAACGTCCCACATTTGCCGGGAGGCGTCTCCACGCGATGGAATCCAATTCCAATAGCGCATCGCATTTAATCTGCGGGGAGGTTCCACTTTGTGCCTTTGCTCTGTGGGGACGATCCACACTTTGTAGCAAAATGTACATGCCGTGCATTTAATCTGCGGGGAGGTTCCACTTTGTACCTTTGCTCTGTGGGGACGATCCACACTTTGTAGCAAAATGTACATGCCGTGCATTTAATCTGCGGGGAGGTTCCACTTTGTGCCTTTGCTCTGTGCTCCCATCAAACTTGAACATCCGACTCGCATTCTCATCCAAAGAAGTTCCTGATTCGCGACAGATTCAAACTTGCATCCCATGCCATTTTCGTTGACGACCACTACCTTTATTGAAGAATAAATCAATTTTTGCCGGTCCGTTCATCGTTATCGATGCTGGCACATTTCCATCACACAATTGGGTTTGGAATAATTCCAGATTCACCGACATTATGCTTTAAATTTACGACGAAAAGCGGCGCAACAACTTTATGACAGCACGCAGTATATTGACAACTGTCAGAATCTGACAGTAGAAAAAGCAATCCACAATTACCGCAATAAGAGACGCGTTGCACTTTCTTCAGTGAAAAATATTAATCAAAATCTAATTGCATATATTTTCGGAACTAAATTTCGCCATCTAGTGGACATTTGCAATGCTAAATTTCAAAAATTTCCGTCATTAGCGCCATCTTGTGGATATCCCCAAAGCTACAAGTCCGCCCTAGCACCATCCAGTGGACATTTCCGGAATGAAGTTCTGCCTTTAGCGCCATCTAGTAAACATTTGCGGAATGAAAGTCTTTCCGTAGCGCCATCTAGTGAACATTTGCGGAATGAAATTCTTTCCGTAGCGCCATCTAGTGAACATTTTCGGAATGAAAGTCTTTCCGTAGCGCCAACTAGCGGACATTTCCGAAATGAAATTCTTTCCGTAGCGCCATCTAGTGAACATTTCCGGAATGAAATTCTTTATTTAGCACCATCTAGTGAACATTTTCGGAATGAAATTTCATTCTTAGCGCCTTCTAGTGAACATTTCCGGAATGAAATTCTTTCCGTAGCGCCATCTAGTGGACATTTCCGGAATGAAATTATATTTGTAGTGCCATCTAGTGGATTTCTGCAGAACTAAATTATATTGATTCGAGGAAGAATCACACTCAACTGAAAAAGCTGCAACGAGCAATAGCCGAAATACGTCCGGGATTGGCAAACAGAAGGTGGGGACGTATTTCATCACCTCAACGCCGGACCGCATATTTTTGTGCAAACGAAACAAAAGCTACAGAACTTCGGCTGGGAAGAATGCAACATCCGCCTATCTTGCGCCATCGGATTACCACCTTTCCCGTCCTCTGCATAATCATAAGTCAGCAGTTGTACGCATATACATATATGTATAAAGTTGCTTCTAGTTCGTGTGTCAAGTATGGCCCTATGGTTTTACTTAAGGCATTTCTGCCATCCTGTGTCTAGTCTATGCAAGAACCACTTAGCTGGCACTTCTCGAAATGTTGCTCCACGTCTCAAGCAACCCGGTTTGAAGTAGCAGTTTGGGTGTCACTCTTGAGTACGCATTGCCATCTGGAAGATAAAACAAAAACCTCGTACACGACCATTGTAAATTGATGCCGTGTATGCGGTTCGTGTCTGTCAAAAGTGACAATCGTCATGACATATGGTTAACGCAAACAAATAGTTACACACGTCACAGAGGAAGCGGACTGATTTGTTTTGTAAGTCTTTTATCCCTTTAGTGTCCATCTCATAGGTAATCTATCTATCATAACATGTAGAACACTGTTGCTGATACAATCCATCAACATAATCATCTTTCAACCTGGCGAGTTCACGCACCGGTCGTGAAATGAGACGATCCAACTACAACTACCAACCATTGCCGCAAAACCCGGGCCCTTCGCAGCCAACAACCCACGACGCGCTCGAGGAAGAAAACGAACGTGTTGCGGAAGAGCTGAAAGATAAAATTGGCGCTCTAAAATCGTTAACTATTGATATTGGCAATGAGGTTCGATACCAGGACAAACTGTTGCGAGGCATCGACGACGATATGGACAGAACGGGAGGCTTCCTGTCGACGACAATGTCGCGGGTTGTGCGACTGGGCCGAAGTGGCGGGCCACATAAGCAAATGTGTTATATGTTCTTGTTTGTAATGCTTGTGTTCTTTTTGCTGTACATTGTACTCAAGCTAAGATAGTGGTGGCTAGGCCAGGGTGCAATGACAAATTCCATTCGAAAATTATCAATTTTGAAAGTTTCTCTTGTTATTTCATGTATTTAATTGAAAAAGAAGCATTTATATTGGAAAAATTAAAGATTTGTGTTTGAAAAGATTTACTGTAAACTATCAATCGGGTTATCTTACAAATTTTTAGGTGATAAGTGTAGCATCACTTTAGAAAATTCGAAAAGAATCTGCATGTATCTATGTACTCGCGAATAATATCATGTCATTCTAAAAACAACACGAAAAGCTTCTTGATCTACTATGTTGTGCGATGCATGTAAATTCTGTCTTTGCATCACCTGTGGACAAATGATTTCCAAAACCACAGTACATACCACAAAATATTCATGTTTGACGAGTGTTTAGACTAAATTAGATTTAATCGATTAAACGATTCGATATTCGAAAGCAATGCCACTAGGATGGCTCCATCACTTGAATCTCACATAATTGCTTATGCCTAAGTAGATAAGAAGGTATCTCGGCGTTGTCACTTGGGAATGCAGCGAAAAAGCAATGGAACGGAAGCGACTATTGGAAGCTTACACTACTTGCAGCGAACAAAATTGTTTGAATCGAAAGAAGCAATCAGTGTATACACTTTTGTCACATCAGAAAACATTAGTTGCGATGCGTTTATAAAGCTGGATAGAAATTAATGGGAAATTCTCTTTATTTTAGATATTTCACAACAAAACCATGTTGTTTGATTTTCAGCTAAAAATATACAAGTCTTTTACTGCAAAAGTTGTTCTAATTAATTATTAGTTTTCGCAAATTTCTCGCAAATGCTTTGGGCCCCTTTCGATTGTCCTTGTTCATGGCATTTTTGTGTATTGTTCGAAACCATGCCATCACGACCAAATCGCCATTGTTATTAATCCTTCCTTTGTATAAAAAGGATAAAATGGAACTTTTTCCCCTAATTTTCACAAAATTTACGTTCAAGTGATTCACTATAAACTTGCCTACATTATAACATGTGTTAGAACCTCCTACCCTAGTCAACAACATTGTCTTCTAGTGTGCAATTCTGGTTCGCAACTCTGCTAACACTATTTAATGCACATTAATGGAGGTTCTTTTTTGTTCCAGATTATAGGCAGGTTCCTAATTAATTTTAGTAGGAAGTGTGGTTTCGGCGTGTCGGATGGCATCCTCTTCAGCACCTGAAGAGGATGCCATCCGACACGCCGAAACCACACTTCCTACTAAAATTGCCTACATTGTTTGGTCCTTTATTGCGTTTTATATGAAGTGCATGTAGTAAATAGCAAAAACGACATTTCAACACATCTATTTTTGACGAAATATCGGATCATAGCATTTACAAAGTGTTCCGCTGGATAAATTGGCGGCTTCTTAAGAAGTTATTAATATATAAATATTTCAAGGTGTGACGGCGAAATTTGGAGCAAACAGAAAAAATTTAATAATCAAGCGACTAGATAACGTTACCCGTTGGCTTACAGCTTATTCCGACCAGCATGTAGAAAATACTTTACCTGCCTATAAAAACTAAACTGAATAAGATATCAAGATTATTTACACGCAATTAATTAGGCTAATGTTTAATCAGATGTGATTTTATTGATATTTTCACATTTTTTAAAAAATATGTTAGAACAAACAAAAGTGTAAGACGCAATCAAAAACAATGCCGCAGCTTATTGCGACCAAATTCTTTGTTGCTGTGCAATGAACCGTTATATTGCAATGCAACCGTTATTTCTTTTCTGTGTGTTGATCATTATATTTGTAACGTGATCAAGATCAGTCTTGCTGGTTTTTCCAAGAACATTGTGCAGAAACCTAAGTTTTGAGAAATGGGACCACGTACGACAATTCAACAGCGAGAACTTGTTGTCAGTCACTTCAAAAATGGCTATTCGCGCAGAAAAATTGATGAGATGGTTGGACTGAGTGGCGATACAGTGCAGGACATCATTAACAGATTCATCCACGAAAATAGGACGCAAGATAAGGGTAGAAATGCCCCCAACAAGATTTTTAACACGACTGATGAGCGCCATATTGTCCGAAAAATGAAGTGGAAGCTGAGTTGGGTAAGTCATGGCACCCGGAAACTATTCGCCGTGCGCTGCCACAGCATGATTTCAACGGAAGAATAGCACGAAAGAAGCCAAGAATCAAATGTGTCGTTTAAAATTTGCCCAGAAATATTTAAACAAGGATTCTGGATTTTAGAATACGGTTATATTCGCCGACGAATTTAAATTTAATATTCTTGGTTCTGACGGTGCCTCATAAGTTTCGTGTAAGCCAAATACAGAGCTGCAAGCTAAAAATTTAAAAGCCACAATCAAACACGATGGTAGGTGGTAGCGTCATGGTTTGGGCCTGTATGTCTGCAACGGGGGAGTTGGAAATCGGCAATTCATTGAGACAACAATGGATACGTCGCAATATCTTCAAATTTTGAAATCAAACTTGCTTGAAAGTGCGCAAAATCTGGGCATTCGCGATGACCTCCGATTCTATCAAGATAATGACCCGAAACATAATCGGGTATTGTACAAACATGACTGATTTGATCCGTATATTATGCAACCACCGGCACAGTCGCCCGACTTGAACATCATTGAAAATTTGTGGGCCATTTTGGACACAAATATCCGAAAATGGAAAATTTCGATTAAAAATGACTCAAAACGGCATTACTTGAGGAATGGGCCAAAATCACCCCCGAAATTACACAAAAATTGGTCGATTCGATGCCTAACAGACTAAAAATGGTTGTTGACCATAAGGGTGGTCATACAAAATATTGAATTTGTTTTTTTTTGTGCCGTTTAATTGAATTAAAATAATGAATTTGTGAACCGTTCGAAATAAGTTGTGGCATTGTTTCAAGTTACTTTTTTCATTTTTGGATGGTTAAGAAATAAAAAAAAATATGTTTGAATAAAAATAAAGTGAATAAATGATAATTATGAACATTACACTAACAATCTGCGCTTAAATTATTTTAATATCTTGCCAAGTTTAGTTTTTATTGGCAGTTCAAGTTTTTTATATGTATTGGTCGAAATGAGCTGTGAACCACTGTAGAACACTGAAATTTTTCATTGAATAGAGTACAAAAAGGAAAAGCATACATTGTAGTACAAATCTGCGATTAGGCAGAGTTTTTGATAAAAATAGGCCAAAAAAAAACTCGATACCAACGCTCAAACTACGTTAAAAGGCAAATTTATCCAACAGTCTGCGGTTCTTGTAAAATGTTTTCAACATTGTGTTGATCGTTTGTTTGCAACAATCATTAATGTTCGTATTTCCCAGATACTTCCGTGAGGCTGTCCAGGAAGGGTGAGCCCAAAGTTTTCATGCGTTTCCTGGACAGTGCCGGGCATTCACACAGAAAATGTTGGATTGTCTCTTCCTCTCCTTCCGATCTGCAACTCCGGCAGAAGTCGTTGAAGGGAACGCCCAACCTTTCTGCGTGTCTGCCAATTAGACAGTGCCCCGTCAGAATGGACACGATAGAGCTCAAGGTTTCACAACTCATGTTCAGGAGCTGCTTGGTGCGTCTGGTTGTCCTTCAGGTTTCCTCCAACAACCAGGCTCTATTTGCAGCCTTGATGTAATGCTGCTTAAATCCTAGCTTTATAGAAGCTAGAGGTTGACTGACTTGGGGTGTGAGTGTATACTCCTGGAGCACAGTGCCAGCTCTCGCTAAGGCATCCGCTTCACAGTTTTCCGGTGTATCACTATGTCCCGGTACCCAGTGTAGAGTCACTTCACAGTGAAGTGACATCATGTTCAGCTGTGTACGGCATTCCATTACCATCATGGATGAGATGTACACGTTGGATAGTGCTTGGATAGCAGCTTGACTGGCAGAGAAAATATTCAGGTTTCTTATGGAAATTTCCTGATTTCTCAGCCAGCCAGCCAACTTTTCCATCCATTTTGGAGCCATCACTGTAGATGTCGACCGATTCCTGCATCGCACCTTTTTTATATTGCCCAGTCATCCCTGCTTAGGATGACTGACTTGAAACTATGATGAAAGCAGGGAATCGGGGGCGCAATGTATACTTCTCCTGGCGTTGGTCCATCCCTCCGAAGTATGGTGGAGTGGCCAACATTTTCCTCTTGCCAGAGATGTAGTGCTTTTAATCGAATCGCAGAGCACTTGACCTGCTGTCTCGTAAGGAGCTCCGTCGGGAGCCAATTCAATAGCATAAACAGTGCCTTTGTCGGGGTAGTGCGTAAGGCCCCGGTGATTGCAATAGCTGCAATCCTTCTGACCCTGTTTAGCAGGTTTGCATTGGATGTTTTTTCAATAGCTGGCCACCAAACAACTGCGCCGTACAGAAGAATTGGTTCCACTATCGCCGTATACAGCCATGATACGATTTTGGGTTTCAATCCCATATTATGGATAAAACGGACTTGTGAGTTTTACAAAACTCTCGTGCCAAGAATGAAGTGATTCAATCTCCACAAGTACAACAGCATGACGCCAATTTGAAACTTCCAAAGACAGCACATAGTGCATCCATTCTTGCATTTCTGCAGTGATCTGACCCTAGCGGACACTTTACAGAGGTAGCGCCCGATCAGACTGGAGCGATAGGGAAAACAAACATTGATCGGACTCCGTAGATTAAAGGTCAGTTACTTTTTACATGAATCGTCAGGATGGCATATTGCAACATGTTTTTGAATGCAGACCATCTATCTTTTTTTAGTCATAGAAAACAGGTAGTAATATTATTAAAATAAAGAATAGTTGAAATAAACACAATAATTTTAATAAAAAAATAGTATTGTTTTAAAAATCTTCATTGTGCTGGACAATGATCCAATTTCATACCACGCATGTTGCTGAAAAGCTTACAGCAAGGGGTAGCAAAACACTGGCAAAAATATATTTATTTTGAAACTTTTACTATGAATATTTGCAGAGTGCAAGCAAGCAGGCGTCGTTGTTTACCCGTCGCCAGCTCGTCTGCTCGTTATTCTGCACACGGAAAGCTCTAGCAGCAACATACAAAAGCTGATCCAAACATATTCTCTTTAGATGTCCCCCAAATAGATTGAAGCTACTTCAGTTCGCATTTTATAATCGCACTGAAAATACTTCTTCCGATTCCTTTTCGCGAATAAGCGTGGTCGAGGATATTTAAGGCGTCGGAAATATATGGAAACTGTTCGCTATTCGGTTTTATAGCAATGTAATATATTTTTTTTTGCAAATCGATTGAGCCGAGCCGTGTGTCCTTTTTTGACGTACTGTTCCAGTGGAGTTTACCCTCGCTTTCCAGCCGCACGATTTATGCTCGGATGAATGAATATGATTCCTTTGATGGGCGTCAATTATAGCTGTGTCGATGATTTCGTCCTATTCGACGCCGATTCGATTGTGCCAAGCGAAAAAAATATCGTCCGCAAGTAAATTCGAGTTGAATCGATTTTTACCCGAAATATTAAACGTCCTTTGACTCGGTTGTGTTTTTTTTTTCGGTAAGCACATGCAATTCAACCCGTTTTCTCAAGGATCATACGCGACAAGAAATGCAAACTGCCGTTGCCTTTCTTTCATCTTGCAAACAACAAAATGGGGTTAAAGGACACATAAAATCGTTGTTGCCTGGAATGCACACATACATATGTTGTTCGTGTGCAATGTTGGGGTTTCCTTTTTGAACTGAATGGTTTTCGGGTGTGATAACAAAGTGCAAATCCTAGCGCTGGTATCGTTAGAACGAATACCATGTGAATCTTAAAATTGTTTTAATATAGAAACAACAGCCAGGGGAATCACCCTTGCAATCTCTGTATAATAGACGTGTTGTTAATATACGGAATGGCACGGTTAACAAAGAATCATAGCGTGAAAGTGATACGAAACTACAATGCAAAAGTTCAGTGTGGTGTCGATGTGTGAAATCAGCAGCGACTTTGGTTCGAGGTAGAAAAGAGAATCATCGATTTTTCCCCGTTTGTGATTTTCAGTTTTCAACATTATAATATATGCCAGAAAAACAGATGATTCCTGCTGAATTTTATATATACATATATATTCTTTTCGTTTGTGATTTTCACTTGATCCATTTACAAGCATCCATTTTCGTCACATTTTATTCTTAGTTCGCCCAACGATTAGAAAAAGAAAAAAGAAATTTGCTTGGTTGCAGAAACTCACTTACTCAAGGAATAAACACATGAAAGCCAATTTTCCGGTCGTTTGACAAATCCTTGTTATTTCGTAAAAGATGCAACGAGCAGGAGACAGAACAGGGCTTTGTGTATTTGAAAATGAGCGAATGAAAGCTCTTCAAGGATTCGTCTTGATGGTAGGAAAGAGAAAAGTTGAGAGAGACAGAGTGAACTTATTCTAGGAGGACGCCCACCCATTACCATTGATCTTAAATTGTTTCTTTTGAGCTCTCCCCATCTGCAATGAAGGAATCCTTGTCGCATCTCTACGTATCTGCATTCTAGCAATATAAATATTTTATTCTTCGCACGAATCCTTTTTTCGTCTTTCAAGTATTGTTTGTTTGGAATTAAACCAGGACATTCATTTCTTCGCCGGCAAAATACAGAATAAAAATAATCAGCTGGCATGCAACGAAGGGATCAACTAATTTTTAGTCTTTCAAGTAAGAATAGTTGCTTTGAAAACTATCGAAGTCGGTGGCAGTAGATAAAATTAGCTGCAAAATTCAATGTTGGCAAAATGCTAGTGATATTTAAATGTTCTTTAACGCCTCGACATGCATTTTCAGCCCTCATGTCTGTGCTTCATGGAAATAATATAAACAAACCACTTGTCCAACTCAAGAGCACTCAAAGCAAATTGTTTGCCTGCACTTTGTGAGCTTGCGAACAATTTGGCCTACATGTATCCTTTTTGCACTAATTAGGAATGACGAAGACATACACAAACACCATTTGTTTAAGAATTATCGCCATCTCTCTAATGGGGATTCTGTGCAATTTGCGTACGTACATCCAAGAGAAAGACACAAACTAAGTCGAAATAGTTTTGTTGCATAATATTAAGGGCGTGTGTGGCGCTTTCAGTGTCTGGTCTACATACCAATCGATATTTTCAAAAGGGGATTAACCATTTAAATTGCAAGCTCGTGTGTTATGCAACACTTTAATGTAAATTGGCGAGGCAAACAGCTGCTTACTTGCCAAGGGTAATTTTTATTGTACATTCGACTCAAACCACCCAAACAAAGCAAATTTATTTGAGAAACAGATAGTTAATAATATACTGGTCTATAGTAGCCGAGCGATTTGTTAAAGTTCGTTACTAATCGCAGCCGATCAAGTCAGAAAAATAAGCCTGGAATAATTTTAACGCGAAACAAAAATCTCTTAAGGCTTAGACAAACACCCCCGAGGATCAATAGACACCCACCATTCGTGAATATCTTTGAAAATATGAAGCCACTCTACTGAGGCCCGTAGAGTAGAGATTGAAATTATATTATTAGTTTTTGTTAAGAATTGTATTTACGAATGGTTTATAGGACGTAAAACTAGGCATAAAGTTAATTATACAGTCTTGTTAGTAGGCAAGATTTGTTAGATAGCGCCCACATCAACTGCCGGAGGCTACTGCAACTCCAAACCCAATAAGCACTCAGAAACGAGGGACGTTCACGGATGTAGTTTTTCTAAGATGACAAAAACAGATAAAAATGTCCTACAAACTCGGAAAAAATGTATTAGTATTTGGACATAGTGTTTATTTTTCAACATAGTCCCCGTTCAAAGCCAGATACTTTTATACACGTTGCACCAATTTTTTTATACTGTTGTCATACATGGTCGCTTCCTGATTTTCAATCCACTATTGCACATGCGCGAAAACTTCACCTCATGATCGTTTCAAATCTTTTGTTTTTGGAAGGGTAAAATTAAAATCACTTGGGGCAAGATCTAGGGTGCAGCTATGATGGATGCCGAAAAACTCACCATGTAAATTTTTGAAGCAGTTCTTGTGTGCTATGGTCTCAAGTAGTCATGCAACAGGAGAAATTTTCGAGCTAGCATTCCTGGTCTTTTTTTATAGAGTCACGATGTTTGTGTAAAACCTCACAGTATCTATCTGGATTGATTGTGGTCACTTGTTCAAGTTAATCCATTCTTGTCTATCCCAGAATATAGTCGCCATTATCTTACCGACTGACGCAGTAGCTTTTGCATTTCTGAAGACGAATTTTCCTTTTCGCGTCCAAACCATGCTCGAACGATTGATTTCTGGGGTGTTGTGATGTTCCTTGGTTACAATTCTTGAAAGCAAGGCATCTCCTTCATTTTGATACATTTACAAAAACTTTTGAGAAGCTCCGATGCGATTATCTTTGAGAACGTTGCTAAGGATATGGGACACCCATCGTGCACAAATTTTTGAATACTTCAGGTCTTTCTTCAAGATCTTTGGAAGTGAAGTGCGTCCAATTGTGCAAGCGATCGTGACAGTCGCTACACACTTAAGGAGATGTATTAGCAAACGGTATCAAGCCATAGACGAATCATTATCTTTTGTAATCGGCAGGGATTACTCTTCTTCATTTTACGTGCCCACGTTCATGCTGAAGTCAATATAGGGAATCAGTCAAACCAAATCCAACCTGTTCTTATTCTACCTTATTCCAACAGAATTTTCACCCTTTCATGATTCACTGAACAAACTTAGCGGTTGAAATCAATCAAAGCTGCATCTCTTTTCTGCCTCGAGACATTTTCAATACCATTCTCACACTTTCAGCATGCAAGCAAATCAATAGGTCAATAATTATTGTGCTAACAATATTCATACATAACAATCATACACACATGTGGTCATTTCAAAACAAAAGCGATAAAGCCCTCTTAAATTAAATTTGTGGTTAAATGTTAAAAATGTCATCAATATCGGCCCAGGGTGTGGTCGAACGTGCATCTGCCGAGCTATCGAAACGGATCAATGGATTGGGATTGCGATCCAAGCATCATCATGGTAAGACGTCCGTGATGGAGCGTGTAACCAATGCATTATGCGGCGGTAGCAGCAGTAACCATAACACCAACAATTCTATATCGAACTGTCCCGAAAAACCTTCAAGAGTTCCAGTTCCAACTGGCAATTGTGCTAACAACGGTAGTGGCGGTGCCAATTCTCAAGTGGGTGGTGCAGCCAGCAATCAGTCTAATGTGTCTAGTGGAAATAGTGGCAATAATACATCCAGTTGTAAACAATCCTCAAATAGTAGTCAATGCGGCGCTAGTGGAAGTAACACCAGCAAAAGTCAAACCAACACTCCACAACAGATGCGAAAGCATTACCAAGGACATCATCACCACACATCCTCGCATTCGTATCAATCGCTAGGCAGTAACTCGATGATGTCGGTATCCTCTACGCCACAACTACCGCCCGTACTAACGTTCGAGCAACTATTCCAGGACGAACGCTTCCTTAGCAGATTCTTCTTGTACTTCAATTCCTACGATCGTCGTATGTTGGCACAAGTGTGCACCAGGTGGCGTGATATCCTTTACAGAAGTCCGCGATATTGGTCAGGACTGTTGCCGACCTTACAATGCAGGGAGCTACGTCAGGTTGCCGGTCAGGATCGAGTTAAACTCTACAACTCGTTGGTGCGGCGAGGATTCCATGCATTGTCCTTGATCGGTGCACAAGATGAGGATGCTTTAGATATTGTACATTCATTCCCGCTGGCTTCGAAACATATACACTCGTTAAGCTTGCGTTGCTCGTCAATCAGTGATCGGGGACTCGAGGCGTTGTTGGATCATTTACAGGTAAACTTTTGTATTTGTTGAATTTTTTGCATGCTCCTTTTGTGCACACATAATATAAAATTGGGTAGTAATATTTTCTAGTGATAATAACAAAATAAGGAAGGTCTACCCTTTGTCTTAAAAATTAAGACACGTACACTATCTACATAAAAAAATTTCCCACACATCCCTTTGGCTTACGACACTAGTTTCCAACTTAAATCATAGCTGAGCGCAAATGAATTTAAGGTAAAGAATATCAGTTGAACTATCTCCAAAATAAATTGAATTTCAACAAAATAAAACAAATAATAAAATTTTGGCATCGCCTAATCCAATATTGAAAAAAAGTTAAATCAAAAGACCCTGAAATCACACAAAGATATAGGAGATGATATCGATTTCGTCCATTTCATTCATTCATTATTTGGCCAAGAATATTCGGCCATGCTGCAGTTGACGTAATAGTCCTGGCGCCACCAAATATTTATTTTTCGATTTTGTAAATGGCTTGGATTGAGTCCAGTGGCTGTTGTTCTTGTTGAAACAATTTATTTCAAGTCTCTATTATTTTTGTGTAGGGACTTTTAAAAAAAGAAGAAGCAGATTGAATTGTACGCTTTGTTTTAAAGCTCAATTTAACTGTCAGTATATTTATATTTATTTGGTTGTTGTTTAGTTTCAAAGGAATTGGTTGCTGAAATTCAGAATTATTGAAAAATGGACAGTAAATTGTGTTTCCTTGTATGGCATTGTAAGCCACTTCGGGTTAATTGGTTTTTGAGGATGATGGCAAAATTCAAGCGAGCTTGGGTTCAGGATGGCAAATTAAAACGAGTCGTATGAGAGAAGAGCTTAGTGCAAGTTGAAGCCAATTAAAAGACACAGAGAACACTAACTATTAAATGAGACAAAAGCATCAAACACTAGTTTTAGTGTAGGTTACAGAAAATCGCCCGATAGTGATATTCATTACCCAAAGAATCTAGTCTATCGAAATGCCTGATTTGTATTTAACACAAAGCTATGCGACCGTTTAAAATACCAAGCTGGACGTATAATCCCCCAAATGCAGGATTGTGGATCTCTTCCGGACCGCCTACTACAAGGTTACCGATAAAAATGACAAAATTTTGGGAACTCACACCAAGGATCTGCATCCACAGTACCGAAACTCTTCAGCTCCGTCCGCCTTAGGAGCCAACACATCCGTAACTGCTCTTTAATGAGCCTATTGTGTTTTGCCGGCAATGAATGCAGCATCACTGCAGCCTCAACTATTATTACAGTATAAGACGGCGGTGGTACTAGCAACATGCGTGCACATCAATTGAGATTAAGATTTGACGGCGGAGACAGAACGAGCGTAGTTGGGAGTTTTTCTTCATGTATGTTGCTGACCGCTTTCCTTAGGAGAACTGTCCCAAGCCAGTGTAAAGGAGGAGGGATTCTGACCGATCTTCAGAACCACATCCCTATAACAGGATGCTGAGGAAATGGTACGTCGATCAATCCAGAGCTTTGCAATGGGGCTCAATTGAAGGGGTTTTGTCTGCTTCCTAGAAACATAACCAGGGGTATACTGGTAGCAAGGGATCCGGGGCCCCAGTTACTTGTTCCTGCCGGTGTTGGTGAGGAATCTGTGGAGGTTGAACCTTGGGGGCTGTGGTTGACACCCGAAAGAGAGTAGTTTCAGTTCTAATACAGTTTGGGACCGGAGTTATTCGGCAACCCTTCTGTATCGTGGTACATTGACGTGCTGTTGCGTTTACAACAACGATGCCGTTACCCAAAAAGCGGCAAGGATGCTGATAGGTGCAAATTCTTACCAAGGATTATGAAAAAGTCCAGGCAAGCTGTAAACCTGGCTTAAAAGGCCCGTGTTTTAACGATTAATTTCGGGAAAAGCACGTTAAACTCAGGAACTATCTGTATGTTTCTAAATAAACCGCTAAAAAAGAAAAACAATGAATAACAACAATGTCCCAACCACTTCTGGTGACTGCAGATAATGTATTACTGAATACTAAAATATACATTATTGAACTGGTCAGTATGTACCGCGAATTAACCTCGGTAGTAAGATTGGAGAATTCGGTTTTAATTGTAATCGCAGTCCTTGGCTGGACATACTTAATTATAGCAGCATTTTTAACACTTATTTTGCATATCCCACACAACTAATTATCAAAAAAAGGCGTCATGTTCAACAGTCCTAAGAGGATTGTAGAATAATTAAATAGGATCAGATTAATGTCATCTCTTTGTACATTCAACGAAAATCTACGGTGATGAAAATTTCACACCAAATTGATATAAAACATTTCAAAAGAACTTTGTTCTTCACTAAAACATTACACAAACAAAAATTATCACGTCATTCAAAAATTGCATCAAAAACCTGTAGATAACCTTTTCAAATCACTGTCAACAATTTACCAATCTGAACAAATTCTTTCCTTTTATAATCCTGTTTTCATAAAGCTTTCATAAAAATCAGATATCTGCGGAAAAGGCAAATTCAAAGTTATTTTCGTTTAATCTACTCATCAAACTGATTCTATGCAACAACAACAAAAAAGGACATGACAATCAGTCAAAGATATCAAACATTTTCCAAGAATCTCACAAGAAATTTTATGTTCGCCCTAGAAAGTGTATCATCTTTTTTTGTATGTTTATCCTTGCCCAAGAATCTGTATCCATCACAACAAAGACACTTTAAAGATAGTGTAGTTCTATTCAGATCTTAGGATTTATGTATGTATATTCTTATGGTAATGTACAATCTTAAGACAAGTGATGATGGTGGAGATGAAGTGAGTTTGGTTGAATGTGACATGGAATCTGGGAAACATCAATAGTCTGGTGTTGACATATAAAAGCTTTACATTGTGTGTGGTGTATACGTACATGAATAGAAAATCAAATTCATATTTAGAACGAATAAAACGGTATTACTCTGTAACTATGGTTGTAATCGACGGTAAAATTTTTGTATGATTGTTAGATGCTTGTTGTTACACTTGATTATTCTTGTCATCAGTAAAAGCAATAATGATAACGAAGAACTCATATTTAACGGTCTTTTAAATTTTATATACAATTCTGAAACATTTTCTAAGTTTCTTTGGTGTTTGAATGAAAATGTTCATTGAAGCATACGGTTTAGTATTTGCATCAACATAGATATAAATATTTTATACTTAAAGTGTCTAAATTTTTTTGTAAGAACATTTGGAGCTCAACTTTTGCTCTTTATTTGCAGAAATTTAAGCGCTTTTCTCAGCAAATCTATTTGAATTTTATTTAAATTGTTTGGGGGGGGCGCACCATTCCCACAGAACGGTAGCGAGTATGCTTTAGCCAGGACCATTAGCAAGAGATACAGTGGCTGGGCTGAATTTCATTCCTAATTAACCGAGAGATAAGACTAAAATATGACTATCAATTTTACTGAGATGTCCTGGTCACAGTTGTCGGTAACGGGAATTCCTGTCGTAATCGGTCGATGAGTGGAAAAAAGCTGAGTGCAAGGAGTCAAAATTGGTATCCCATGGAGAGTCTAGCTACGCATATTATGCAGTAAG
The DNA here is from genome assembly GCA_963942545.1 of Oxycera nigricornis. Classification (NCBI taxonomy): domain Eukaryota; kingdom Metazoa; phylum Arthropoda; class Insecta; order Diptera; family Stratiomyidae; genus Oxycera; species Oxycera nigricornis. The sequence continues at coordinate 97,201,615 of OZ012663.1, forward strand.
TTATGAAAATATAGATCCAGAAATCTATCCAATGCAGGGCGAGCTAGAATGGACTCACATGATCTACAAGGACCATTCTGGGACTTCGGTATTTATTGTTATCTGTTCTTGTCGGTAAATCGGATTTCGAGTAGAAGAATTTAATTTTCAACCAATAACAACCATGGGTTACGAAAAGAATAGATTTTGGAATTTTCTTTCACTTCGTTTTTTTCAAGCGATGTCGTATGTAATTGGGAAATTTTGTGGTTATCGAAATATTTAGATAAGCAGCAAGAACTATATATTAATAGGGGAAAAATAATCGCGACAGCATTCTCGTCGAATTGAGCTAGCCTCCCTAATATTCCAGAGGCCGAACGAGTTGGTCTGAAAGATTCGTTTATTGTCATGTTACAAGACTGAAATTCCCTGTGACTTAAAGTCCCGTGAATTTGAAGGAATAAAAATTAATACCTAAGACTAAGAATATAATGCCTCTTTTTCGATTCTGCTTCCGAACAGTTTTCATTTACACAAAATGCAATAATGAAATTATTTCAAAGTCTAGCATTTTTATATGAAATTCTATTATTATTATTATTGAGCTTTTTATCTTAACTAAAGTCATGGGGTATATTTTATCAATGTTTTTATTTTTTTCGACTAACACGTATTTTGGCTACTACTTGTGATTTTCCTCAGTGCTTTGTACACGAGCAAATATAAAAAATATGGTGAAACAAACCCCAAAATTTTAACTATCATTTTTGTTTGTATGCATTGTTATATATATCCCAACTTTTTCGTTAATTGAATTTGCTCGTTACAATCAAAAATAAATAAATTTTTGTAACAATAATAAACATCTCAGAAAATGTTTACATTTACCAAAAAATTACGCAATTCTTTCGACGTCTATCATCATCATCATCATCAAAAACTAAACACATTTTCCTCAAAATATCTAATTGATATTGAAATATTTCCCTGGATGATTTTATTGCTTAAGTTTTCTCACGTTCTGCATTCTTTTCAATACCAGCAAACCTATATTTATTTGATTTTTCCTCAATATTTTATTCGAGGATATTGGGTAAAAATTAAATGAGGAGTCAAAAAATATATATGTACATAATGCAATCCACGCTAACGTAAACAAAATCAAAAAGGGGTTGATGAAAAAAGTGTGGAATCATTGTAAATAAAGCTAGCCAAACATCAAAAGCCATAATTTATTTACCATACACTTTAATTGAGCTTTTTTTGGGAGATGGAAGGAAATTCTTGCGATATATTTAGGTATGTGAGAAATAATTTGGCAACTCTCGAAATCAGGTGCGCTTTGTTTCATTCTGGCTGGCGTTTTCTTTTATTTACAAATAATAGTGACATCGACATTTTTTCTCCGAAAATAACCACGAAAATATGCGGAACATTTTGTCGAGCAAATGATTTTTCAAATAGAGATTTATAATGATTGATAGATAGTGTTAAAGATTGTTCGAAGAAAGGAACCAAACGTGACGTGTTGAGTGGTATTGGTGTGGAAATTGCAGAAGCAAATGGTTTCTAATTGCTTCGAAGTATTTCAATTTTCAATACAGTTTGTGATGAGGCCAGTCAGGAAACCGGGAAAGCAATAGAAGTACGTTAACAAATAACATGTTAATAGACTCTGGAGAATGAGAAACTGCCGGACTATATCGCTGAATTCAGGCTTGATTCGCATTGCGGCGCTACCAAGAAAAAAAGAGGCACTACGAAATTATTTTTTAAAATACTCAAAGGATATATTCTTCTTTGAAAGAAGCTTTGTAACGTTGAATTAAGTATCAATAAACTTGGGAATTCTTGCACATACACCTAAAAAAGGAGCCTTAGTATAGTAGACGAATAAATCTAAAACATATTATCATCACAACAAAAATTTACCACTTTGAAATCAATAAGGACAATATTTAACAATTTTCGAGCAGAAAGCAAAGTTGCAAGACTGTCGTACAGACATCGTATCAGCATTTCAGACAAAAATTTATCTTCTAGCAAATATATTCCTTAAAGTGTTTTAGCTGATTTAAACAATCCCTAAATCAAATATAAAAAATTTATGAAACCCCCATATTAAGATAGCTTATCGCATAAATTGTTTAAACTTCAAAGCACGTCGAAACCAGACGATTGACTATTCTTCAGTGGTTTCACTAAATTACATCGTTACAATAGAATCTTCCACTTGAAATCGTTAGCGACTCATTCGAGTGGTTAACTCCCAGCCAAAAGCAATTACACGTATTGAATAAGCATTGATCCGGGACCATTCAAATGAAAATATATATCTAGGATCTATCAGCAGCCAAGCAAGAATGTGTGTGAATAACACGTCATATGAATAAGCCAATAATAGTAACATACACACAGGTCATCAAGGACACTCACATAAGGGTCGTTGTGTGGCACCAAGGACTAACAGATATTTGAACATTTATTTGGCCGAGTGACTAAAAATCGTATACATATATTATATTGGTGGCTGACTGACTCACTGAATAATAGGTTTTGGAAATATGACAATGATTAGTGATCCTGTGAAAATTGATTGTCCACTAATTACAATTTGAGTTATTTTAAATCTAAATTTAATCACCGGTCGATTCTGATTAGTCAACTATATTCACGTTTTTGGTTGGAAATACATCACGTGTAGGAGGATTTTAACGGTCTTTTTGTGATGTATAATTGAACGAATTTGGATTAGGAATCAATTTAAAATTTTCGTTTAATCTGATCACGTTTTGGTGACCAATTTATTTATTCAACGGCTCCCTAGTCTAATTCTAATTCTTATTCTACATATCCTAGCCACGTTTATATTTAGCAAAAAAGGACTAAATTATAAATTGCCAAATCCAGGAGCACACACACACCCAACAAAGTGGATTTCTGAGAAGGAAATCAACGACTCCATGAAATCTAGCAATATAAATATGTTGAATGAAGTAGGTAAGAGTTCTCTCTTGAAATTCAACACCCTTTTGCCTACAATTCATCATACATCCACTCAAAACTTTTTTAAAACAAAATCGAAATATAGGATACAGCACTTTATTGTGAAGTGGATCAATATCAATTTCGTTCTGATTCAAATTTAATCGCTTAGATCAGTACTCCCAGGCTTCTTCCTTTTAAGAACTCGACAAGCGGAAAGTTAAAGCAATATACATTTCTTGGAAGTATCGGAAGAAAGGCAAAAGATATTCAGATGTAATTGAAAGATTTCTAAGAAATCTATTATTTGCTATTTAATGAGTTTGATCAGTTGCCTAGCAACTTTGTTAGGATATTTCCAAGTATGGTCTTTAATTATTCCGAAGAATTTTATATATATAGTAGATACCTTTTGTAGGCAATCATATTTTGTAAAGAATTTTATATTATAATTGAATGAATTAGATGAAAAAAATTTAGTAACAATTTTTCTTGTTGGGTTTACAGTCACTTTTCGAATTAGAACTAGCTGGTTGCAATGAAGTTACAGAAGCAGGATTGTGGGCATGTTTGACACCCCGGATAGTATCATTATCATTAGCTGATTGCATAAATATTGCTGATGAAGCTGTAGGTGCTGTGGCGCAATTACTTCCATCATTATATGAATTTTCATTACAGGTAAGACCCGATAGAAATTCGCATGTCTGTAACCATACATCTTTTAGCTAAAATTGTATGTAAACCAACTTTTGTTGGTCAACAATGAAGTTATTTATTTCTGAAAAAGTTTTTAATGAGCCTTTATAAAAATTGATTAAAGTATTAAAATAAACTAATCATTTGTTTCATTTCAGGCCTATCATGTTACCGATGCAGCGCTAGGATATTTTTCACCTAAACAAAGTCATAGTCTCAGTATATTACGTCTTCAATCGTGCTGGGAACTAACTAATCACGGAATCGTTAATATTGGTGAGTCATTTTTAAAGCGTAACAGTTGTTGATGTTGTAAGGCATGATGATTTTAATATCCTCGACTTATCTTCTTTTTGATTAACACTGTTGGTCTGCTCAGTGGGCAGATTTTTAAGTACATAGGCCTTAAAAATAGAACAATCTGATTATGTGTAGTATGATCTTTGAATACAAGGAGAAATGCTGCATCGCATTCACATAGAATAAGCTCTGATGTCTCCACTTTCTTCTAACAGAGTCTGCAGACCTCATCGTTGCTTCGCCGACTTTTATATTTTTTCGCAGATACTTCGGACCTGTTAGAAGGCCCATTCAGATTCCTATATCAACTTGATAGAGTTTTGAGTTTCTGGGACGGATTTAGAGCTTCAATTTTCTAAATCCTGATAAAGATGTCCAGTGGTTTTTCATCGTTCCGTGAATTCAATTCTAATAAGCCAAAGTATAATGTTCCATGGTTTCGCGACAGAATGGCTTGATACTTGTGAAGACAATTTCGACATGAAGGTGCACATGGGATTTGTCGCACTTCAGCCTTTTGCGAGTCGCAACATAAAGTCTGCATCAAAATTATAGTCGGGATATTAATAGACATAAATGGTATAGAGGCTTTTTAGATGACTCTTCTAGCTGGGAGGGAATGGCAAAAGGTATTTACGAAAACAAACGCACGTAATATTTTTTTTGAATAGAATGAACGAAGCCTTTCCTTTGACCCATCATTATGAAAAGGGTGTTAGGAGTTTTCTGCAATTCCTTCGCCCCTACAACTATCGGGGAGAAAACTAGAAACTTTTTTTGATTCAATTCGAACGAATCGTTTCGATTCATACAAAACGCTTAAACGGGGGCGCATTTACTTTATGTTAACATCAAGAAAAGGCACAAATGACTGAACAATTACTCATAACACTAGTCAAGATAAAAGCCATCAACTTTAATCTGTACATCAGTCGCAAATATTTCTATTTCTATACCATTAATGTCACATGCTCAAACCACAAAAAAAAACATTTGGCAAAATTATACGGTCACTGACAATGAACTTAATATAAATTTCGAAGAATCAATCTAAGCCAAAGCATCTTACACCAATTAAACCCATGTCATTGTTTCAATAATAAACAAATTAAACTTTCAAGGTAACATGAATCGAACAACTCAATCAGATGCTAATGGTGGTTCGTAGATATTTTCGTCTCAATTTCAGGTGTCCGAAAAAGAAGGGGAAGGTAACATTAAAATTAGATAATCGCATCCTACTGCATTGTTCTTATTGATACTATCCAATTTGGGTGATTGCCAAGATGAGAGAATAAATAGGGAGAAAACCATTTAAACTAACATGAATGGAGATGATGGCTATAATCAAGATTGATTGTTTAACACGAATACCCGTCTTGCGGTCGATGTTGCGTACCTGTGATTCTCTCGAAGATAATAATAGACCAAAATAAAGGATGTATTAATCCGAAAATATTGTCAACGAGATAAATGTGAAACATGTAAAGACATCAAATTTGGTTTCAGCAGTCCAAATGTATTTATAATAAATTAAGGTGAATGAGTGGCGCACGTTTGGCTTTATGAGGACACGTTAATTTTCATGCGTTATTTATAAACATAATTCTGTCGCACATCTTATATCAACAACATTTTATTTAAATGGTCGTTGACTTCAATTTCTATTATTAATTGCCTATTATGATCCAATTACTGATTCCCTGAGAGATTAAAATTTACAATATATGTATATATATATATATATAATTTCACGCGGTTGGCAGTACTTCAATCCCGAAAATATCTTTTCGTATGCCATACATTAACGAATCCATGCCATCAAACACACATGCTCCACATAATGCTGTTAATTTCTGCATGCTTACTATTTTTCGTTGACTAAACACAAACGTTTCTTGTATCTGCAAGTAATTAATGCCAAACTTGATTGGACGTTGCACACTCATGACAATTTTCTGGCATTCGAATGTGGCCATCATTCAAATTGGAAAGTGAAGAAGTGAAAAGGTGGGCAGGGTGGGTAACGCATTCAATGATTTCCTTTCGAAAATATTCGCATAGGACTAAAAGTTAGTGTGATAGAATGTTTCAAGTGTCATCTAGATTAAAGGAATATATCGTGTTGAAGATTGCGCCCTATAGCTTTTAATTGAAGAACATTTCAGTTGAGTTGGAGGAGTGAGTTGATGATTTTCTCAGTAATTAAACATTCCTGATATTTAGATTCATGTGATAAATGGTTTAGACAAATTGAATTGGTAAATAGTTAAGTATGCATCCAGTTTTCTGGTTGATTAAATCTCTTGAGTAATTACTAAAACAGTTTTGGTGAATAAAATCAGGATTAAACCCAAATCCTTAACTATTTTTAGGTCTCATGATATAAGCAAGTAAATTGAATGGTTTAAAAACAAGACAGCTCAGGTATAAAATGAAATATCCATCATCTTCAATCAATCTTTTTTTGTAACGAAAACCTCATAGAAGAAATACTTGTCCACTCGATTTTCATTATCAAGAAAGAAGTTACATTTCAAACTACATACAAATTTCAAATCACACAGATCTCTGACTACATAAATATATGCGCCCAAAATAAATTATGTATTTGGACACGATATTGTGTCAAAACATTTGCCTAGTTCATCGTTAAAGAACTGCATAAGTCATACAGTTGAAATTTTTTGAAAAATTGCCAATAAAAAGTTGAAATTCTTAACCCATTCGAGCTACGTATTAGAAACGTATGACAAGGATTGCGATGTATCTTAATTTGTTACAAGTTGATAGCAGAATTTTATCCAGGTCCTGGTACTTTTTATTATTCTGGATTATTTTTTTAACGATTCGAAGATGATTATCTATTGATTGATTCGTAGATGATTGGATACAACACCTCAATATCCTTTGTAGGTTAAAGATTATTCTACTTTAATTAATTCTGTTAGGAAACAAAACTTCCCGTTTGTGTCAACGATTTTCCTTATTTATGAGGGAAAAATCAGTTGTAAACAATTCATTTCAGGGTGTTAAAATTTAGACATCGCCTGAAAGATTTAAATTTATATTTTGATATTAGTAATTGATTTCATCTTCACAAAATACTACGTGTTGTGTTTTTATAAAAGAAAACTTCCTTTTAATTTTGTGTATCTTTATTTGGATTCGTAATCGATTTTCGACCGTAATCGTGCAGTCTTCCTCAGCGATTAATTAACCGCACGATTACGGTCGAAAATCGATTACGAATCCAAATAAAGATACACAAAATTAAAAGGAAGTTTTCTTTTATAAAAACACAACTTATATTATGATTTTAAAAATTATTATTCTGATTTTTCCTTTAGCGGAAAAAATTCTTCATCAAATAATTTCTGTGTATTTATTTAAAAACTCCTAGGAAACTACTCGAAAACCATTTGAAAACTTTATAATAAATAATTAAATTAAGAAATTTTCGAAATGGAACACTTGGAATTTAAAAAAAATAGTGAAAAGAATGTTAATCGTTTTTAATCTTGAGTAAAATAAGGAAAAATGTGAAAAATCATTTATTCGTGATAAATTCTCTAGAACCTTTCAAATGCATATATTTTAGGAAGTAAAAGCACTAGTTCCTTCATCTAATAATAATTTACGTCTTGATTTCAAAACAATGTAGAAGGGAGCTACTTGTCTCCGAAATATTTACACATATGTACATACAATATATCACGAAAAACTATAAAAATTAACGAGACTGACCACTAAACCCATTTGCATCTTTAAAAATAGTTAAATTCCTGTAAAAATTGCGAAGAAAATTTACACGGACATAAGCGTACTGAAATAAAATATATATAAAGGAATCAAAAAAATGTTTATGAGATAAATTCATGGAAAAACCAGTGAAAATTTTTCAAATGAAAATAATCTACGAATAATGGTAGAGGAAAAAACAATTCGAATAAAAATAATCGACAGTGCGAACAATGTTTTCTTGGGAAGCTTTAATGCAGTAGTTAGTAGTAGTAGTAGTTCTACAATCCACAAAAACTTAAAGTTTCTATCGTTTTGAACACTTTTATTTTTGTGTGAAAATTTCATAATGAGTTCCGAATTTAATAAAAGACATTGAGTACTAGGTTCGGTAGATTCTATTGGGATTTTTTTAACCAATCATGCAGGTATCGTTTGGGATTTTTAAGCTCTGAAACGAAATTTACTATTGCAGAATTTTTTCTCATAAAGAAAAAAGAAAATCTCCTTTCACAAACTGTTAAGGTTTAATTTCAGATTTACGAAATTTGACTCTTGTCTCAGTAGTTACAAAAATTTCTTAGATATTAATTGAAAACTTTCAAGCCCTCGTCCATTGAATGACGAATGTATAAATTTTTAAGTAACATTATTAAATATCATGATGTTGTCCCTACAATTTCACTGATTGTGATCGCAAAAACGAGTAGACGATATCTTTAACTTTTAGAATATCCAAAAAGAAACTACCCGTTAGTGTCGGTCACAAAATGAAACTGTAATGCTAATTCAAGGGATGTATGTATTCTTTTACCACAACAACACGATTCAACTAACACTTGATTGAACAAAATTGTACTTTTTAAATGAATTTTTTTAACTGGAATTATAAAAAAACGATCTTTATCAGAATACACAACTAGTGTCGTCCACGGCTTACTAATTAATGAGTTAAAAATTATACGCGGAAAGCGATTAATAGATTGAATAGAACATCAACTATTATTACAGCCAGTTATAGAAATCCTGTAAATGGGGGATTGTACACTACATGTACTAGCATAATCATTTGCGAATAGTTTGCCAGCAATTCGAGGCTATAATATGAATGGTTTAGATATGAAGATATTGAATTTAATCGAATCAAACCTCTTAAGTTCGTAATCAAAAACATTAGATGACAAAAATAATTCGCAAATTTTCAGATTGATGATTGGGATCGAAAGAAAAAGATAAATCCACGAGTACTTGAGTCACAATATGTGCAACTTGATAGAAAAGGAACAATATCCAAAACCATGTGAATCTCGAGTTTCTCAAAAATTCAGATAATATATATAGAATCTATCAAAGATATAGATTTTACATGATGTATAAAGTGCGAAAACATACGAACGAAGACTTAGCACAATGACTGTTAGTGCTAATAATGGGTGTGTGTTGTCTAGTTTGTGGTTTTGCTTTTGCCGTTGTGGCGGTATTTTCATATCATATTTCTTTGAAAATTGCATTTGTATCTTCGTCCATTCGAATTGTTTCTTATGTCGATTGTGTTGGGAAATATGTATATATTTTTTGTTCGTTGGCAGTTAAATCAATATTTGCCGAAAGCATCGAAAATACAACATCTAAGAACAAGGACTTACATTCTATAATAAAAATTTATATATACAGCACAAACAATCTTTCGTTATTTGTAAAACAACTTTTGGAATCCAAGATTTTCATTAACTTAAAGACAAATGGAATATTACTTTGCAATAATCTGATTTCTGTCCAAAAAATTTAAGGGTTAAAAATCAATAAAGCTTCTATAATTCATTTTTGGTGAATTACTTGAAATTACAATGCACTTTAGTAACTGCTAAAAACAAGGAGCAGTATGAAAAGATAAATCACTTCAAGCAGGTTCCCATCCCCATACAAAGTATAATGTTGAAATCCTACCGTTATCTCCTACTCGATCTGTAGATTCTCCACTCTAACCGTTTCGAATAGATGGAAGATCTCTCAGATCCTACTAGTTATTAATGGCATAGCTTCATCTTTCCTGGGACAAGAAGGGTTTACTATCTAAATTGTAATGTACGAAGAGAATTGTATAGCAAGGAGGTAGGTGTACTAAAATGAAAGCTGGCATGCTGTGAATTATTCGGGATATAAATATATTACCCGGGACTGCCACTAAGCGGTCGATGTTTTATCAGTCTTCGTGAAATGCATCATCTCGATGGCGCTCAAAATAGTGAGGCCTTCGACTGGTGTTCGTTGGGCTGACGCACACCCGTGGAGAATGCTCTGCAATTATTCTGACTGACTTTTCAATTCTATTCATTGAATTTTCTGTATTTTCCTCCCATAGTCCCCCCTTTGAACCAGCAAGCCACCAATTTTTGTGGGTTTCTCGAACTTTATTGGAAGCTGAATGACCGAAGATTTGATGTAGGACCAAATTTCTTTAATGGTTTCCTCCGTTGATTGCTCTTTTTCGATCAAAGGAAGATTCTCTTTTGGCCATATTGTTGTTTGACCTCTTCCACTTGTTTTGTTTTGCAATTCCTGCGCATAAGTTGCATAGGAAGATGCTGACGCTGGACGATCACTGACCAAATAATGGAGCGATTCTTGGTCTCGTAGTCCGTGCTGCTCCTGATGATGGCACTAGCACATACTTAGAATTACTACATAAAATTATCTTACTACCCAATAATAAAGTCCATATATAAGATTATCAAAGTTAATGTAACGTAGCGAATGATAGATAGCTATGCTTCTCGAAGTGAATTTTACCCAAAACTCAACAATAGGATTCATTTTGGACCCTCCGGCATTGCTGCGTATAAGCGTTTCTGTGAAAAAAGATGCATGCAGTTCTTTTTCCTTTTTCTTTGACCCGATTTTTTTTTAATTATTTCTGCAACACATTTTGTAATTGGATTTTACTATATAAAACTATTAATTACTCTGTAAAATGTGTTAATAATAAATAAATAAATAAAGAGATGTTTTCAATACTACATAATCAGCACTCAGCTTCTTGAGACACCATCAAATTTCTATCAGTATTTGATATCAGGAAAGTAGAAAATCAAATTGATTCCGCCTCATTTTTTGCCCTGTTCCGATCCGACGAGAGAGAACATTCAATTAGGACAAATTGATTTTCGTAGGAAACGAAAGTGCTTACACATACCATTATCTCTGCTCTTCTCAACGTAATACAATTTATTTTCAATGCGCCTTTTCAATAAAGATTTATTTTACGGTTTGCCTTAAGCATCCTCTTAGGTTCGGAGTTCATAATTTGAACCATACAAAGTGCTTTAAAGATATATAACATTCGCGTGCTACATATCAACAAAATTTCGATCTTATTTAAATAAAAATAAATCGGATGAAAAATTCCACCTTACGCTTAGCATAAATAAAGTTATTGCTACTCTAAATAAATTCAGCTTTGCCCAGGAAAAATTATGACTTATCAAGTGCTTTCCTCATATGTATTTACATTTACAGATATGAAGACCGACCTCTTGTATTTTGCATAGGTGAATTCAAACCTACCTATAGATATTTATTTTCTTGTGGTTTGCACGACAACTATATTTTCGATACGACAATGGCCATACACATAAGCATGTCCGTCTGTATCACACTACAAGCGTTACTTTATCGAAAGTAGGTCTACCTTATTGAATATCTGAGGTTTTCCAATCAGAATTACATATGGAAGCCATGCAGGCGTATTCCAAGATTAAAGTGGAAAAATTGTAAAGTTTTTTGTATCCATTTACAATGCACTTATTACCAATAACATAGTTCATTGTTTCTTTTTAATGCTTCATGTTCTTTCTGTTATACTTATGTTCTTGTTTCTGTATCTATTTGCAGTACATTCACTTCCACACTTAACTGTTCTAAGTTTATCGGGTTGCAGTAAAGTAACCGACGACGGTGTCGAGCTAATTGCAGAAAATCTACAAAAACTAAGAGCATTGGATCTATCCTGGTGTCCACGCATCACAGATGCATCTCTAGAATATATTGCCTGTGATTTAAATCAATTGGAAGAACTGACATTGGATCGGTAATCTATTTTTTTTGTATTATTGCAGAATTTATATACATAGCAACCGAATTAATCTCTGAAATTTTCTCTATTTCAAATCCACAGATGCGTACACATCACAGATATTGGTGTTGGATACATTTCAACAATGCTCTCACTAAGCGCCCTATTCCTACGTTGGTGTTCACAAGTCCGCGATTTCGGTTTGCAACATTTATGCTCGATGCGCAATCTACAGGTTTTATCGTTGGCTGGTTGTCCGTTACTAACATCTTCGGGATTGTCCAGCTTAATACAGCTACGTCATTTGCAAGAGCTAGAGCTGACCAATTGTCCGGGAGCTAGTCAAGAACTATTTGAATATTTGCGCGAACATTTGCCACGATGCTTAATTATCGAATAATACTTAATAACGATGTAATTGGCATGCTATATAATAGTATTATAAATATTAAGAGTTATTTTAAAGAAGAAGAGATAAAACTATGTGTCCTCCGTGTTTTACACTTGTTTGCAATTCATTCTCTGAGAAAAATTCACCATAGCATCAAAGACAAAATCAAATGAGATTAAAAAGGATACAGCTTCAGCAAAGAGTAGATAGTCAATAGACGACAGAATGCTTTCCAAAAATTGTATGACCACGCTATAACATCTATGTTCGATGAACTCTAAACTACATAACTGAGCACATAATATAATTTAGGACACAAATTTATATATATTTTGTTGTGAATAAGTAACCTAGACATTTCCGTACAGCACCGACTCTAGACTAAACAGTGTGTTAATGTAACCTTCTATGAAGCCTTCTATGTTACAATAGGACCTGTATTATTTACAGACTATTCAACCAAAACTCGGAACACGCGCATAATGTATAAAGACTCATTGACAAAATGTCTGCTAGTCAGCAAATTAAGGTTTAAACAATAATTTAGATATTAAATTCTGTTTTTCAATATACGAGTAATAAATAAAGTCCGAATTTCAAATTCTGATTTGTTTTTTGAATTTTTTTACTACTGAAAATATTTAAGATATATCTATCGAAGCTATTCATACAACAGTTGCAATGTCAATCGAAGAATTGGATGTCATGCATTGAACAATGTCCACACGGAAACTATAATGTTAAATATTATTTTCTCTTGTTAATTTCAAGAGGACAAACATTTCAATTAGACAAGTATGGAAATGCGCTACGTATTCAAAACGAATGAGTATAAAAGTGAAATTGTAGTCTGTAAAGACTTCTAAATCAAAAATAAACAAATATCTATTATTGCAATATATTTTAAAAAGAAACGAATTCAAAAGAAATGTTAAATTGATACAAAGAAGGAGAAAAATTAAATTAAGATGACTATCAAAATATTTAAGAAATTTAAAAAAAATCTAAACATAAAAGACACACAATAAACAAACTGTAGAATGCGAATACGATTTATTGAGAAGTAAAATTAAATTTTTTTCATTGGATTAACTCCAATCATAATTATGTCCATATTAACTAATGAAATTGTTTTTTTTATTTTAATGGGTAAATAATGTGAGATAGACAAAATACAGAAAACAAGTCATTTTGTGGGGCGTGGAATATATAAAAAGGCAAACTTGTTATTTAATGTGTTAGTTCAGCACGAAATGCAATTTATTATTGTAAAATAAAAGACAAGAAAGAAGAAACTATTGTAACTTTAAATAAAAGCTCGAATGAAATATAAAAATACTGACATGTATTCTTCGTTTATATATTTAGTTGATAAATATTCGTTTTTTTCGGTTGGATTTAGGTCTTCTTTAAATAAAATTCCATTGAAACAATGCTGGTTGGTGGTCGTAATTGGAAGCCGTACTTTATGCGAACAATAATATTGAAAACAAGCTTCCCTCGCGAGTTCTGAAGACCGTAAGAAATGAAAACTCAGTCACGAATAAATAGATCATAAAATTTATTCAATGTTATCCTCACTTTTCTGTTTAAAATAAAAGAGAACTAAAGAACAAGAAAAAAGCAGTGAGGCACTCTGGGAGTGTTCGGTGGGAAGTTTAGCTACATTTTCTAAATGATTATGTAAAGGTTAAAAAGTTGTATATAGACAAATGCAGGAAAAATTCAGGAATTAAAGTGACAAATTCAAAAATATAGGATGCATATATAACACAATATGAAATTTTTTTATTGCTTTTATTCACACAAACTACACAACGTAAAGTAAAAAAAAAACAGAGGGAGCGGCGATTTGAACCCTCTACCTCGAGAGGTAGAGTCGGGCGCTCTGCTCACTGAACCAGCCGCTCGACTCTTATATTTGCACATCATTGCTATGTATTGTGCTCACTTTAAATTTTAAGACAAACTTTCGTTCGCTTTTTCGTTCGGTACGCTTTTTCTCTCGTTCCCTTTTCGTTAGAACTTCCGCAAAGGAAGCTAAACTTCCAAAAAATGATGCCTTCTTGAGATTCGCTCAAAGTTTCCACATTGTGCTGTTGCTGTTAATTATTTACATGATAGTTAACGTATATTTAACTATAGTTCAATGGAATTATTAATTAAGTCTCACAAACAAGCGGCACTTTCAGGAATAGCTCAGAATATAAATTGCCAAATCAGGGAAGTAGTATAGCTTTTCTTGATGAGAGCCTATGCCAATAGGTTATTTTAACGCATTCAATGCTAATTATGTTTCAATCCGTCCACTAGAATTCAGTCCAGGGACGGTAGACGTTCTATGACATCCCTATATTATGAAAATATGTAAAGGAGTTTTTAACACAGTAATTGATCTACGCGCTTGCCTTTTCTCTTAGCGATCAATGTGTTATATACATGGTGAATAATATTGGAAAATCAAACTCATTTCGATTTATAGCAACATCATATTTAATAAACCAACATTTTACCAACTACATCATCCAATTCAATCACTTTCATATCTAAAACTACAACAGATAAATTCTTTCTAACTGTTGATTTTTTCTTAACAATCAATTTCACGCAAACACGTTCCATTAAAAATCTCCACTTGAATTCTGTCCTTTTTGAAATGGACATTTCTACATACTCTTCTGTTGTAACGTTTAAAATTTTCTCTGCAAAATTATTCATTAGACGACACTCAATTAATGTGCCTGTATGATCTGTTAGATGTAAGTTGATATTGAAAAAATAATCGAAACGATTATGACCGGAGCCATCAAATGAAATCTCCATTTGACATTGATCCAAACCGCACACTTGTTGATGGAGTGGAGCGATACGTTTACAATTTTGACTGGAAATTGAAATGATATACACAAACATAGGTGGTATAGAATAGATTAATGTTGTAACAGATCGAATTATGTAGATGGTTTTTATTGCAAACCGAATCATTGAGTTCTATTTAGGCATCCCAAAAACATATATTTTGAGTTGAGTTATAAGTCCACGAAATTCATTCACTTTGGCAACAATTATTAATCATTTCGATTAACATTGCATGAATTTTATGCCATTTCATTTCCTACTAGTTGACCTACCTAGGTTGGTAGTTCTCTGTTTAAATAAATGTAATGTCGGCATGGAATGCATTCCTTCGTTCGTTGTTGTTTCAATAATAGATGCCTGTTAATTTCAGCGGAAGAAACAGCATTTTAAAAGGCAACAAATGTTTAGAAGTGCAGTGAAGTATGACGCGAATCGACTCATGATTAGTATGTACGTTTGAAAAATATGATTAATAGTTCATGATTAACCTTTCACTATCAACTACATGCTTTTTTCCTATTTAGAACTCAGTGAGCGATACTTTATCATCTACTTTCGATGAACATAATTACCATTTTTTTGATACTGAACTAAAACATCCATCTAAATCAAATCGTGTAACTACTGCATAGATTGCAGCAGTAAAGAATTCACTGTCGTCCTGTATAATGCCATAGATTCGATCGTAAATCTGTTTCACAGTCATGGGTAACGTTATAGTCTCCGCTACGGACGAGAATATTATATTAAAGTGCAAACAGGACAGTAGTTTGTTTGGTTTCAATTACTCTGAAGTTAGGGAATTATAAGCATGGAAGACACTGTGCATGCACGTATTAGAAGATGACTTCTAGCAGGCATGAATCTCCAGGAAAAGAAAAAAACGGGCAACCAATAAAAGATGCAAGTAATATGGAATCTTGAAATTCTGATGCAGTAGAATAAGAAACATCAGGTGATACTGTAAATGATGATTGAATGATCGTCACTGAACAGTCAAAATTATTTTAAAAACATTTCTGGGCAGCTAAAATATTTCTAGGAAGGCATACTTAAAAAATATTCAAATTATAATGCCAGCACCTCATGCAGACTCACTGTGGTGTACATCTACATCGTATTCTGCGATTTTTTACGCGAGACAAGCGTCTGGAAATTTTGAATGGCACTTCACATAATTTTTGCTTGCAAATTGTATGAACTGCAATTGAAAAGCTTCGGGCGCTCCACACAGCATAGGAAAGTTAGAGAAAATGGTGTCTACCTTAGTGGATACTGAATTTCAATGAGTTAAAAGGATTTGGCAACGCCACACACTAGTTGTAAGAATAATAAGGCAAATATTCAGTGGCAACTTAGGAGGTTTAAGGTTAGGTTAAAGTACTTAAAAAAATTCTCGGTATATAGAAGAATGTTTGCAAAAGGAATAATTATCAAACAAAATCCATTTGATCAAATCCGCAGTCTTAAATGAATAAAGCACTTACGATTTGGAAAGCTTTGTGGCGACCAATCTGAACTGTTCAAACAAACTGTCGCTGCAAATTGCAACAGAGGTTGTGCTTCCTTCACCAGGATATTTTCCAAAATGATTGTTTTACTCGAATAACATAAAACGGGACGTTTGTAGTATGCTGAATAATCGAGTCGAACATCCAAAAGATACAAAACTGTGCCATCAGCTACCCAACATTTTTCAGCACGCTCAATCCATTCCTGGTGCCAAATACTAAACGACATCCCGACCGGATAGCTTTTATCCACAACAATCACTTCAATACACTGCAGCTCCTCTCCAGTTGTCTTGGCTTTGATCTTTCGCACCGGTTTGCACATTTTAACAGCAACAAAAAGATCGACAAACTGACCAGCATTATGTGCAATACTTGCATTCAAGTCGGCCAAATTCAAAGCCTGGCTGACTGGTTTCATGGGTTGTTGAGCCAGCAGCCGTAGTTCCGTTGCCAGGATTGTATCGAACATGTGCGGCTCAATGGAAGCACTTCCGTCGTTCACAGTCAGCGCGAACGGAGTGGACGTTTCAGGGTGAAATTGTTTTCCGCTTCGTGAGATAGGTGTAACCTGCGGCGATATGATGTCTATAATGTCGCCAATACGATACTTACGATAGTAATCTTTAATTTTCGATTCAGCGCCCCAACAAATGCAATTAGAAGAAAGTGTTTTTGAATCACGAATTGTGAACGTTATAACGGCCATCGTATCGGCGGAACGTGTCGATGTGAACGATCGTGGATTGGATTTTGAGATAATCAAAGCTACGACAACAAAGTTGGCCGAGTCGAAACGTAGATCTTGGAGACGCTTCCGATGTAACTCAGACATTTGGACGTTGACGGACGAAGTTCTTGTCCGAATTTGAATGTCACCAATGCGGAAATGACGTCGCGACAGGGCTGCACTTGCCAGAGGCTTTGACATGACATTCTCCATTTCTACAACAGTTTGATGGCCACTGTTACACACTTCCCCAGCAGCACATGCCCCTGCTTGGCTGTCAACGTGCGTGGAAAAGTCAAAACACATACTGTGCCCACTCCTCACTCACTTCAAATCGCGCATACACGGCGTACGTGCCGCGAGGTCGAGAACTTTTTACGTGGTGAAAATCGCGAATTTTCCAGTTTTCGCGAAAACTCGATCAGTGCCAAGAGAAGCTATTGTGTTGTGACATTTGACTGCGAAAAATAAAAAGTTGTTTGATCGCCGTCAGGAAAAGTAGCAGCGGAAAATCGTAAAATTTTCATATCGTGTGGCCTACGTGACTCAAACGGCTGTGACGATGGTCGTCGACAGTCGCATGTAAAATCTTCGAAGACAAAAGACACCACGTACCCATTCCCCGTTTGCTCGTGTCTGTGACCGTTGGTATTACAAGAAGTGAATAGTAGAACTAATTCGAGTGAAAGTCGAACATTAAGCTTCTATCTAGTCCCTACATAAACTACACGTATTTAAATCAATTCCAGCGGATAGTCCAGAGCCTGAAAGATGCTAGAAGTTGAATCGCAGCCCACAGACGTGGTGGTCGTGCGTGCAAAGCCAAAGAAGGTCTTCAAGCCAAGGATCAAGCTAAATCGCATTCCCGATGCAATCCTAAACAACGCTGAACTGAATGCAGCCATCGAGCAACTCCCGCCCAACTACAATTTCGAAATACACAAAACAATTTGGCGTGTGCGAGAGACCAAGGCCAAACGAGTTGCTTTGCAGATGCCCGAAGGTCTGCTGATGTTCTCGTTGGTGATTGCCGATATCGTTGAGCGATTTACCGACGCGGACACGGTCATCATGGGCGATGTAACATACGGAGCGTGCTGCATCGACGACTACACGGCCAAAGCGCTAGGCGCAGACTTTCTCGTGCACTACGGGCACAGCTGCTTGATACCGATGGACCAGACGGAAGGCATCAAGATGCTCTACGTGTTTGTGGACATCCGAATAGATCCCTTGCATTTTGTCGAATCGATTCAACTGAACTTCCCCGTGAGCGAGAACGCGGGCCAGATTGCTATGGTGAGCACCATTCAATTTATAAACACTATTCAGGCGGTCGCTGCAGATCTCCGCGAGAAGGGCTACGATATTCTAATACCGCAATCGAAGCCCCTCAGTCCTGGCGAAATACTGGGCTGCACTGCGCCTCAGCTACCCGACACTGTCCACGCCTTAATATACGTGGGTGATGGACGGTTCCACTTGGAAGCCGCAATGATTGCCAACCCGCGCATCAAGGCCTATCGATACGATCCCTACGAGAAGAAGTTCACCATCGAAAAGTACGATCACAGAGCCATGCAACAGATCAGATGGAGCCAAATCCGGGAGGCCAAGACCGCCAAGAAAATAGGAATCATCCTGGGAACATTGGGTCGTCAGGGCTCGCAACGGGTGCAGCGCTTCCTCGAGAAACGCATCCAAAACAAGGGCTACCAAACCGTAACGATTCTACTTTCCGAAATATTCCCCCAAAAACTCGAGCTGTTCTCGGACGTCGATGCATTTGTCCAGATCGCGTGTCCACGACTCTCAATCGATTGGGGCAGTGCATTCAACAAGCCCCTGCTCAACCCGTACGAATTGTCCGTAGTGCTGGGCGACGTGGAGTGGACACCCAACAATCTCGAGCCGAACAATGCATACCCAATGGATTTCTATGCAACAGGTAGTTTAGGGCCGTGGACTCCGAACTTCAAGCCGCCAGCAATCGGGGAATGCGACAACAAACCATCAGCTGGATGTTGTGGACGATGTGTTCGCGGAGAATTGGAGAAGGATATGGATTTGCTCGATATGAAAGTGTGATTTTTTTAGAAGATAGTCACAAAAACTATTGCTAGTTATCTCGATAAGGCAGCAGAACAAATAACAATGTAGCAATGCAAATTTACTAGGCAAGTGAATCGATTGTGAAGCGAATAAAATAGATTTTAGTTTTGTTTAGCATATAATTTTAAATAATTAAATATTTATTAATGATGTAAATAAATTTTATTCTTTTGTAAATGTGGCGATTTGTTTTCAACTTAATGAGAAATATATTTCCAAATTATGCATTCAAGTGTTCAACTTGATAATATCAAATATTGATGCACCCCTTCTCGAGAAGAATGTAAAATAAACAAAGGCGGTGGTGGATAGACTACGTACGAGTATATATGACACGTGTTTGATGTTGAGATGTGTCTTTCGTTCACTTTGGAATACAGTTCGGTCGTTCAGAACGAATTTTACAAATGAACTTTGCATGTAGCAACATTTTGTTTTTCTTCTGAACGCCTACGCTTCTTCCAGAATATCACCTATTGCTACGTGGAATGCATAAACCGTGCTGTTTGCGCAACGTATTTATGTGTTTGCAAGATTTCGATTTGTCAAAAACTGCTTCACAGACAGCGCGGTGTGGGCAGGTGCGTTGTCGTGGAGGAAGAACCGATCACCTGTGCGTCAAAGATCTGCCCTTTTCTTTCGGATGTTGTTTTCTCTCAACCTCTTCAAAACTTCCAAGTAAAATCGTTGATTGACCGTTTGGCGTGGAGGAACGAATTCTGCGTGCACAACACTTCTGCAATCGTAAAAACAAACGAGCATTGTCTTGACCTCAATTGGCGTGCTTTTTTGGGCGAGGAGAGAGAGAGAGAGAGCTGTCTGCCATTGGCTTGATTGCTGCTTTGTTTCGGGGTCGTATCCATAACACCATGATTCGTCACCAGTTCTGACCTAAGAAAAAAAATCCGGGTCCTCATTTAACTGATTTCGTAGTTCAAAAGAGAGGCCTGAAGTCGACGCTCTCTTTGATCGTCAGTGAGAAGGCGAGGAACAAATTTTGCTGCAACTCTTCTCACGTGCAAATCTTTAGATAAAATTCTTGGAATCGTACTCCATGAGAATCCAGATATCTCACAAAGTTGATCAATGGTTCGGCAACGGTCTTCACAAACAAGAGCATTGATTTTGTCAACGTTGTCGTCCGTTCTTGAAGTTGAGGGGCGCCCAGAACGAGGTTTGTCTTCTTCAATCGACATGTCTCCATTCTTGAAAGGCGAAAACCAGTCGTAGACACGTGTTTTATTTATGGCATCACTTTTATAAGCTGTTTTAAGCATTACAAGAGTTTCCGCGGCCGTTTTTCCCAACAGAAAACAGAATTTCGGACGCACGTTGCTCCCGGCTGTCAGTCATTTCACGTTTTCGCCGAAACAGAAAAAGTTGATTCACGGAAAAAAAATCTCACGGACGAACGGATGCACTCACAGCGATCAGACTTTGCACACTGACTTCTAGAGAGTCACCGCTTGGAACCCCTCACTCTGCCGTTCTTTCTTCCTAATCCCGTTACTTTTGGATCCCCCTTGTATTGTTTTTAGCTTCTCAAAATTATTTTTCATCACTAGTTTGATGGCGAGTATATATCGCAGCTTTGTATAAGGAAAACATAATCTCTCGCAGTAGTTGCAACAGATTAGCTGCGAAAAACTGATAGATTGGGGCACTGAACTATTCCTCGATCATCAACAGCAGTTGCTAAGCTGAAACACTACTGGATGTGAATGAGAAAACAGAGGTTAATGAGATTAAACCCATTCTTTTATTGACACTAATAAGAGAAGCAGAATGCTAGTACAGGATTTTGACAACGTTGCACAACGATGTACGATTTCTACAGCCACAACAACGATATCAGGTCCCGACACGCATCTATTGGACTTTCACGTACACTACACAACAATATTGAAACAGTTTATCAATCGAAAATGAAAATATTGATCGTACAAAATAATAAAGACTTCCCAAACTGACTTTCCTTACAAGCTAAGAAGAGTGTTTCCTACCTGATTCGGAAATGCTGATGCTTTCATGTAACAGGCGTAAGCCCAAGAAAAATCCGAACTGTTCGATCCCTACTTTTGAACAAAAAAGATACATTTGGACTGAATTACAACCAGATATTCACTAGTGTAACACAACACAATAAAGCTTGGACATTTATTCAGTTTCATCCACTTTCAGACTGAAAAGTTCAACACTAATTTATCAAATCATTTATTTATAGATATGTGTATCACTAACAGACTACCTAACTACTTATCTTCAAATTAGCTTCTTTAAACGAATCCTAATTAAATATCTAACTAGTATTTCAGTGCCCGGACCTTACATTACAATGTTCTCAAGTATGTATTGTATTCCTCCATACTAGATTTCGCCACATCAATAACAAACTCTTTATCCGTTCCGGCCACTAATCGCTTGAGCGAAACATACAATTCCTTGCTCGCATCATATTGTGCTTTGCCCAAATATTTTAAAAATCCATGTCTTTGCTTCAGCCGAAATAGTCGCGACGTTAATATTTCCGGACATTGAACAATTTGACTATGTGACATGTTCATGTCCAGATGAACATATTTGAAACGTTCAACCAGTTCAGTCGAATCTGAATGCGGAGAGAAGGAAAAGGCAAAATCGACTCACAATTAAAATGTACTTTTTTTAAAAAAAATAATAACGTAGCATACGGTGGTTTGTGTTATGGGATGATGTAAAGCCGGACGTTTTATAAAGTTAAAATATTTCATATTATGATCCAAAAATGAGAGATGTTTTGCCAATTATTTCTCAAATAAAGGATTTCATAACGCTGAATGATTTTTAAAATAAAGAATGCGAAAATATTGGAAGCGCAGAATGGGATTAAAATATTGCTGCAGCAATATAGAGATTATATGTAGATAACAATGAATTATGGGAAATTTCACTGTATTTATATTCTCAACACATGTGATAAGAATGAGCACAAATTCAAACACTCACCCATCATCCAAAGCTTCGGTTTGCCCAGCAATAAGCACTTTACCTCTTCCTTGCCGAATCCCATTTCCTCGCGAATACAAAACGTATTCTTCCGGATATGCTCCATGTTGTACGTTATAACACGTGGTTGTTTCGTCGCCAAATATCGCATTTCGTTGCCGCTCAAGCGGAAATTCTTTTGAAAATGTCCCATTCGTTGATCGATTCGCTGGGTGGAGAACATGAGCCAAAAAGGATTTTTCACGACGATTCGCGCGATCTCGTCTCTTTGAAATTTCTTCACTTCCAAGTAGTTCACGCGAACTTCCAAGTCGCCAAGGTCTTCTTTGAATATTAACGGATTTTTCGTTATAAATCCACCGAGACTTTCGGCAGGAACACCAACATCGCTCAAGAATACCAAGTGCGGTTTCATATCGTTCTCGAAATCCAACTTCAAAACGAATTGTGGCAAACCTTTGCGTTTCTCGATCGCATTTAAATCCACGCCCAGCTTTATGAGTTGCTGCAGCGTTTCCGATTTATTTACGTAGGCAGCCAAATTGAAGGTGGGCGGGAAGTTTGTTACCAAGTCTGGAGGATCGTTGGGATCGACTGGATCGAAGGGTGACGGCGAATCTCGGGGTAACTTCCATTTGCTTGTATCCGTTTGTTGCGGAATTCTCGAGAATTCAAGAGCATCAACACTATCAATTGTGGTGGATGCTTCCCTGATAGCCGACCTAAAAGGATTCCGAGCTGTTGACGAAGGAGCCTTTCTGGCGGGGTCTTGCGACAATTGTTGCATGCGCGGATGGATATTTTCAGACGGATCTGCATCGGACATCGGTTCGAATGCTTTCACGATTCTGCGTAGCTCTCGTATTCGAACGAAATTGCCTTGATCTGTTCTCACAGTGGCAAGGAGGAAGCGAATGGATTTTAAACAAAACATTTTGTACAAATGACTGACGTCTTTTACCGGCACATTTGCTCGTCAGATTGACAATTTACGACTTACGAGTGTTCAAGAATTCTCGTAGTCCGGACAACAACCCATTTTTAGACAGCAGCCCAGCCTCACACATCTTTCATTATGACAGCCGCCGAGATTTGACGGTCTCTCGTTAGAAATATTTATTTAATAGGGAAAAATTTTCAGCCGCATTAAATGTTCTGTGTTCTATTTAAATGTAAATGAATCAAGTTCCCAATTCGTTGGAAATCATAAGAAATGTTTATTCATTCCCAGCCTGGACACAATTGGAACCCCGATAAACATTTTACAGTATAGTCTCCGCCCTTTACAGCCACTTTTGTTTAAAAAATCAGGATTACTCCAAACGATAATTTGAAATTGTAGTATAAACTTAATTTTCTAAATATCAGCACAAACTCCGTTCCACGGCTAGCATCGAATTCCCGTGCCGATTGCCATAAAAGTGCCAAATGTCCCGCCACCCTGCAGCATAACTTTGCCAACATTATTGATCAATTCTCGTCCGCGCAGACCGTATCTAACGAAAACAATAAACAAGCGGCATTTCAGTTACATAATTCGCTCATACTAGTATTATTCCGAGATGAACATAACCCTAGTTTGTTCACTCGTATTGGCGGCTGGACATGAACATACCTAAGCGCTGAAAACCCGCCGAACAACGCACCGCTCGCCATTCCCACGCAAAATCCTATCGTGAAGCCCAGCTTCATTTTCTCGTAGCAGCTCGGTCCCTGTTGGCTGTAGGCACTGCTTGGAAGCGGCATGTTTCTTCTTCGCCTTCCGGGATCAACGTAATCTCAACACTTCTGGATGATCTTTGTCGAGGTGGAACAGATTGAACTGTCTATTGGAGGCTTTACTATATAGTCGTGTATTCTTGAATTGAATTAATACAGAATCACGACGAGTGTAAACGCTAAGCAATACGCAAAAATTTATCGAAATACATTCGAAATGTCACGTTCGGCTTTTGACAGGTGTCAAAAATTGAACTTGCTGCTATTGCTGTTGGCAAAAGTAATGCGTTTGGAAATATGTAGGTAATACGCAACGTGGCAGCATTGGTAGGACAAATGGCAACAATATTTGTATCGGCTCAATGGTCTAGGGGTATGATTCTCGCTTTGGGTGCGAGAGGTCCCGGGTTCAAATCCCGGTTGAGCCCGGTTTTTTTAGCTCTTATTTAATTAGCCGTTTTTCTACTTCATATTGTCTTTTTAAAATTAAAAAGTTTTTAATCAAATAAAATGGCCCAGTAGCGAAATGCTTTGAGAATCGCGGCAAAGACATCTTCGAAGCGAAAAATATTCAGATTTTTTGGAAAAGTCTAGAGCAGCTAAACCCCCTTTTTGCTCTACAGCCTGTGAAGCTACTTTCGAGAGCTTCAAGTTCCGCGCATTATCAGAAAATAAAGAAAAGCGCTTAATAAATCCATGCTCGTGTGAACAGTAGTGGCTGGCAAACAATATCGTTGCTTTAAAGCACAATCATTGTATGTTCACTTTTGGACAATTCTTCAAAGATCAAAAACAAAACTGTTGTTTCCTTAGTGATTTAAACAATCCACAATTTCTAAGAAACACGGAGGATATCATGGGAAAACTGGGAAACGTAGGTTACATAGCGCCAGATGAACGCATTGTGTCATTTGATGTGAAATCTCTATTTACCAACATGCCGGTCAACGAAGCCCTGCTTTACTTGGAGGAATGGCTATTAAGCAAGGATCCATCCTCTCTTGCATGGAAACGCGAGGTTAACTTACTCATAAAACTAGCCAGATTTTGCATGACCAAGAGTTACCCCACATTTAGAGGACGATTCTACAAGGGAACCGGAGGAGTAGCGATGTGCAACCCCCCTTTCCCGTTCTTGAGCGATCTTTTCATGCTCAGGATTGAACAAGAGCTGCAAGAGAAGGGGTTGTTGCCAAGATTCTGGGTGAGGTATGTGGACGACATCCTTGCCATTGTTCATAAAGAGGAAGCGGAAGAAACTCTAGGAAGCCTGAACAAAACCCACTGAAACTTACGATTTTCAATGGAAGTTGAAAAGAAAGGAGAAATTTCGTTTTTGGACCTGAAGATCGTTAGATCACCCAGAGAACGATTCCTTCTAATTTGAACCATTCTTACGCTCACACAATGGCCCCTTTTCATTCCATGTTCCATCGCCTATATACAGCGCCCCTCAGTTCTGAACAGTTTAAAAGAGAGAGTACATACTCGACACAGGCGTCACAAATGGTTACCACCCGTCTATGATTTCGAACCTCATCAGGAAAAAGCCAGACGTATGGGCGAAAGATGGGGAAAGCGAACTGAGCAGTCTCCAAAGGGGAGGTGACGATCCCAAAATAAGGATAGGAGTAACACACTCGGCAGTGTCAGCGAAGATAAGGAAGCTGTTGAATAATCTGCATATAGATATGGTTTCATCGAGCAGAACTCATCAGCTAAAGAATATCCTAGGATCCGCCAAAGATAAAAAATTGACACACGAACTAAGTGGAATTTATTAGGTTTCATGCCCGGACTGTGAAAAAACCTATATAGGACAAACCAAGCGACTGGTGTCTGTACTATGAGAGGAGCATGTAAGAGAGGCGGAACTTGCAAGGAAGAAACGAAGTCAATGTCGATGGACATGGACACAACATCGACTGGGACAATATAGCGGTGATTCAAGAGAGAACAGATTGCAGGAAATTAGATGCGCAAGAAAGGTTTGCAATTTTGAAGGAACCTGAAGATCGAAGATTAAACCACGATGTGAGAAATGTGCAATCGAAGCTACTGAGTTGATCAGTAGCAAAGGAAGGAGGAAATCGACTGAGAAAAAATGACTGAACGATCTCCAAAGATATATCGCCCGCGATTGGAAATCTACCTGTAATCAAGTTCTAATTTTGATATTTTTTCTCTTTGCTGGAGTTATGTGATATATATAAACCCATCGATGGCTGCATTGAATTAGTGGTATGTACTGAAGAAGGGCACAACTGGTGCTTGAAATACGTATGTATATACAAAAATGAAATAATAAAAATCCCGTCTTAGGAAACACAACAGTTTTGTTTTTTATCTATTGATGAATAGATGTGGAAAACACCGACGACATAAATAGTTTTCAATTCTTCATGTTACAATAGAATGGCTGGTTGGCTTGTCCCACACAGATTTATTTCAGCTTTCATATTTATCATTTCATTATATCTCTATATTTTTCCTTAGATGCAATGGATGAAAAATTGGTAGTGGAATATCACTTACTTGGAACTTGTTTGTCTGTGTTTCATTCGTATTCGCCACGGCAATGTTTCGATCTACTTTTTTTTAATATAGCACACATAGTTTTTACATCACTTCTTCATTTTGCGTATTGAAACAAGAAAAAAACGAATATTTACAACACTTTCACTCGCGCACATACTATATATAATATCTATCATTAGTCATACCAATCCCTTGATACAGATCATACGAATCGTGTCTATGTATTCACAGGAGACTTAACTAATGTTTTATTACTCGTGTGAATCTTTCTATCCGATCAAATGATAATAAGCCGCTACATCTACATCATTTTCCTTCCAACCGAAAGAAATCCCGAGGTATTTGAAAAATATTTAGCTCCTGCATCTGTTGATTTTTCAGCAGCTTGAGGATTGACAATTTCCAAACCTTGTAGCGGTGTGAATGCAACACTCGATGCAGTTCCCGATATCTGTTTACGTACTGTTGTACTTCCGCCGTAAACTTGTTGTTTTTGCAGATTTTTCTGCAATGTTTTACTAATACGAACTTTGGTCTTTTCATCGACTTGCGGCAATCGGATACGTCCCGTACCCGCTTTACCAATTGTACCGCGTGAATATCCTAAATCTTCTTGATATGCGTCTTCATCGATCTGAAGGGGAAAAAAATATCAATTGTGAACTTGTGTCGATGCAATCAAGTATAAAAGCTTCTTACATCTCCGAAATTCATACGATTTGCTTGTTTTCTGAACTCAGTTTGAGCATATCTTTCTTTCATTTTGCGTACACGTTTGCCACCTCTCTTCTTTCGGCTTACTTCTATCGGTTTTGGTAGAGGTTTGATGAATTTCACTGGTGGTGGTTCCTAGATCAATAATCAAGTTATATGATTAGATTTTCATCAATTTCAGAAATCTAATTTGAAGTAAAATTAAACAACTGTTTCATTTTCAATATTACCTGTAGCTTATCCAACTTTTTTTCAATGTCTTCTTTGAATTTCAGTCCTATTTCTCCATGGATACTTTCGTGACAGGCGTCAACTCGTGCGGCCAGAGTACATTTTGAGGCAACTAGTCGAGCAGCTTTCCTTCTCAAATCCTAAACGATGATAATTACATTTAATTCGAAAGAATTTGCCTTCAATGTTTACTTACTGGTGGAGTATCCTGCACTATTTGCGAATAGTATATGAAGCCTGTGTGCGGTAGCATTTGCACTTTTGAGAATCTGGAAAAAATCATATTTCATTTATACTGTTTACAGTTTAAGTCGTTATTTAAAACATACCCGGATAAGCTTTTACGTTGCGATCCCAACACTTGCACATTACAAGCTGGCATTTTTGATAGTTTCGTTAAGCCGCCTGCGATGCCTAGTAGTTTAGCTGCGGTTGACGCTCCTATAATCAGGAACGAAATTGTTGTTATAAAACAGCATGAAGGCGTATAATTTTATCAAAAAAAAATTACCAATGATCATGGAGAGGTTCGGTGCAATGAAGGTCATTCGGCTTTCAACATATTCGTATATTTTCAACTTGAAATTATTTAGTTCTATTGCCATGTCGCATGCCTCATCGATTTGTCGTTTCTCCAGTTCCGTTAATAATGTCCTGGAATTTAATGCTTATAATAAAGATGTTTATATCATTTTCATTTATATCATTTATAAGCCGTTAGTCATTCTTTGCTTTTTTGCAGGCTCAAAAAATATGAACGTAAGAAATTACAGAAATTACATTTTGAACCCAAGTCTAAAGAGATTCCTCCCGGCTGATGATCACCCAACATCACCCCCACTCGCTCACAAAAGGTCCAGATGCTGTGATTGCACTGTGGAAACAGAAAAATGTCGGTTCTCGAACTACTCCTGCGTGAAATGCAACCGAGGAATATGCCTTTCTCATGCGAACCCATTCTGCACAACATGCTTTTCAGCGTGATTAAATTCTAGACGGCTCTTCCCAAATTTCACCTTTAGACGGTTGATTTGTGGCTCTTTTCATCAAATCTTCAAGTTGGCCAGTAGGTGACGATGCAATAGACACATTTTCTATTGTTATGGCAGAAACTCGGGGGAAGTAAGCTCCTTTTGAGCTCTAGGGTCTGTTGACGCCATATGCTCACATGGGTTTCACTAGACTAACATGCAAAGCTATTTCGATGGTAATTAGACTCACCCTTGCGTCGTAGACGCCGTCACCGAAACAATCATTATCGTCGCCTGTGTTAAAATCTGCTGCAAGTCCTCGTTGTTTTTGATTTGCTCCAAGTCGTTCCCCAGCACCTTCACCGTCAGCAGATATTCCATTTCGCCCACAATCAACGAGTCCAGCTCCGGGAATCGCTTCTGGTACTTGTCCTTCGTGAACTTGTGAATTATGGCTGCAAATATAAGCGAACTGTTGATAAAATCGTTCCTAAGAAATACATATTGAATGCCTTACAAACTTCATTGTCCACTTCCACGGCAATTCCGTTCGCCTCGACGATCAGTTGGTATTCTGGATCGGATTCCACATTGCCAATCATATCGCACGAGCTGCGCGGATTCAAAGCATATTTGTTGATTTGAATCAGGATGTTCTGCAGACGCAGCGAGTCTCTTAGCTTGCACAGTTCCCGAATCGAGCTGACCTTCAAGTCGATTTCCATGGGCTCCTCGGCCGATAGCGTCTCCAACGCAGCCGACTCTTCGTCGACCGCATCCACTTCTTCTTTAATCAACTCCTTCAGGTCTTCATTGTCGTTCTCCTCGAGATCAGCCAGTAGTTCATCGGCCAACGACATTTTTCACGTCTAATCACGATTGTTTAACAAGAAACTTACACTTTAATTTCGTTTACAAACAAGCTAAATCGGCGACCAAACGTTCACATAACCTACAAGCTGTCAATTAACACAGGCTAGTTATATATTTTGCCGCTATGATTTCATGGCGTTGAGTTTAACTTTTAATTCACTGAAAATACGTTAACTGACCAAATTTTTTCTCACGATTATTATGAATAAAATTATTAATGTGCCAAACGAGCAAAAAATCACACCAAAAAGGAAAATGACTGCCATTAATTTCCTTAATTTTCCATGGCACGTCAATATTATTTGTCGCAATCGATGAACATGGATGTTGCACCTCCAAGGGAATATGTAAAAAATTCTGCCTTCCAGACTATTTGGAATTTTGTACCAACGATTATTATTAACATATATACATTATCCTTTCATAAATAATTTCATTATAGAGGTCAAATCCCAGTACCGATAAAACCACAATAGATACTACTTTACAGGAGGCAAAAACGGCAATTCAAAAATAACTTTTTGGTGTTTATATTTAGAATTACATTACATTTCAATTGTTTTCGTATAGCTTATAGATGAACCATCGGATATTATCAAAATTGTGGCTAGTGCCAATTTTTCATTACAGTATCTTATGAGATTTTCCCTCAACGAAAGTTGAAAATAAAGTTGAAAATAAAAAAAAAATTTGTTATTTCCTACTGACTCTAAATACGCAAACTACATCCTTCGAAGTATTATTATAGTATGATAATAAAGCAACTTACATCTCAGTTACAACATTTATAAACACAACTTTCTAAAAGTATCACACTCTTCTTTGTGAAAGTTAATCTTTTAGCAGTTGACTTGTATGCATACAAAACTTATTTCGTCCACTCGAGTTTGCGTATTGACTTACAAAGTAGCTGCAAAAGAATTCTAGTTCAAATTCGTTTAAAGTTAATTGAAACGATTGGTTAAATAGTTAGATTGGTAATAGTTAGTTAAATACAGTTGAATGGGCCATCGATGGATTATTTGAAATGTACTCAGCATTTCCATTGAAAATTTGATGAAACAGACGTCGATTATGTGTGTCATCAATATATTGTCGAGAAGGTGGTTGCATTCGGACGATCGACTCCCTCCTTATTGATGATTCTAGCACTTCCAACGGATAGTATCTAGGCAGTGCTCTTATTGTAGTACCTGTCGGCATCTGTGGTAGGCTTGTTGTACGACTAAAATAACCAGAATTATTCATTTGATGGTTTTCAACAGGATACATAGGTCGCTCAGTTGTCATTCTATTGTGTGCTTGCATATCATTTGTTAGCAACATTCTTAGCTGATTATTCTCATTTAATGAATTAAAATAAGATGGTGGTGGGCCTCTGTTTGAATTGCGCATGGTGTTTAGGTGGTGTAGTTCGTTAATTCGATTTAGACAAGTCGAATCGCTACAAGAAGCAGATGGGATTGGACTCGGAAATAGCATTGGTTGCGAATATGATCGCGGGACTGTATTCTGTACTCCAACTGCATTTTGAGGTAAAACTCGTTCGGGTGGCATCATTCTACTTGGCCTTTGAACGTATAAAACGTTTGGTACTGTCGGAACAACAGGCATATGTTGCATATTTCTCGACATCGGTTGGCAACAACTTGACTGGCATCTGGGCTGTTCGTTTACACCATTTCCTACAGAATCTCTTCTTTCAATGTATGACAAATTAGGGGGATTAACAAAGGATCGAAGTGAAGAATATGCTACCGTTTGTGTGTTACCACCCATTGCAGAAGAATCGTCAACAGTATGTGAACTGGAGACGCTGGAAATGTGTTTCATTTCCTCGACGTTTGGATTTTGTAAATGATTGTGCAACGGTAATTGGTTAAAACTGGGCATACTTCCATTTTCTTTTCCTGCAACTAAACATTTTATTCTACGATATTCTCCGTGAATTAATTCTATTTTCCTACCAAAACTTGCCGGTGTTTGCGGTTGTTTCTCACTAGTTGCTTGTTTTTGTCGTTTTTTAACACACTTTGACGGTGTTTTTTCTTGGGATTTTCTTTTTAATATTGTTGCGAGCAATTGTTTGCTGTTGGCTCGCGGTGGGGTTATATTAGAGTTTACTGCCGCATCTATTGCCACAGAAGAAACATTTCCAACGGTTTCTGCGCATGTCTTAGACCCTTGCGTTGGATTTGCCACGAAATTCAGATCACCGAAAGAACACACTCGAATCCTTGAACGTTCTTTTCCTATGAAAATAGTTTTATCCGATAATTCCTTTCAACAATTGCCTAAAATTCAATAACTTACCATTTTCTCTTGATGTATTCAAGGTAACTGATATGTCAGCATCATTGTTTGTACTTGTCGTATTTGTTTGCTGTAATTCCCGTCTTGAGGAATCACGATTAAGGTAAAACCCGACTTTTTCTTTGAGCATTTCCTTGTAAATAACATAAACTTTTGTATTTAAGTTGGCGTCAGTATCCATGCCTGCATTAGATGTACTTTGTCTTGGATATGTCATCATCAACTGCGGCAGCGACATGGATTTCAAATCCTTATGCTGTGGTATCGATGTATCTATGGTCAGATCAATCAAGGATTGATCTATAATAAGGAATAATTCAAATTTTCTAAACGTTTCTCTTATTAAATGATACATTACCTCTCTCAAAGGAAGTTGGAATACTATCAAAAATTTGTTGATCATCTTTTTGATAATTTTGTTTTTTAGATAATACCGAATCGCTATTAGATATAATCACAGGTTGACTTACTTCTTCAGCTATAGTTTCATTTAACAGCGATTTTCGGCAAATATCTTTTTCTGATACAATACCACCAATTTGTAATTGGTTGTCTGTGCCTTGAGTCGTTTGCAATTTATTGTTCGGCACCACAGACAATGGCGTCTGTTTTTGTTGTTTTTCTTGAATAAACTCTTGATGGAGGCATGGCGCGACTTTTTCTTGGAGCGATTTCTTGCAAGTAATATAACGTTGTGTATTTTTGTTAGCATCTGTATTCATATCTGTGATAGATGTACTTTGTTTCGGATGTGTCATCAATTGCGGAAGCAACAAGGATTCCAAATTTCTCTCATTTGGTGGCAATATATCTATTGTCTGGTTTCCTCCATCTTGCAACAGTTCCGAAGTTTCAATCAAGAATTCATCTATAATTGAGGATAATTAAAACTTTCTAGAAGTTTCCCTGATTAAATAATACATTACCTCTCTCAAACGATGTTTGAATACCATCAACAATTTGTTTATTTTCCTTTTGATTTGCTCGTTTCTTAGTTAATATTGAATCGCTATTCGATATAATCGCAGGTTCCTTTTCAGCTACATCTTCATCTAACAGCGTTTTTCTGCAAACATCCTTTTCTGATTCAATCTCAATTTTTAATTGAATATCTGTGCCTTGATTCGTCTGTATTTCATTGTTAGGCATCACAGACACTGTCGTATGTTGTTGTTGTTCTTTTTCTTGAACAATCGTTCTATTTTGCCTGGCAGGGACAATAGTTTCGACTGATAAAATGATTGGTTTCAATCTGTTCGTTACACTTTCATTTAGACTAGTTGGTGTCAGCATATCATCGTATGTTAGTTGATTGCACAAAATCGTATTTGGTGAGCATCTATCATGCTCCTTCATATCATTGTTAGGTGGTCTGTATTTTGTGGACGATTCTGAAGGCAGCGGCGTTGTATTGTTAAACTTCATTGTTTGGTTTGTATCTTCAATTGTTTCATTCGAAATATTTTTTTGATTAATTACATATATTCCTGGCCAATTTTTTTTGGATGAAAATTTCTCAATTTCTTTTCCATTGTTTAAATTTGTCGGTTTACTATTTGCATCATTATTTTCTATAGGTTTTTTCAGTCTGCGGATGATGCGTTTGTTATCAATTAAATAAGTGTATGAGGAGTTGTTGGTTGCAAACCTTAAATCGTTTTTCAAATATTTAGATGTGTCCTCCTAAAAATAGATTGAAATTACCGAAAAAAGCAAACATTAAAGCATGCTACACATTGAGAGGCATGGTAGCTACTAATCGTATCGAAATATGGTACTTGTGTGAATGGAAGTATAATACCATCTTGTTACGCGTAAACCGCGTGTTTCATGCTTCAGTGACAAAAAATAATTTCAAGCACTATTGACTACTTATAGCACTATTGACTACTTATAGCACTATCTGTTATATAAAAAAGGACTAATCGAACACGGCATTTGAGTCATTGTTTTGAATGCGAGCAGGCAGCGGAGCTAAATGCAAGTTTGGCAACGTACGCTAAGCTCTTGCGCGCCTCGGCGATGACACTCTGACTTACAACAGTAATTCCTCGTTAACACGAATTCGATGGAAGAATGAAACGTCCTGTTCGCGTTAAAAAAATTCGCAATTGCTCGCATTGCTTGTAGAACGTTTAATTTGAAATTTGATTGTTCTGATTCGATGCAAAGGAGAGCGTAACGAAGAAGTCGTGTTTTATAGTACCGCTTGAATGCGACTATACTTCCCTAGTCCAAAGGTTGATGCCTACTTGTACAGTTCGCAGGGAAGAATACCACTTTTACGTTCGTCAGGTCCAGGTTGCTGACTTTTTGTGCACTGCAATTATCTTGCCTATTTTCTGCAGACATTTTCCTATGAAACTTTATAAGCTATATGCTGAAAGAAGTGGAATTCACCCAAGCATTCTTCTAAAGCGTGTTATCAAATGGTAAATCATTCTGATTCACTTTGTTGAGGCACTTAAGATTTGCATATTTTCCAATAATCTATGGTTTTCGCTTTTCAGATCCATCGGCGTTCCTTGCTTTTGGCACCCCCATGTAATTTTATTCCTTTGAATTCCAATGATCGGTCTGGAAGCAGATTGTAGTAAAATACACCCGTCTTATACAGATTAAAAATGTCCTTTTCACAATATTTTTTTTGCTTCAAAGTTTGTGAGCCATTTGGCAACGCTTTCTTCGTTCACTTTATTCGCTTCATCACAAGCATCTCTTCATGTGAAGAGATGTTCCGAAGTCAGCCATCTGAGCATAGGAATATTCGAATTCCCTGTTTTCTTAATCCAATCCAAAAATTTCATCTCGACTTCTTCATTTGCCGCTTTGCGAATGCGTTTGGATGAAGCTGATGAGCCAGATGCAATATCAGTGTCTATCTTTGCGGTTTTTTATTATTGTAGACAAAGTAGACTTCGGAATATTATCACTTTGAACCTCGTCTAGGATCCTACGTTTAATTGAATGATCAATTTATTTCTGATTCGATTTACCTAATTTATATCACACTAAACTGTAAAATACTTATTATACATAGACAGAAACTGTGGGCTGACTAATAAACAACAAACGCGACTGCGCGTATTCCTAGAAAACTGAAATGTTATCATTCTGTTATGAAATAAGGTTCTACGAAATGAAGTTGCATTGATTTATACGTGAAATCATTGTACGAGACTCGTGCTAACCGAAAGGTTCGCGATAACCGCGGATTTCTTAATGAGGTTCGAATAAAAAGATCGGGGGAAAGAACTTTGTTCGTGTTAGACGCTGATACGTGTAATCCGAGTTCGTGATAACGAGGGTTTACTGTAGTTCGAATGGGAGTAGAGATACATAAGTTAAGCGCCAATTACTTAAGTAGTTGCAACCAAAGAAACAGAAAGCAATAAGATAAAATATATGAAAAATATGAGGCAAGGAATATCGCGAAATTAGTTAATAGCGAGCAGCTAACAAAAGCTTGATACCGGAGATTCCGGAATGTGCATTTAGCAATCAAGAGACGGTCCCATTTGCTCAGACATGTCTCCCAATAATTAGCATGCTTAATCGATAACATGATCATATTACCTTTAAAAACATTTTATCTGTTCTGCTACGAATTTCACGGTTTTTTTCTCTAATGCCAAGATGAATTTTTGATTATACATTTATAAGGAAAACTAATACAATTTCAAGGAAACTTACTGAATGAGTGAATATTTCTTTTGTAACGGCAAACTGAAAGCAACTTGAGTGCTTTGGCGGACATCTAGAATATAAATTGTTTTTTTTTGAATAGATCTGAGGATATACATATACTACATAATTTCAAGCTAATTAAAATCACTCAACTTAAGAAATAACAATTTGAAATCAGAACAAAATTATTTCACTTACTTTTCGGTTGATCATTTCCTCCATTCAATGCATTTAACGTTTCAACATTCATATTTATTTCGCTAGCATTTGAGATGGGTTTATTTTGTTCTAAACTTTGTGATAGATTTCTATCAGTCGTCACTAATTGTTCCTTCGAATAATCTGCTCCTTTTTCATCTAACCGCTGAGTTTCGTTTAATTGACGTGTCATTGGTTGTGGTGAAGTGACTGCAACAGGACTCCCATTTGCTGCGTTGTCCATTAAATTCATTGAAAAGTTTCGACTACAATTTTCATTTTCATTATAAAAATTAAGAGGTTTTTTCGCACTTTGTCGAGATTTGCGCATGCAACCTTCAGCTGTAGTTTCAGAATTCAATGTGTTGGTTTGTGATTGATTGTTTTTTGCCAACTGTAACAATCCCTGGCATTGTTGAGTCAATTTTGTGTTGAACACATACGCATCGGATATGATCAACAAAAACGGTCTTGGATAATCCCAAATTTTAAGGATTACATTCGATGTCTGTTGTAGCTCCCTGCAATAAAGAATAATATCGTATACCGAAATTATTTATCATAGGCGTAACAGCCTGTTTTAGTGCTTAAGGAATACGTGCATGGGTAGTGTATCAAACGTGCCATATTTTGTATTGTGAATTATTCGTGATGCCGAATCCGGAAAATATATCGAATCAATACTGTACTTCAAATTATTACTCTTTTTAAATGTTGCAAATATATGATCACTTGTAAGACGACGACGAATCGTTGTGAGTTCTAGATTTCTTGTACTGATCCAAAGTACAGGCATGTTTTTTGTCGCTGAAAAAAAGAGAAAATATTTAAATAAATTGTTTTGCTTTAAGATTTATCGTCATTTTGAAAAATTGAATTAGCAATGATGAAGAGAATTCAAAAAAATTTAACCGTTTGGTTTTCGGACACATCCAATATAAATTTGAAATGTTTTATAAAAAATGATAAGTAGAATTTAGCGTAGTCCTTGATTCGACCAGGAAAACATTTTGTTGAACGCCAACTCCCACACAGGATTCAGGAGGATAGTTGGGTGATCTTTAAAGGAGCACAACTCTAAGCATCACTGGGAGCGGGAATTGTTCAAGGGGTCGATTTAACATTAATAACACACGGAGTTTCAGTCGTATTGCCATTTTAGGCCTTAATAATGATGCGATTACGCTACAAGGAGAGTCCGGCGATTTTGATTACTCGGTGGACCTTTGGTCCCAACGTCGCCGTTTAGAGGATAAATATCAGGTCCCAATGCGAAACGGTCACAACTTTTAGTCTCGTAAAAAATTCTTCGCAAACGTAAATATTTTTTTTTGAAAATGACCAAAGATATATAAAAAATATAATAAAGGGTTTTATTTTAAAAATAAGTTGTAGCTTTTATTAGCAAAAAAGACACTCACTTTTTCTAGGACACTATTTACTGTTCTTATGAGCCGTTTCAATTTCTTTTAGAAAATGCCCACTAACGCTTATTAAACAATAAGCTCTTTGGACATCAATTTAAGAGCCACGAGTGATTGAAACTCGATTAGGGATTACAAACTATTCCTTACTTACCTTTAGACTGTAAAATATTGCAAGCTTGAACTATCAAATTCGTGATCTTCTTCTTTGCAACCAATGTCGATGGAAAATCGTTTTCGGTTAATATAAATGCTGGTTTTAGTTTTTTAAAATAAAACGGCAAAGCCACACCCTGTACAGCCTCCTTTTCCCATTCCAAGGTATCGGTTAAAAGTGTATCAACTTGACTAATATAATCCATATCCAATCCCTTTGAAATTGATGTTTCCTCGTCCGTATAATCTTTCAACAGCATACTTATTGACCAATCATTTAATATATTTATGATATGGTGTGAAGTTTCCAGTTGATGTCCTGTTTGCAAATATTCAACACGCGTCTGATAATTGCCTATGAGATTTATCTCGAAACCATGATTGAACAAGTGGTCACTTGTTATTACAGGGTTAATTACATTGGTTCGTATGTCTGCAAGGCAGACGATAGAAAATGGTACAACTGGAAATACAGCTTGTATGCCAATCGATATCATTTTTTTAGCAGGGGAATTTGTGTCGACACAAGTACTATTGGCATCATTTGATTGATCCGCTGAAACAGTATGAAAAAATCATTAGTCAGATGTGTGTATACGTGCATATATTTCAAAAATTATTAAAAATTTAGCGAAGGAAATTTTGTTTCATCGATTCCCTAGTTAATGCCACAGACTAGTATTGTGAGTTCACATTATTTTTTCTATAGGCGTTTAACATGCGGTGTAAATAAATAAATGAATCTGATAGTTTATTAATTCAACTTCTTACCTGGATGTGTGTCAACAAATGCAGAAATATCAGGCTCTGCTACAATATTTATGACCGAGTCGGGACTATTCGCATTTCTTTCATGTGTGAATAATGGTACTCGTCCCTCAACGTTCAAGAGAGCATCCGAATCGTCCTCAACATCCGAGAAATATCCGTAACTATTTCGTAAAATATCTTCAAATTCGTATTGCTTACATTCAGTGTAAACAGGACTCAATGTGTTCAATTTAGAAAGCAAAGAATCATCATTCAAACTAACCATCACTAGGGTCATATCATTGGTATCAATTGCAATTTTCTTTTGATTTCCCCACTTTCTATATAAGTCACAAGGTACAGTCATTACAAACTTTCGACTAAGGATTTTTTTGCCATTCTTTTTCATAGCATCAAGCAAATTTACTGAACCCACTCTGTTGGTGTTGAGCTGCTTGGCAGGATGCAAATCTCCTGATTTATAAATTTCGGCATACGATTTGTCATAGGTAATTTTTTCCATAATGATTCGCCAATTTCCACCATACATTGAAAGAAATCGAATCACAACTATTTCGTAGTGAAGCACATCCGGGATATAGCCATGCATTGAGTAGCAATTACAATATCGAGAATCTAAGCCACAGCATACAACTATCGCATCTGTTTCGCTATTTTCCTTATTTGGTTCACGTTCATTGTTTGAAATGTCGGTAGATTGGTAATTTCGCTGGATAAGTTTGGCTGCAAAGTACGTTCTTCGCGCTTTTTGAATGTCTTCTGCAGGTTTGAATAGCGCGTTTTTCTCGTTGCTATCTATGAGATTATTCACGATTGAATTGTCTTTTGGTCCCAAATTTGCCGACTCCTGATAATAACTCTCATCCCAGTTTGGGGCGGTCTTATCTTTATGAATACTGTTCGGAATATCCGCTTCGATTGGACTACATGCTCTTTTTTTGTCGTACGATGTAGAAACAAGAAATTGTATAGTTGGATCATACGGTTTGATCCTGCTGTTTCCAGGGATTTTGTCAACATCATGGCAAGCTTCATGCGCCAATTCGCTGGCCTTAAAATCATCTGGCTCCTCTATGTCCTCGGTGCGGACGAATCGACTGTACCGCATATCTTTTCGATCAGTAGTTGATTGTTTTTTCGGGCGTTTTAGCGAAAGTGCCTGAGCTAAAAGTGTATATGGCTTCTCTATTTCAGGCAAAAGATAACATTGCACCAGTTTCTGAACATCGGGTCCATATGTGATTCCATATGTATTATCCACACACTTCTCCGCGAGTTTTATTGCTTGTGGTGATAATTTGTATCGCTCTATTTTAACTACAAGTCGTTGCCGCTTTTTCGATTCGGCAGCACCTTTATTATTTTTATTGTACAAATTGGTCAGGAAATCGACTAGTTCCTGGCTGAACAATACAAAACCTTCAGAAATAACAGAATGGCGAGTAGAATGATAATGACGATCGTCATTTAAATATTTCAGCACGATGAATACTTCATTTCCAAAGGCTATTGTAAAAGTGTACACTTTTATCGGCGCGCGATTGTATTTGACAACATTATACCATATTTTATAAAATAATTCATTAAAATTGTCCAGTGAAAGGATTTGATATGAGTATTGATTAGTTTCAGGTCGAACCCACGATTCAAATAGTATGTGGCAATTATTATAAATGACTTCATTTGTTGTGCATACTGGACGAACATTTTTTGGATATTGAAAACGTGGAAATCCGTTACGCTCCATGTTGATAAGCGTTGATATGTTTTGCAGCTGAAAACATGTGTATAACTGAAAGTAGAGAATATAATAAATATCGTCAATAGAAAGCTAAAATTCACTTTGAATTGTAGAAATGTTTTTAATGTTTAAATGAAAGCTAGTTTTAATTCAGACTGATGAACTTATTGTTAATGTTTGTCCTGCTTCTTTTTACTTGATTGGTTGTAAGAGAACAGTAGCTTCAACTTCAACCGATGAGGCACGAAAATCAAAAAATAACGAGCCGATCCGTTTGAAATTTTGAACACTTATTTTGTAAACATTTTACGAGGTAATACTGTCGAGATATTTTATTTTTAGACTGTAATTTTTTAAATAGGAATTTTTCCGATTAAAAACCACAATTTCGAAGATAATTTTTTTTTCGTTTTTTTTTATTGCTTCAAAACTACACACTAAACTCGACAGTGTTACCTCAGAAAACAGAATCTTTTCGGTTTCAGATGATCCAGCTATTAGTTATGTTTCTCACGGCAATTTACCTTTTTTGGGACGTCTATTTGGATGTAGAGTCACTGGCTAATTTTTCAATATTTTTCAATAAAAAAATTACTGGATACTGTTTAATATACGTACTTTAATATATTCTTTCAGTTAATGAACTAACCTTTGTCACATTGCTAAAGAAATCTTAAAACTACTATGCTTAAAAATCAAGAACTAACCATACCCCCCAAGTAATTTATCATGGCGAATAAAATCAATCAAAACAGACAAAGCTAGATTATCTGACTTCTTTGCACACCGTATTGCTTGAATGTAAATTATTTACATAAAACATACGTATTGCCACTTTAATTGCATTTTTCCAGTCATCTTTCTTATCTTGTATTCATGTATTACTCAAAGTTCGTGATTATCTGCTTTACGTACGAATCATACAAGTTTCACTGCATCTTAATTAATATGTGAAGCCAGAACATCTGCGTTATGACTACCGAAACAATTTAAACAAACAACCATAACAATTGATTGTTGAATATCGGCAAACCGATAAAAGAACAAACCATTTGGAAGGTCGCGACAAAGGAACCGAAGATACTGTCCAAGAAATTAACATTCATATGAAAGAAAGCATTTTTTAAAGTTCCGAATTTGCCTTTCAAAAAAAAGATAACTCTTCACTTGCATTTTCAGCTGCATCTTGCCTTTCGGATTGATTGTTTTCCTGGTACTGCATTAATGCATAAACACTCTGCAAATTTAAAACCAGCATCTCGCGCCACTACTTCACGCCTATTACAGTTATAATACATTCAATTTCCTTTTCTTGTGAATCAGAGGCACGTATGTATGATGCATTTTGCCAACTGCTTTGCCGCTTCGACCACACACTCCATGTTTTGCAATAAAGTACTCTATCGGTTTTATATGTCGCTCGTTCCGAACGTTATGCTATGCATATTTTTACGATCCTGTTTGCAAACAGCCTTGCTGCAAATCTCACTTTGGGGTTGGATCTTTGATTTAATAATTATTCACGAGTTCCAAGTCATACTCGCTGCAACAGGCTGAATGCTCCTCTGCAGCGAGAAGTCACGTCGTCACTCTTTTCTTTTCTTTTCTCAGTCATAACAGAAATCTAATCCTATTTTTCATTTCGTGTATGTTAAAGCCAATGTGACCATAAAATTTTTTTTTAACTGCTTTCGTTTACACTCTATTAAAAATTATTTGTATTATTTCCAGGCCTGCACACTATCCATTAAATGTGATATTTAAGAAGAAGAAGTATTGTTGGTATTGTTTGCCACCCCTTTTCAATTCAAACATTATTAGACATTAAATGAAATGTTCGACAGTGCAAATTGCATTTGTTATATTTATAAAACATGCATGAAGCAAAGATTTAATCAACATTTGAGATGAAATTAGAAATATCTTTCAATATAATTGTTTATTACTACATACCTTCTTGAAGTGTTTTCGACGTTGCAAATTGGAACATTTTTATTACGCGAAAATTAGATTTATCAATTTTTCCTCAAATAATTTCAATAAAATAGAATATCTTTGCCATATTAACTATAGAAAATATCTTCTTTTTTTATAATTATTACTAACATGTTTGTGAGATTAGTTGCAAAGTGATATGTGTTAACTACGTCAAATATTTTTAGGGAAAAAAACGAATACCAGAATAATAAATAATTCAACCGAAATTTCTACCTTTATAGTTTTAATCACTAGTTACAAATTATCGTAGAGATACGCAAAACTTTGATGATATCCCGGTACAAAACAATCAGACTCACTTGTGGAACGCACAATAACACTCTAAACAATAAATTTCAACTGCGCTCTTCATTGCACATATATGACCTGGTCAACTTGCTATTGGCCAAAGGATGAATGCAATTGTATGGCTCCCAAACTGTTATCAGGTGAATATGATTGATTCCTTTTGAGACATGCGTTATATAAAAAAAAATAGGAATTTATTCAAGGTTGGGTCGATTTGAAGTTTTTTAACTTTCCAAAAAATTTGCATGAAATCAAACATAATGTATACTTGTGGAAATCAAGCCGGTTTGTTTTTCCTGGTAAATGTTTTAAGAATTTTCAGTACATTTGCTTTTAGACAGTCTGTTC
Organism: Oxycera nigricornis; assembly: GCA_963942545.1. Lineage (NCBI taxonomy): Eukaryota > Metazoa > Arthropoda > Insecta > Diptera > Stratiomyidae > Oxycera > Oxycera nigricornis. The sequence goes on from OZ012663.1 coordinate 97,243,952, forward strand.
CTAGTTTTTTCCCAGAGTATCTTTAACAGCTTTAAGAACACTTTAAACTTAGCTTGCATAGAGGGGGATGCCCATTATCCCCTTAGCTCTTATGACTTTAAAGAGTTACGCCTACGTTTGGTTTCGGTTTAATTGCTTTTGTGCCAAAAATAGTCCTGTAATGGGGAATTGAAGGGATAGTCCTGTTGCATGTTTTATAGATAAATTAGGCAGCAACAATAATTCAACAAAATAATTAAGAATTTAGGGTACGCATGTAATTAATTTTTGCATTATAGGGGGGGGGGGGCATTTCACTGTTCTGTTTATTTTCAAATGAGATTCCAAATGTGATATTTTTTCGAGTTTTAAACCGGAAATAAATATTTAAAATATTTTTTTCAACTTCGACCATTTTGATTTTAATTTTTTTCTCTGCAAAATAAAGCTTAAGATATATAAATTTTACCACAAAAATTGCAGAATGGGATCTAAATTAGTTTAGGAGATATATCAATTAGAGTACGTACATGTCGCTCTGAGCGTGATACCTGTCGCTTGTGAAAACTGTTTGGTGATGTAAAAACCCATTAAAACGTTGATCATTTTCCAATAATGTTGATTAGTTATTATTGTGTTGCCTTTTTCTGTAATACTAAGGTTATTTTATACCTAAATTTAAACCGTTACGATAAAAATTAATAAAAACCCAGATAAGACATGATTTTGACCTCACAGCCAAAATGAAGTGAAATGATTTTTCCTAGAAAAGTACCTCTAATTCCAATAATCCGTGAGGCATGAGGGATGATCAGTCAGACCTTGGTTTTTGAACGAAATCACTATTCTGCAAAGAACAATACGATGCTTAATTTGCAATCGGTCGTCACACTTCTATTGAAGAACGAGAGTTAATAATAAATCATTTCAAGGACGGAAAATCTAAAAAAAAAAACGCTGAAATCGTTGAAAGAAGTGCTTCAACGGTGCAGCATATTATTGAACGTTTTGTGCGCAAAAATCAAGTAGGAAATCAAGTCAAAAAAAGCTCACAACAGAATTTTTTCAGAATCGGATTGCCGTTGGATCGTGAGACAGTCAAAAAAGGATTCTATATTTAATGCCCCGAAATTGGCAGAGATTGCTGCAACCCCGAAACTATTAGGAATATACTCAGGAATGCCAATTTACATGGTAGAGTTGCCCGGAAGAAACCTTTCATCAATCACAAAAACAGACTGCGCAGGATTGATTACGCCCGTCAACATCTGAGAAAGGATACTGCTTTTTGGGATACCGTAAATTTCTCTGATGAAAGTAAATTCAATTTATTTGGATCTGACGTCCGTATAAACACGTATTTTTGAGAGCTTAATCCAAACCATTTAAGGGCCACTGTGAAACACGGAGGTGGGCATGTATGTCGTCAGCAGGTATCAGAACTCTGGCTTTCATCGATGGTCTCATGAACAAACACCAGTATCTGAATATTTTGAAACAGAACTTATTGCAAAGTGCCGGAAAATTCAATATACAAGGGATAATTTTTGATTTTATCAGAACAAAGATCCGAAGCGTTCAAACGTGGCTCATTTGGAATTGCCCACATGTTATTCAAACGCCTCCACAGTCCCCGAACTTAAATATTATAGAGAATTTGGGTCTGAGTTGGAGAAATGCACCAGAAAACACACAATTAACAACAAACAGAACCTTAACAGACCTTTGCAGGAAGAATGGCACCAAATTCAGCCCGAGTTCACGAAGTCTTTAGTGGAATCGATGTCTTGTAGATTGGACTCTGTTCTCAAGCAGAAAGGCTATCCCACGAAATACTAAAAGTATTATTTGATAATTTTCTAAGATATTTAGAACTTGATCCATTTTTTTTCTAAAAAAAAACCATTTCACATCATTTTGGCTGTGAAGTAAAAATCAGCTCTTATCTGCGTTTTTATTAATTTTTATCGTAACGGATTATTTTCTTTTGTTATTTTTTCACTTAAATGATAGATAAACGTTATAATTTTAATTCCTCATAAGAGTTTTTCTTTATTTAATTCAGAAACTGGCAGATATTGATCATTTTTTATAAGTTGCCTGGCCACATCATTTTGGCTGTGAGCCACTATAGCTACTCCAAAATTAATATGTGGATATTATTTTGATTCTAGATAATACTGCAGTTTGGATGATAGTACCCTTGTAGATACTCAACAGCACGACGAATTCTCAATACACCAGAGGTTACTTGAATAACTTTACGAATTTGCAGCTGTACCGATAACTTCCTGCCCACGATTTGAGTATTAACCCTAGAGTAATAACCCTCTTGGATATAGCATTGAAGATAACAATACGCTTTAGAGGCGAACGATTTTCAATGCATACTTGTGAAGGTTTATTTTATTTTAATTGATTTTTTTTCTACTTAATAATAAAGATTGTTTCCTAATTTATAAATTAAACAAAGTTTTCATTCATAATTTTCCTTATTTTTGGAAGTTATGATCACTTTTTTTACTTACATCTAATAAAAGCGGCAGTGGTATTACGTTTCTTTGGGCGCCTTTGCGACGTGGGTTATCACTCTAGAGTTAAACAAAAACTTTTACGCTTACACCTACTTAAGCGCCACACAACATCGAAGCCTGGAAAATCTAAACAGTGTGGATGTAAACGTAGGAGTTTTTTAATACCCAAAAACGCTATTCAAGTATCCTCGGTAGTATTTTGAATTCGTCGTTCTGTTGGATATCAACAAGGGTGTTGTGATCCAAATAGCAGCTTTTATTAAAAATTTGATTCTTTTTCACCAGTCAATAACCCTTTCATCGATATTATTCGTTTGGAACGTATTAAGTAAACAAACAATTAATAATTAAACATATTGCACACAGACCTTGTAAGCAAACAGTAATGGAAAGAAAGGTTCGGAGGTGGTTTTAGTTGATAAAAATCCAATATGCCGAGAAGCAGAAATTAATCGGTATCTTCTGATTATTTTCACATTCCAACTTTGAAAAAAAAAACAGTATGAATTAGTCAAAGCACTCAGCGTAAAACAGATATACACTTCTGGTGAATCGAGATAACTTTCTTTCTCTGGAAGTGATTGGGCGTTGGTAGGAGATGCGTTGAAGTATAAATTATGTTTTAAAAAGATCGTAGAGTTAACTTTTTCCCATGCTGGACGGTGTTAATCTTCGATTCTGTTTCTCGACATGTCGGGCGAACTACCCAGGCAAATTTTCACGTCAAATCATAGGAACTTTTCGTCCTTATGACCTATCTTATTAACTTCATCTGAACAGTTTACCCTCCACTTGCAGCAGGAATTGCTCACAGAGGAGCTTCAGTCGAAAGTCTTACCAGAGGATGAAATCGTGTAATACGATTACTTGGGCAGAAAGTTGTTGATTTAAAACCTACTTTTGAATTCGCCAAATAAAGTTTATCGTTTCTTTATATTTAAATTCAGACAAAATCCTATCACTTTAAACTCAATCCCCTAAGGAAATTATTGCACGAACTTTAAAAACAATTGAAATATTTGATTTCATTTCATTTCAAATTTTTAAACAATTGAAATATTTCAGTTTCACCGATTGCTATGAATTTTCAGCAATTTACACAAAAGATTGATTTCGAGACAATCGATAGTATGTAGATATTCTTCAGGAAATAATTGAATGAAAAACATTCGTTAAAATACGGTAGGAACTATCAGTTTGTTATTGAACAGTTTTTAAGAAATATTTAAAGCAACCACGGCAAACTGAGCAAAAAATTATAGAACATAAGCAAATGAACAGAATAAAAATTGTTTCTATAATTTCTAAAACTATAAGCACTATAATATCATTGAAGAATTATTCATAAGCATAAACTAAACCTGAATTAAAACATTAATTATAACAAAAATTTAAAATTTGATTTTTGTTTTTCCATGGCATCTAGTTAGTGGATACTTTCAAATATTTTTTTAAAAAGATTTCTTGGAACTTCGCAAGGATATGATTCAATTAATCTAGGTATTTATGAAGAGATCTCACAACCTTAAAAACTTTCACTCGTCTAGTCAAATTGCTTTATGGGCTTTTTGAGAATCTGATAATCAAAGATTCGTTGAATATATCAATTTAATCGATGCTCATTTTAATGCAGATTGAATTATTCGATACTATGGAATATTACGAATATTTAATTATTAAATCAACATACCGTGCAAAAATGGATATCGTTCCAAAAACACGTCACACAATAAACTTTATTCGACAAATAAACAAATGAACTCTATCGCAGATTCCACTCGAATGATCCAGGATCTAGAAACTGTACAACATTCCGCGATCCTATACCGATTGATTCTGAAAACGAAAGAACGTACGTTACGTGTCCATCCATCCACATATCGTGTGGCGAAGTTACACCTTCCAGAAGAAAAAGAAAAAACACAAAAATAAAACAAAATACAAGAGTGGATTGCTGCCACAGTTAGGAATGGTTTGCATATTGTTTACACATAAAAATATGCATGCATATGTATGTGTCGCTTGGATAGCATACCACTTGATCGTCAAATTTAATTGCATTTCGAATCTCATACTTATAACATTTAAAGAAATTTTGTTTTGGATTTGAAAATGTGCAAAAATAAATGAATGTTTACTCCGATTGCCTTATCGGAAAACAATATGAATGTATGGTATAAGCATGATATAAAAATTGGATGAATATGTGCAGTATATACATACATATGTATGTATGTATATTAGCGTTTGTTTATTATTTTTTAAACCATTTGATCAAATTTCATAAACATTTTTCAAGCATCTTTTTGACCGATGAAATAGTTACGAATTTATATTTTTCCGATTGGTTACAAAGTTGCATTACATAAATTACTGCTTAATTTTGCGCCTGAATATTAAAATAAAAGAAAAAAATTGCAATAACAGGGATATGATAATATAAGCTAAAAACGTATTGAAAAAAAGTAGTTCAGAGTTAAGAGCGGAAAATTTCAGGGACATGGAATGAAATTAGGCTAGATACCAATGTGAGTTGAATTTCAGTAGTGCTATAAGACTAAATTGTGTTTTTTTCAGCAAGCGAACATTTTTCAAAATATTTCTTATTGGGAATTCGATATTGAAAGTGAAATTTCAGAAAATAATGATGGTAAATATATTAATTTAATTATAAAATCAACTCGCAATACCTATTTCAAACAATTCGGACAAAGAAGATAAGAAAACAGATATAACCTCCTTGGTGAATCAAGCGGATTTTAACAATTTTAGGAATTTTTTTCCGCATAGAATTAATCACGGAAATTTGTCTTAAAAAATTTATATTGACAGTGTAAATATACAGTGACGGACAAAAGTCTACGGCAGCACTTTTTTATTGAGGTTCTGGTTAATTGTAAGCTTTAATCAAAAATCCATTGATGCACATTTTTTCAGTAACGTTAATATACTTATAAAAAAAGAAACCCTCCTGTTTTTTGTGTATAAGTCAGCTATCATTGACTGCCGTAAACGTTTTTCCATTAAATTTTTTAAATTTTTTATGAATTTCTCTTATGAAAAGTTTTTGTTTTCGTTTTTTATAAATATGTTTACGTTGCTGGAAAAAATGTGCATCAATGGATTTTTGATTAAAGCTTCCAATTAACCAGAACCTCAATATAAAGTGCTGCCGTACACTTTTGTCCGTCACTGTATACAATGCGCATACTATAAGATAAACTAATGCAAACCAATCCTAATTTAGATGTTTTCTAAACCAAATTGGTTATTTTTCAAATCAGACTCACAAAAGCCTACGTTTTGATCTGGAAACAATCAGTTTCATTCGAGAAGATTGAAGAGATAAATTATTCATTTAATTTTGCTGAATGTTGTATGCATTTTTCAACAAATAAACATATTTTTTTTATTTTTCGCAAAAAAACAAGCAGAGTTTATTTGCCATATTTCTTAACACAACTATCTCCTCTCTTATTCAGTGTACAGCTCCCGTACCTTCATAGATTCTTATGACCATATTTGTATTATATTTTTCAAATAATCCAAAATGCTGGAATTATGGTGTTCACTACCGGCAGGATTGAGCGCGAGGACCAAAATGACGTACATATCAGTTTTTTTGTACTGATACGAGCAAAAAAAATAGTTTTACGTTGTAAACAATCATAATTCATCGAAAATAAAATTTTGCAAAAGGCGGTCATTCAAAAAAAAAGTCCAAGATCCCTCCAATTTTTCTAATAAACAAAAAATATTAATAATCTATGTAAATGTAATTTTGGTTGCGGGTACGCTACGCACAGAAAAAAATGTGATTTCACTTGTAGTAAATATTTTCAAAGCAATTTTGAATCCGTACGAAAAATAAATCTTGCGTTTCCTATTGAACATCGCACATTCTCCGATGAAATTAAATTAAAGTTGAGGCTCCGAACTAAATTCTGTATTCATTTTTCTTAATTCTTTCTTAAAAATATTTTCATTAAGCCAATTTTTAACAAATATTCTTTCATATTGAAATTGCAATTAAAACCCAACCCAATGTTTAAATGTGACGGAACTCAATCTGTAAGAAAAAACGCTCATAAAAAGATTGTAAATTAGAAGTTTCGATAATATTGAAGCTTCATTTACAAAGAAACTCAGCTATAGAATTTACAGCAGCCACAAATGGAATAAGAAGAGAATTTTATGAACAATTAATACTGTTTTTAATGTGAAAAATTCTGAAAGGATATCACGCCAAATTTACAACTTATCTGCATTATCGATTATAGCAAACGGAATCTTACAAACATGTCCATGGATTTAAAACAGATATGAAATAAAATGTAATGAATTTGTTCGAAATTAAACTACATGTAACCAAAATACTTGGATATTTTTTAAATTTGGGTAATTTTATTTTCAGACTGAATAATTTTAAAAAACACTCCAATCAATGCAGAATTATTCGTAATCATTCGAGATTATATTTTTCACATCTATTGGGACACGTAATCTCATTCCCCAAATTATTTGAGGGGTTAGACATCACATCCTGACCCTGCACAACGATAATTCATTTCCAGTTGAACAGATTGAGAATCACATATCACCGGTGGTTACCTTATGAACGGCGCCTGTCGTTTGTAACCACGTCAGGAATCAGTTCCTATCACGGATTCATATCGACCAGGCGTGTCCTGAGGAAAGTGCCTGTCGTATATCAGTCATGACCATAAAAATAAAGAACGCAACAGAAACGGAGTAGATACACTCACAGATTGCATTGAATAATACATTATAGAAATTGTGAACTGTACATTCGATTGAAACCAATGTACATCTAATAGATGTATAGCTACATTAACTATTTATAGATCTTTTTTTACGACCAACAGCGATTCAAATAATACATTGTGAACTAATTGCTTTTCCGCTTATTACCGGAAACAAATTCTCGGCCTAACTCCTTCAACTTTTAATTAAGAAATGCACAGTCGAGAGATGTTTATGGCATTCAATATTCATGTGAAACGGTTGAATGGAAATGTGCAGAAATTGAATTTAGCAATCAAGTGAAGAGATTGAAATAGATTCAGTTTTTTAGAGGAATACGGAATTGCCAGTTCGATAAAAATGCGACTCGATGAATAATGGATTTTTGTTCAGCCAAAGCCCCAAAATCTTCGAAACGAAATAGGCAGTTTTTTTCCTCTATATGTTTTAAAAAATTTGGCTGAATTGGATTTTGGATGAATTTTTAGCAGAGGACACCGTGTTGGAGATTTTAAGATTGAGGCGCCATTTGGAAGCCGCCAACATTTCTGCCCAAGAAGCGGTTGAAAGGACTACATTGGAGCTTCTCAAATTCATTGTTAAATGGGGCTATTCTGAGTTTGCCTCAAATTTAGCGTTATGTCTTCGATTTTTTTTTAAATCTTACTTAAGGTCCACAATGAGCCAAGCGCGACTAACCAATCTTTCGATTTTTTCAGTTGAAAGAGACAGGGAAGTCAATAAAATAAAATAAAGTCTCGTAAGCATGTTTAGTATTTGAAGTTATATTTTAAGTAGGTGCCAATCTACCCTACGCCGCCACTATTCATTCTTAATCTCTCCAAATCTAAAAACTAGATTCCCCCGAGCATGAGGCTTGCAATTGCCAAGGTTTCCCTCGAAAGGAACAATGTTACCATTGCCAAACATGACGTACTTCGAGTTCATTTTAAATCACAAATTATTCCCGATTCCACACATCAACAAAATCTACGCGAAAGTTCTGCAATTGTACCATGAAATCCTACTAATGATAGTCTGATTTTCACACTTCCAATTATCTGCAAAACTTGCATGCTACAAACATTTAATTTGCCTCCTTATTACACACGACTTCCCTGCTTGATCAGATATAACTCCGTGCCGTGACAAAGAATATTCTTCGATAAGCAGTTTCATTATGCTTTTCAATTTACAGTATTTCCAATACGTTTAAGATAATTTTTCGGTTTTAAATTTCCATAAATAAAATTAATTACCTTGAACTAATTTGTCACTGCAAGCATCCTATACGTCCACGCACATTTGAAAATGATCCCTACCAATCCAAACGCGCAGATCTTAAAGAACGTAATTCCTCTTGCTTAGTTTACAACACGTCGTTTGTAACACTGAATTTTTCGCAATATTCGATTTCTATGAATTCAAAGATAAAGAAAGACAATCAAACATTGGTAGATTTTCAACTGTTTTATAAAACGACAGAAAAAACGCAACACCTACCTATTAAATTTATTCATGCGCAACATATAAAGTCTCGTTTCGAAGATTTCTGACGTCCAGTCCACAATCGAAGCAATGGTTTTTTTTAAAGCAGGCACGTTACCATGGACAACCTAATTTTTGTTTTTAAACAGATACATTAGCAAGGACAACCAAAATTTTGCTGTTTGTACACGGGGAAATGAATACATGAATATATAATTGCAAATAGAACTAGTGTTTGGGACGTAGGAGCGACCACACACACCTTACATTCACTCTTAAAAATAAATTTAACTTATAATAAAACTATAAACGCGTATTTACAGCGACAAAAAATATACACATTTGCACAAAAACGACAGTAAACATATTCAAATCGATGAACAAACGTAGACAAAAGGGCCAGTTATCATTTTAAAAAATATTGCTTCACATATTTTCTTAAAAAATCGCTTTAATTGTTATCTTTCTAAACTGAGACATAATTAGAATATATGTATATATTTTTATGCATATTTAAAATTAGATTTAAATTCTAATCATATATATGATCTAAGTAATAAATTATTTTTAAATTTGAACTAAAAAAAAAACAAACAAATTAAAACGAACATATGAATAACATGTATCGTTAAATATTTTTAAAATATCTGCGATTAAATGTCAATAATATATATTACATTACATAGTACATCTTTGTGGAGGATAAATATATTATATATTATTTTTTTATGCTTTTCATTTCATCCTATCAACATTTTACACAAATTAGTTCGTTCAACAATTTGGTAATGTGTTCCAATCAATTATCCTATGCATTCAGCTTAAGTTAATTTCTACATAGTTATTTACAAAAAAAAACATAATCATAATAGGGAGGAAGAGAAGAAAACAATATAGTATTTACGTGTTGCCACTTTGAGTATAATCAACAAGTGTTGTTGCATTGAATACTTAATAGTTTGGTTTGGGGGTTCCCTTAAATACTATCTAATAAATTTTGTTTTCTTGTTTTTTCTTTTAATCGAAGCTTTTTTCTAGTATTTTTTTGTTTCATTAGAAATATACATGGTTTTGTTTGTTTTGTATTTTTGTAGTACGTTTGAAATTTTGCACTTACAGTCTCTTTTAGTCAATATTTTCGTATTATTATTTTGTTCTCTTCTAAATCTTGTGAAGCCTTAAACATTTTGATGTATCCATTATATGCTGCATACTGTTATTTGTTTACAACAATTGAGTTGCACTTAATATTCTAATTTGATACGTATTTTAAATTAATCTGTTTTTTTTTGCATTTTAGTTTTTTTTACATTATTTTTAACATTGCTTATTATCTAGATTTGTTTGATACGACAGTATAAAGATGAAAATCATGATGTATAAAAATTATATAGTTGCGGGTTGTCCTTGCATTTGTTTTTTGGTACTTGAATTTGTTGCTTATCTCATGTATGTTTATTATATTGGCAACAGATTCTCTTGCAAACGAGGAAACGTAGTAAAAATTGTTTGTTGAGTTGGCGACGCTTTCTTGTTGTAAGCCTGAAATGGGAAATACAAATGCAAGTGAGCTTTTAATTAGGGTGTTGGTTGATTTGAAAGCAAGGGTTTATGTCGAATTTTTCGAGTTGTCGGAACAGTGGTATGTTGTATGGTTAAATCAGGACGAGAATAATGAGCCACAAATTAAATCCAGCCATAAGTTCGAATAGTTAACTGCATATGAATAATAGGACATTTTAAATTATTTTGTAGAGCTCTTTAATAATTTAATTTTAATGAAACTTAACTAGTCGCTTAAATATTTGTTTAATTATGGGAGATGTGCTGAAACCATGGTGAAAACAGGGATTCGGAGAAGCCCTTCCGTAATATGATGGAGTCGCCAATATTCCCCTCATGCCAGAGATTTAGAGCTTTCAATCGAATCGCAGAACACTTGGTCTGCTGTCTCGTAAGGAGCTCCGTCGGGAGCCAATTGAATATCATAAACAATGCCTTTGCCGGGGTAGTCCGTAGAGCCCCGATGATTGCAATATCTGCAATCCTCCAGATACTGTTGAACAGGTACGCATTTGATGTTTTTGCCATCGATGGCCACCAGATAACCGCGCCATACAGAAGGATTGGTTCCACTATCGCTGTATAGAGCCATGATTTAATTTTGGGTTTCAATCCCCACTCTTTTCCAATAGCTCTTTTGCAGCGGTGATTGCGCAAGCCGCTTTGCGCGCTCTTTCTGCTATGTTCGCTTTCCACGCAAGTCTGGAGTCCAGAATATTATTGACCTGATGAGATGGGTTGAGACTTATCTGACTGACTTTACGCAGACGACTAACATCCTTAGAGTTTTCTATTTCTGCACAGAAACTTCTCCAAGAGATGCGTTTGGCTTTTCTGATAGAGCATTTGAACTCCTTCAGAAGAGCCTTCATCCGGTAAATGTTTTCGCTTTGCGAGGGCAGCAAACATTTCTATAATCGACTAAAAAAAGAGTTTCCTGATAACCCAGACTCGGTTGTTAGCTCTCCATACAACACAAGTCTATAAGAATGAGTAGTGGACATGTTGTCTTACTATTCACGGGGGTACATAGTCAAAATAATTGATAATACTCAAATCAGCTACGTACGCTTTTATATGTAATAAAACTTGAGTCAATAAAGTTTCAAGCTGATGCCATGAAGATCTCATTTCACCTAAAAATCAAAAAGCTGTTGTGCAAGTAACATATCTAACAAAAACAAACATCAACAGTCCGTTTGCATCAAAATTAATTGCCAAAAAAAGACAATAATTCATCTTCTCATTCAAAAGATAAATACAGTCGAATTGAACAAGAAATTATTGAATTGAAATAATCGCCTCCGACTTTATGTCACTACTGTACATGCGCTTAACCAATTTTAAATTTCTTCTTTCTAATTTTATCGGAGGGAATAAATTGACTACAGAATTCATTTTATGTTACTGGCTTTCGCGATTTACGATCGTTTCAATGAGAAGAGTTTAACGCCACTTACCAAATTTACAATGCAAAACTGAAAACAAAACCAAACAAAATTTATGGATAAATAAATGAATAAAATCTTGAAAAAGACATTTATTACACTTCTAAAACAACTACTTAAATTAATATTCAAATCAAATAATTTCACACAAAACTATGTATCTATTAGTAAGATTCATAACATTTTAAAGAATACGATTTAATCCATATGTAAAAAATCAATGTAAATGGATTCGGTAAAATAAGTTCTTTTATATAAATCGAATTGCTACTTTTTTATCACACTATTGGCTACTTATTTCGATAGATAATGCAAAATATATTTATATATATTAAATATGTGTTAATTTCTCATACCAATTTGTAGTATTTTATATTAATTCCTATTTATAATCATCTCGCTTAATTTCTTCGGTTCTCATCTTCCCTTCTAGACTTCCTTACGACGAATCATCGGTGACATAAATATAGCCTTGCTGTTGTAAAATATTTAGGCGTTTTTCTACAGCATCTCTATCTGTAAGTTCAATGAGACAATACGATCAAAATATATCAAATGTATAAATATACATATATAATATCAAAATATATGTTTGTTCTTTTGATTTTTCATTAACCACTTACATTTAGCTAACAACGATTTATCTTGTTCATGATTGCACTTTTGAGCCAACGAATGTAGTAGGATGTGTGCCGTGTGATAGCGTTCAAAGCAATTTTTTTTATTGCTAAACAATTCATCAAGCGCCGCCGATTGACACTATTGGTTGATAAAAATATTTCAATAATTAACGATTATATTTGATGAATGTAGTTTTTTTTTAAATAAAGCTTACCATTGTGATGGCATAATTATATAGGATTTTGTCAGCTGTTATGTTGGCCGCCGCCGCTTTTTGCAATAGAGCTGCACCGTTTAGTCGTTTGGATTCGGCAAGAATAGCGCGATATTTGGAATTCATCGCTAGAAGGGCTATAAGTTCAGATTAATTAATGTCGTGTCAATTATTGTCATCTAAATTAAATTCAACTAAACAGGTTCGCAAATATTTAATGGCTAAATGCGATGATTTTGTTCAATAGAAGAGACACAAAAAGGTTGAATATTCCAAAATTGTGTAAAGCATATCTTTACGATTGGATCAGTCACATTTTCCAAGTAGGGTTCAGTAATTAGATTTCAAATAAACAGACAAACAAGAAATCCACTTACCATTTTTCACATTCGCCGATGGTTTTAAGTGTCCATTTTGTAGTTGCTGCGATGCTAAACTTAAACCTGAAGAGAGCAATTGTAAGGCTCTGCAAAACAAGGTACATTATCAAGTTGTCATTTACTACCCGAGCACAACCCATACCTAACTAACAATACTAAACGCTCGAGCCGCTTACAATCTTCCGGTGCATGTGGTGGGATTATTTGCATTTCAGTGGACATAAGTGCCGTCAATGGAGCGCATTGCGAGTCGGCCACTTCCTGAATGCAATCGGTCAGAGCTAAAACGAAATTCAACTTTGACAGTGTCTCGTTATGCTCGCGTCCAAGTAAAGTCTCCTCCTGAAGCTCGGGTGCTTGGAACGGAATTGTCTGCTGATGATAATGATGATGGTGAGCATCACTGTTATTTGTATCCAGAAGACTTTGCAGACCACCGGTCGCTCCCATTTCTGGCAGTGTAAACGCTCGTGGTCCCAGCACGTGATGATGGTTGTTATTTTCACCAATCATCACTGTTGTTGGACTTCCTAGCGTTGGAAGCTTGGTAAGAGCCGATGATGGAAGGACGGGTGAACTGGTGCCGGAACGTCGCAATGGCGAGTGATGCGATGCTGGACTCACTTGCCATTGACATGGTGCCGCTGGTGGCGTTTCGGATAGCGATCCGCCAGATGTAGAACGTCTACGGCTGTTGCCGCCCGGAGGTGTTCCAATCGCGAACTGCACGGCCGGTGGCGATATTGAGTTAATATCACTATTATTGCTGTTCCTATGCTCAGAACGTTTCACGCTGATTGGTTGAGATCGGGGTATTGCAGTGTTACCAACAGCTTTTGGCGGCGACGATGCAAACTCTGGCTTTTTTGCCCGCTCCTGATTAGTTGCGGCCGAAAGTCGCCGAGCTGGTACGGGTTTGGGCTCCGATATTGGTAGTGTACTTGGTCGCGGTGGACTCGCTTGAGGATTAGCATGCTGCATTCTATTACCGTACCTAAAACCATATCTGGATTACATTATACAGACATATCAGATTTCTGAACAACAAAAATTCCATCGATAACCAAAGTATGATAAGCTCGATTACAAATTCATTCGTTTTACTTACTTTCTTTCATAATTCACCATTTGCTGATCAACTGGAAGATTGCTCGGCACTAAAACAAAGTCGTCGGAGTCCTCTGGACTACTCGAACCACTATTCGGACAACTACCTTCTCCCAAAATGCGAGCATTGGTTAAAGTTGCCGCAATTGCATTGTCCAAAGCCTCTGTAATGATTCAAATCCAAACCAAAATTTAATCGAAATAGTGCCCTCATAATAGCAATTCGCTCTCGCATTGTAGACGCAAACGAACTAATAGTTTGAATGTCCGGCAATAGCGAAAATAGAAAATTTACGTAACAAGTGCGCGATTTTACTTGGGATACACTAGCTATTGTGTTCACAGCGAGATATTCTGAACGACGCAACCGTACAGGTTGAAACAACTAAAAGCTTTTTGCCGAACAAAAGCAAGATACTCACCGACTGGTTCACCGCCTTGTTGTTGTTGTAGAAGCTGCTGAACATTTTGTTGTTGATTTGCTGCCGCCACCTGTTGCTGAATTGGACTTGGAAGTTTTGGTGGGGTGAAATTCACCGCGGCTGGCATATCAACTGAAATACGAAAAGAATTTGAACAATTCTTTATTCGCATGAATGTGATTCAGAGATATATATGTCCCTGATTCACGTAATATACATACTGGGCGATTCTGGCGTCTTCGGTCGTTGTAAAAATGGATGATTAAAGAATACCTCAAAAGCCATTCGATCTTTGGCATTACGTCGCAAAAGTCCCATTAATAAATCGTAAAGTTCTGGCGATGTTCCAGAAGGAATTCTGAAATTTTCAAGAATGTTGATTGATTTTATACATGATTTTTTTTTATAATCTTATGAATAAGATTTCAGAAGCTTATTGCACTTACTTTGGAGCCAAATTTGAGTTCTGCTCGTAAAACATTTTCAATTCCTGTGGCGTGTGAGCTTGGAATGGCGCCTTTCCGGTTAAGCATTGGAAAACGATTGTTCCCAATGACCAGAGATCGGCTTTAGCGTCGTATTGTAGAGACATTATCACTTCCGGGGCCTATTAAAAGATCATGTTATAGGATATTACTTGATTGTTGCCATACGAAAAGCAAATCTTACCATATACATAGGGGATCCACACAATGTTGCTGCCATATTACCGTCTTGGAGAAATCGTGCAAAGCCAAAGTCGGCTACAATTGTTGAATGAATTTTTTTAAATAAAATGTTCAGAAAGTATTCATTCAAATTAGTTTACCGATTTTTAAAGTTATTTTAGCTGGAACTGGCAACGCTTTGCCACAATTATGTGATAGTAGTATATTCTGAGGTTTGAGATCGCGGTGAACTATTCCTTTGGCGAATAGTGCCTTCATTGCACCAGCTAGTTGTACTAAAAATAATCGAATTGTATCCTCGCTAAGAGTGCCCTTAACGCTTAGATAATCGGCCAAATCTCCGCCATTGCAATACTGAAATTAATTTGGAATTTATTTATCATTAGATAACTTTGTAAAGGACAAGGGTAGATAAGCTAGCCTATAAATTTCATACGCATGGTTCTATACACTACACGGCAGCGAATTAATTTTATTCCATGCACTACAGCGAAAATGTAAACTTTTTTTCGGATTATACTGAATTATTACGTAGCCGAAAATAGAAATGTTTTGGAACGAATTAACAGGACTGCCAATATTTATAGAAAATGCGAAAAGAAATAGATTCTATCGATTGCAAACAAATTTACATTTGGCTGATAATCGCAGTTGTTATGCAAATGACAATGGTAAATTCTTTAAAGTTTGTCCTTCTATGGAATTCGTTTGAATTCTATTATTGGTGTCACCAATGGAAGAAAAACTATATTCATTCTAACTTTGCAGAAAGTGTGGAATATCTAGCGAATTTATACAATAGTGTGTGAGTGCAAACATTTTTTTGGGGATGATGGGAAAGGTGGATTTTTAATTTTCATTTATATTCGCCTTTACTTTGAGTTTTTAATAGGGAACGAAATAATTTTATCTCTGCAAACAAAAAGTCAGTAGCGACAGGGTTAATATATATGTATTTGATTTGAATTTAAATATTATCATCTCGTTTTGAAACGAATAAAAAACAGAAACTGTCGAATTCAATTGATAATAATACAAAGTTATGCGGTTATAATTATGTACGTGGGGCCGTTCGAAATAAATTACGACTTAATGCTGATTCATTAAGTAATCTGACTATTTACATTCCGCACGAGATTAAATTAAAGCAAAAGTACTGTGAATTATTATAGAAACCACGAAGAAGTTGATAACTTTTTAATCGCTCTTACATAAGCAAATTTACTTGTTGAGAACAGAAAAAAAATCGCGAGATTAATCGTATTTGATAGAGGTGAGTATTCTTTTTCAAAAAAATTATATTTAGAGCTTCAGTTACGTATCTTTCCTGCTATTCTCACTGTTTTGCATATCATAAATAAATACAAAACGTAATGTGAGTTGCAACTTGAGAGAAGTCAAGTTTAATGCACTCTTACCAACTCAACCGAAATGTCGTTCAATTTACATTTCAATAATTGAAAACACATCAAATAAATGTGTCTGAGAATATACAGTATATAGAGGCAGATGAACTTTGATTGCAACCGTCAACTGTATTTGTATTTATTTAATTACAATCCAATTGATTGTTTTATGATAAAGCAGACAAGCCATATTATATATCAAATCAATTTCACTAAATAGATCACACTCATGTTGAGACTATATATTATATAGTATCAAGATCATTGTTGGCTTCATAAATTTATTGTTTCTCAGGCGCTGAAGATTGATTTGTTGTAACTATTAGTCATAGTTCAGCGAACATATGTTTGGATTTTATTTCAAATATTTTTAAAAATAATATTGATGTTTAAACGATAAACTACGGTTACTTAATGTGCGTCAGGGCTCATTTGAGCTCGAATAACGAACACAATAATTTGATAAATGCATATTTTACTCTTCTAACGCAAGAAATATACAGATTCAAAGTATCATTTCAATGTTAGTCACAGTCGTGAACTTTTTTTTATACAATTTTTGCTTTTTCAACACATAGAATAAACATTATTTGAAAAAAAT
Source organism: Oxycera nigricornis (assembly GCA_963942545.1). Classification (NCBI taxonomy): domain Eukaryota; kingdom Metazoa; phylum Arthropoda; class Insecta; order Diptera; family Stratiomyidae; genus Oxycera; species Oxycera nigricornis. The sequence goes on from OZ012663.1 coordinate 97,261,147, forward strand.
TAACATACAGTGGCTCAATAAAGAAGTCGGACACATACCTACTTATATTTCAAAAGGGGATAAACTGCCCAAGAATGCACTTCAGACAAAAACTAAATATTTTTTTTTAACTGCGTATCATTTGTTTATGAAAAATAAAAACATTGAAAACTTAACTCAATTTCATGATTTTATAAAAATTAAAAAGAAAAATGTGCGTAAAATTCATGCCAAAAAAGAACTCGGACAGGTGGCAGTACTCTTTTTCCCTTTGGGTTTAAAAGGGGAATTCCCAGATTTTATGTACTTGACAGCTTTGCGCATTCAACTGAATCAAATTAAAGGCCTGAATTTGTTATTTGTGTGAAATTGTGAACTTAAAATTGAAAATGGGAAGGCAACGTGGCCAAAGTTCTTTAGAAGTAAGACAACTTGTTATAAAATATTATAAAGAAGGGAAATCGGTCCGTGATATTGCAAAAATCGTAAATAGGGCACACTCTACAGTTCATGACATTATTAAACGTTATAAATCATCAAAATCAGTGGAAAATAAACAAAAAAGTGGTAGACCTAGAGTACTTTCAAAGTCAGATGAACGGTGGATTGTACCACAAATTTATAAAAACCCGAAGTTAAGTGCTCCTAAACTAGCCAGACAAGTATCGGAATATCTTAAGAAAAATGTAAACCCCGAAACTATAAGGCTAGTTTTGAGAAGAAGAAATTTACACGGGAGAGTAGCCCGTAAAAAACCGTTTGTGAGCAAGTGCAATAGAAAAAAGAGACTCAAATTCGCGAACAGCTACAAAAACAAAGACTTTTCGTTTTGGTCTACTGTGTTATTCGCAGATGAAAGTAAATTTAATATATTTCGATCCGATGGACAATGTTATGTGTGGCGAAAACCTAACCAAGAGCTCCAAGAGCGCAATCTACAGTCTACTGTGAAACATGGAGGTGGCTCAGTGATGGTCTGGGGCTGCATGTCCGCAGCTGGCCCAGGTAATCTTTGTGTAATCAACGGAATTATGGACCAAACAAACTATTTGAACATTCTAAAAGAAAATTTGGTGCAGAGTGCTAACAAATTGGGAATAAAAGAGAACTTCCAATATTACCAGGATAACGATCCAAAGCACAAAGCGCTCAATGTTCGATTATGGCTGCTGTACGATTGTCCGCATGTGTTGGAAACACCTCCGCAATCCCCCGATATAAATGTTATCGAGCATTTATGGGCTTATTTGGAGAACCAGTTACAAAATTATACTATTAGGAACAAGCAACAATTGGAGTCAGCACTTCAAACCGAATGGGCCAAAATTGATCCTTCTCTTTGCAAAAACTTGTAGAGTCCATGCCAGCAAGACTAACAGCCATAAGGAAAAATAATGGATTGCCAACCAAATATTAGAAACCTTTAATAATATTTTAAACTTTATGAAGAATTAAGTGTCCGAGTTCTTTTTTGGCATGAATTTTATACACTCTTTTTCCTTTTAATTTTTATAAAATCATGAAATTGAGTTATGTTTTCAATGTTTTTATTTTTCATTAATAAATGATATGCAGTTAAAAATATATATTTAGTTTTTGTCTGAAGTGCATTCTTGGGCTGTTTATTCTCTTTTGAAATGGAAGTAGCTATGTGTCCGACTTCTTTATTGAGCCACTGTAGTTCATGTCACAAACAAGCATGTAGCTCTCTTGAAAAGAAATACACAAGATATTCTTCTCAATATTATATGTAATGTATTTTAAACAGCATTTGAATTGAGCACAGTACTTAATATATTCCTTCGTTTAGAAACGGGTGGTTAAATTTTAATATTGCCAATTATCACCGGTTGCTAAATTCATAAACCAGAGTGTGAATAACTAAAATACGACCAGTTTGCTAATCATCACGCTAAGTATGCAATGATTGTAATAGTTTTGAAAATGTTACAGTCATTGAACAGGAGAGAATAATTATATTCGTTTGCTTTATTTTTTTGCTATTATCAGTAGTTTAGACTTTTTATTAGTACATAGTTAATTCCTTTAATCAGTCCAAGATTATCTAATGTCTATTTTGAAAATTTTTACAAGACAGCAAACTTAAACTTGATTATTACCTCAACATGTTAACATAAAAATTTCGTTCATTTATTTAGAAATAGCAATCATAGATTTAAAAAAGGTAGCCAAACTTACTTACATTTATTGGGTATTTAACAATGATAATAATTATCTTCAAATTTGCTGTCTTGTAAAATTTTCAATGTAAACATAGGACAGTTTTGAACTACGATAGCGTTATTAGTAAGTAAGACCTTTTATTAGTAGTCTAAACTGTTTATCAGTAGTTTGGGACAATAAAATCAAGCAAAAGTTGAATAGCATGAGCTTCAAACTTCTAAGATAATTTCAGAAATAATAATAATAATAATACCAAAGATTGCAAACAACATTCCAATATTGCATTTTGATTTGAAACAGACCAACAGAAATTTTTAACATCAACACAATTTGATTCCAATCAATTTATCTAAATACATTGGCAGATTCAAGACATCACACCACTATATATCATCAGAGAAGGAGAGGAGAGACGTATTATAAATATAACCAATTATTCGCAGTGTCTAGGTTTACCTTTTGATGAGCAACAAACACAATTTCAATGTATCTCCTGCACATAATGGTAATCGTTTAGAAAATATGAACGAACAAACGTAAAGAGATATTCAGATTCATCGAGAAAATAAAGAGAATATATATATTTTTGTTTGTGATGTTATTAGAGTTGTATAAGTGACAAAAAATGACCATTAGAACGAATTCAATTAAAATATAAATGGAAATTATAATTTGAGATTTGAAAGATTATATTTCTATCTAATAAATTATTGGATTCATTGGCATTTCATAATTCTTTCAAGCGGGAATACAAGTCGATCGTTTAGAATTTATAGTTCCCTGGCTAGTTAACCGGGTCGTCGATAGTAAAGAAAACATTTTATTAAAATGACAATGCTTTATGCTTCGTAGCATGCAACAAATATAGAGCCCAATTCCTCAGGCTTCTTTTTCTAGATGGCTATAACATTTTTCCTGAAGAAAATTTGTACTGATCCTCTGCAAAAGATGGTAATATTTCTGTTGTATCATCTGCGAAAAGATGAAATTTCGGAAAGATTCATCTGGATCGACATAGATAGCTACGTTTGTTCGCTCTAATCTTCTCCGTTTTGGATATCTGTGTGATGTATCCCTTTCAAACATTGAAGAACATCTTTCAAACATTAAAGTGATGTATTTATCACCAATACATCGATTCATGAATGGACAGATAGCGCTTATCGCCTCATGATCTTTCCTTGCGAGCATGGACGTTGCCTTTTTGGTTGAGAGTGTCACGTGAAAGTTTACGAATAGTGATAAGTTATTGGATCTGTAAATGCATGACATCGTGAAATGCATAATTTAGGAGATTTAATTAGGTCATAAGTGCTTGAGTTGAGAAATTATATAAATAGCAAGTAACAGTCAAAGAAAATATAGTCGTTTGAGAACACACGAACGAGTTTCACTTGTACCTTTCGTTCTCGGCACTCTTAAAAGACTTTCCCTGGATAGTGCCAATAATTCGGCAATTCAGGTAATGCCTACAATCGGCATGTATATTATTTGGCTAGTGGCATAAAAATTGTGCCATTCCCTCTATAATTTCTTTTATCTCATATAACCTCATCATGGAAATCTATAGACGAGATGGAGAGGACTACGACTACAAAGGACCACAAGCAACGCAAGACGATTGTACTTCATCACATGGCGGTCCTACCTCATTACACCTGACTCAACGAAGTGGATTAGTTCCCGGGGAACTTCACACTCAGTTTAATGATTGCGCTCGAAAATATACGTCCAATACCTTATAATCCCAACATATAGGAATATTTTTGGAAGGAACAAAAGAAACGATGAAACTGACGGCATTACAGGAGAAGCACGAGATTCTACTCGAACATTGCCAACGGAACGGAATTTCATGCACGGATCAACGTGGTATGGAAATTGATGAGAAAATTCGATCGAATCGGATCAAAGCAGCGATGAACAATTAGACGATACCTGGAAAATATTAATAATTTGTAATTTTTAATCTGATTTCTATCAACGGTAATACATTTTTATCATAAGAAGGAATCAAAAAATATACAAAATTACCTAGTAATAACCTCAAGCAAAACTATACTCGCTCAGTAAATATTTTTACAATCTATCCATTGAATTTGGCAACGTTACACATGTATCTATAGGTTTTATATTCTGATACTCTTCCACCAATTCAATGTGCGAAACTAAGAGAACATTGAAAGAGGCTAACACTAATATATTTGTATCTTTTTTTTGAGCCAGCAATCTTCCTCAGCAACTGAGTGAGAGAAGATACTTTTATGTGGCGTGGCGCGTAAAGAAACCGGACTGGTTTGCTCTGACGAATGTGCGTTCACATTGGGAATATCTATCTGTTTTTCCACCACATGATATTCGGTGATGATTAAGCGTCTGGTGCAGTCGATTCGGTCATTGTTTGGTTGAAGAACTAAACATTTTTTTATCTCTCTGGTGATTATAGTGCGTGGAGTTTTCCTTTTACTTTTAATATTGATTCAAGTGATAAACAATGTTTTAAGTTGACTTTCCACGAAAGCCTAGCTCTTATAGTTTTGCGGTGGATTATTTGCAAACGCGTGAGCCAGAAATTTAATTCACGAAATGAAGCAATACATAAAGACAACCACACAAAATCTAAAGAAACCCGTGAACCAATGAATGATGTATGTATATATACGGTGTCGTGCAAAGGTCTCGCCGGTTCCGAAGTTCAACTAATCACAGACGGTCGCATCGATAGGCGAATGACGATTAAGTTTTGTACTTTATTAATTGGACTCCGCGATAGGAGGCAATTATTGCCAGTTTCAAGTTTGCAGGAGCCATGTGTACTCGTCGCGCCACATTGCAAAGCTTTCATTATTGCAACAATTAGTGTCACTCGCTCGGTTAGGTTTCATGTTTATCTACATGCCGCGTAAACTAGTACCTAGATTATACTATGCGAATTAAGAACGCCTTTTTTTCCCCGAGTGCCTTTTCAGTTGGTTTAGATAAGATAGACGCGGGTAAATTGTCGGTAGTTGCTTTCATTGCAAGAAAGCATCACATAAACTGTATTGCAGTTCAGTGCTTACCGAAATGAATATTCCAAATTGTGCCGAATTGAAGACTAGTGTTCATAAAACTAACAAAATTACAAGTTTCACGTGCAGTTTAATTGTGAATTCGGCATTGTGCTTATCATCATGACGTAATTAAAGATTAAATGCCTTTATACGAGTACGGTTAGCAGTAAAGTGCACGGACATCCAGTTATAATATAGTTGTTGAAAAATTGTACACGCTTTTAATTGAGCACATCATTCGTGGCGTAGCCTACGAATAAAAAAGACTGAAATCATGAAGTTCACACATACGATTGGATTAATTTTATTTTGCATGTTGTTCAGGTAAAAAAATTATTCATAATATGAGCATATATGTACATAAATACGTGAAAATAATACTTGAAATACTATTAACTTTTTGGCTAGTCGCCAAGAATTGGTATGCAAACCGACAACATTTTTGAATTATGCGACTTAAGGTCAGAATGTCAACCATTTCAACATGGAAAGCGTTGAAGCGAATGTAGATAAAGATTAACACCACCAATGAACCACTTGGAAAGAAAAAAACGACACTTTCTTATCTACATACATCATATGAGTTTATTATCAATTGATGCTCGGAGGTTGGAATCTCGTGAAGATTATCAAGAATTTGTAGTCATATTTTTGCTTACTGAATTTATAGTCATAATTTTGCATACTGGCTTCAAGTAAGAGATTTTATAGGGATGAATATTGAAAGCGTTAACCGACATATGCTTGTTAGAATTAATATATGTGATGAACCATTCTGAAGGACGCGAATGTATATTAACTAGCAAGAAAAATAAATATGCTTTCGATATTTGGCTTAAGTATAAATAATATTCATATAAAATAAATCATTAAAACGACATCCGCGCATACATGCATGGCACGGAATCGTTTATTGTCTTGGCTAAATAATAGGCCATATTTATTTTATCGGAACAATTTTCGCTATTATGAGGTTGAAGGGCATCATTGTCACGCAATGTGTACGATATAGTAATAGTGTCATTATCAATTATCACACTCATAAGGGACTCTTTTGGGCGCTGGACATGCATTGGATATAATTGACTGTTTAGGTAGCTTGAAATATCCTTTAATAATTAACAAGTAGCAGAGAATTCTACCCATAGGATGTACAAAAATAGAGCACAGCAGTTCAACGCATTTTTTAATTATATTTTATATTAATCAGGACCAAGAACAACAATTTGTTTGAGAAAAATAGAATGAACAAATATGCATTCTTAATGATATTTTAAAACGGCGATTGGATTAACTGCGATACAATCTACACCGTTCAAAAAAAAATATTTACGGTGCAACACAAAACAATTTCAGCTCCGCTAAAATATTTTTATCAATCCTATTTTCTAATACAGATTTATTTGTGCTGCATAAAATTTAAATTTGTGATAATGGTAGGAGCATAAATCTTTTTAAACAAAGTATTTTCTGTTGATTAAATTTAATCATTAGTTATTTTAATCAGGTTTGTGTGTTATGTCACTTTGATATATTTTTTTCTATTAGGCAATTACTAACTGAATGTAATATCATATAAAGGATTTAAGACCAAGCAAGAGCTATATCTGAAAATATTTATTGTTTTCTTTTGAGATAAGACATGTACAAGGGACACAGATGATACGTTATCGTTGCAGTGAAGAAAAACATAATTTTAGATTAATTTTTCATCTTTTTTTTCAAAAAAAAATGAAGATAAGAGAAATGGGCTGAATATCTAAGATAAAGAATATAGTATCGATAATCTTTCCTTTTACTTCACAAGATATCTTCACAAACCCCCAATAATGAGCACAATTGATTGCATTGGCAACTGTTTCTTAAATTTCGGTGTTTCGTCATAGAATCCTCTCATTCGAATCTATCTGAATAATGCCTTTTCGATCCATGAATTAACCAAAATCAAATATCCTATGAGAATTTCCTCTTACTCATCGTATTCTCCATATGTCTAGCCATTTAAATAACAAATTTTTCATTTATAATTGCATAAGCAATACGATGCGTTATATCTTTTAACTTTTATTTTGCTTTAAAAATTAGATAAATTATTTGAAAGAATATATTCTCACTTGCAAACAATGCTAATGTTGAAATACATTCTTATTGAATACGAACTACTCTGAACGAGTAGTAGTATAAAAATAATAAAAATATTTCCTACAAAATTTTTTAGATTCTCTTTACAAAATCAAATTAATTACGTTCGAAAGTTCAAGTATTTTTATGATTAAGATCACAAAGCGTTGAATCTTAACGTCAACGATTTTTTATCTATTTATTCATTGTCTTTATCATTCAGTCACCTACTCTTACAACATATATGCAACGCTTGTTTATGAAATACGGTTAATAACATAGAGAGTTCAAGGCTATTTTATATTAGATGTTTCTGAACAGCATTTAATGCATATATTTGCACTTTTCATGCTTGAAATGCAATTCCATCTAGTCTGCCATGTGAACATGTTGTGTTGTAAAGCAATAATTAATCGAGGAAATGGCATGTAACACAATATTGTTTATTCTGTTTAAGCATACATATTAACTGATCCATATGGGAGCATGTTTTCACTGGAATTTATTTCAATAGGACAAAATGCTTCCGTACGAAAATGTTAAAAGAATCAAATTGCGTTTTAATATTTCCACGTTGCAGACCTGCCACACCAAAAAGTACTCAGAATTTCTTATTTAAATTGCCCGCGTTCAATATTTTCAAGTATTTTCTCTATGTTGGTAGGACTGTCCTTAATTACTATGCCAAAAATTAGCGCGATCTGTCAACCAGTTTGTTTACAGCAACTGATTGAATCAGTCCACCTCAGTAGTGCTCGGCGAATTTTACAATGGAAGAAAAAAATGGAACAAAAAGTTTGTCTCAAATTTTATGTTTTGAACGAAATTTCGTGTGCCGAATCGATGCGAATGCTGGAGAAGGCTTACTGTGAGTTTGTTTCATCGTAAACTCCTGCTTACGAGTGGTACAAAGCCATTAAAGACGGCCGAAGGATCATTGAAGACTTGTCTCGTTCCGGACGGCCATCGACCTCTTCAACTGACGATAACGTCCAAAAATATTAAAGAAATCGTGCTCGAAAATCATCATGCTAGTGTCAGAGAGATAGCACGTGATTTCAGCATTGCTCGTGAATCAGCTCGTTTGATTTTGGTCAACCATCTAAATCATGTTACAAAAATAATAAACAGATTTATAATACAAGCGATGCAGACCCACTTGCCAAATTAAAGTAGGTACGTGTCCAATGAATAATCGATTAGTTGGAAAAATGCATACCAACGAAATTACTGGCTTCTTTTAACATCACAGTTCGAAGATCATTGTGTTTCATTACTCATAGCATAAATATGATATCTTATCGTGAAAAAGTGATGTATGGCAGTATAATATTATGTACTCAATCATACGAAAGCATTGAAATGTTTCACACATATGTTCATAGAAACACGAAGAAATGAATCACAGCACCATTGAAAGAATGTCAAAACAGATTCAATAAATAGTAGATATGGATGGATGACTTCAAATCAATAAGTATACCCGTCAGTCTTTTCAATTAAACTTGTCGCTTTTTGCTCCCTATTTTCGCGAAAGTTTAGTTGTAACTAAAGTGTCGATGGGAGAGTCACATCGTAGGCGGGTTGTTGACGAGATTTTAAATTTATGGGGCTTTAGAATGGTTGGTTGCGGAACAGATTAGCAACATGAGATCCGTCTTCAAATACTTTTACTCGAAAAAATGCTTAGCAAAGAATTACATGCCGGCTTGTTCCAAATACTACGAGAAAGGATACAATGTTTGCCGTTTACAGTTGAATTTTTTTTTTGACAATTAGCAATGAGATCCTTCCAAAAAGGACCTCAAAAGAAAGGATACAATTTTTCCCAACTGTTTACAGTTGAACCAGTGAAAGCAAAAACCGAATTCTTTGCGAAAAATTATTCGAAAGATACTGAAAACAGGAAGCTCCCAGTAGCAAGTGACTCGCCCGGGAAAAAGTATGTTTTTTCTGGACAACTAGCGATGAGATCCTTCTAAAAAGGACCTCAAAAGAAAGGAGACAATTTTTTCAACTGTTTACAGTTGAATCAGTGGCAGGAAAAATCGAATTCTTTGCGAAAAATCACTCGAAAGATACTGAAAACAGAAAGCCCCGGGAAAAAGTATGTTTTTTCTGGACAACTAGCGACGAGATCCTTCCAAAAAGGACCTCAAAAGAAAGGATACAGTTTTTCCAACTGTTTACAGTTGAATCAGTGGCAGGAAAAATCGAATTCTTTGCGAAAAATCATTCGAAAGATACTGAAAACAGAAAGCCCCCGGTAGCAAGTAACTCCCACGAGAAAAGTGTGTTTTTTCTCGACAAGTAACGATGGGATCCTTCCAAAAATGTGTTCCTTCCTATGTGTTCAACAGCTACTCGCTGATTCATAAACTTTACGCTGGACAATCAAGAATGCGAAGGACGCCCACTGACGGACATCAGTGAGGATACTCTAAAAAATGTCCAAGATACTGTTTTTACAGACTGAAGACTGACTACCAATCATCTAGCTAAGGTCACAGTGAGTTTCCTGTGACAGCATTTAAATAATTCTTACTAAAGAACTGCATAGGAAATGAATTTGCAATGACAACCTTTCAAAAAGCAGCTTTCGAATTGCTAGACCTTTAGATTTGTTCTCCAAATCTGACCCTTTTGAATTTTACATTTCCTCAGCTCAAGGAATCGCTCAGGGTCATTTAAATACGATACCAAAGTTATAGTCACTGGGGAGGCTACTGGGTAGTTGAAGGCAAAGTACATTTAGGGCTTAGAAAATAGATGGACATGTTAGAATACCATCCAGAAAAATATATAAATTCAAACCAACTTTGTTTTTATTATTACTTTTGTATCACCCCTCGTACTACGATTAATTACAACTTTCTTACATGAATTCCAATTATCTTCCTTTCAGTTTCCCAATGCATGCATCTGCCGGCGACAACAATGAACAAGATTACAATGAAGAGTATGATGATGAAGAATATGACTATTCGCTTGACGATCTGCTTAAAGAGACTGAACAAATAACTACAACGACAACAACTACAACAACTCAAATACCTATAAGAATAAGGTCAAGCACTTCACAAAGTGTAGTGGACGTAAACATTCCACAAGTGTCTACAGGACTTTTTATAGGTACGAAAGCATTTTCAGAATCTTTAATATTCGAATATTATATCTCTATTCTTGTTCTAATTGCAGAATTACCAAATAAAATATACCAATGCCCTCAACAATGTACTTGCAACTACGAATTTACATTAATCAATTGTACAATGAATAATTTAGATCAAGTGCCTCATAATCTTTCGGATACGATAGAACAATTAGATTTGAGTAGCAATCGAATCAGTCATTTGGATCAAAGTGATTTTGAAAATTATAGTAATTTAAAGGAACTGATTCTAGATAGTAATAATTTAGAAAGTGTGAACTTTGAGGTGAGTTGCAGTTGCGGTTCAATAGAAAATATTAATTAAACATGACTATTTTATGCAATTTCAGAATATCTCAGGTTTGAGAAAACTAGAATATTTATCGCTTGTAAATAATCATATTGCACATATCGATCCAAATGCCTTTTCAACATTAGTAGCCTTAAAAACGCTCAACCTAAGCAGAAATCCAATCGAGATATCGTCAACGATTACAAATACCGATGGAGAGATTGTTGGTGCTAATTCATTTCTGAATCATCCTAATTTGCGTGAGCTTAATTTAAATGGATGCAAAGTATCCGGAATTTATGAGAACATGTTGAAAAATACAAGTGGATTGATGGCACTTGATCTTGGGAATAATGAATTCAATGAGGTATGTGAACGAGTGATTTATTTTATTTTGCGGAAAATTGTGTTTGTCATATTTATCGCAGTATTTAGTTGAACGTGAGTGGAAATATATTTTAGGAAACGTACTAGGAATTTTAATCAGATGTGAGAGTAATTTGGAAAAAGGGTTGAAATTTGAGGTAACATGTGGTAAGGTAAGGTTAAAAATGCTGGCTCAAAGGACGTGTAATTTCCTTGACTATTAAGAAAACATTTGAAACAAAAAAACAGTTCAAATAAAGCAGAGAATACGATTAAAGTTCTGACTCTCCCCAAAATTTTATTATTGTTTCATTTTCCATACTAAAACTTTGTTTAGGCTACATTTTTCCCCAATTAATTAAAAAAAAATGTAACAAACAACATTCAACCAGCTTTTTATTTGTTTTTCCGCCATCATTTTTGCCATGCAAACAAAACATGCAGCCAATCGATACACAAGCATTTGTGACAATGAAAAACTTGGTCAAATTGAAATTGCCGGAATTGAAGCGAAACACCGTCACGCAATTGTGCAAGACCCTTACAACAATTGACGCTATCAGTTTGCCAGCGTACGATGTCAGCTGCTTTGAATTGGAATCAGGTTCGTCCTTTGATGATAGTACGATTAGGACGGGAAAGTTCGCCGGAGCGAGTGGTGGTGGTACTAGTGTTAATATTCTTGGTAGTGGCAGAAGCGATAGCTCAGGTATTTAAAATGATTTTAAATATTATTGCAAAACATTGCATACTAAATTTGATCTCAAATTAATTGAACAACTAGCATGATAATAAAATTCATATTTTTCACTCGTAGGTGTAGCAAAGCCATTTGCATCACGAGACGAACCGAATACCTTCGATAGAAGTGGTGAAAAATCGATAAACGCAGTAGAAGAGGAGTATACAACACGAAAGAGTCGACCGTCAGGAATGGAGCCGTCACGAAGAAATAGAACGCAATCGGAAATGATAGTAAACAGCACTACACCATCTATAGAAGAACATACAGGTGAACCAGACGACGCGGAGGACTACAAAGTTTCGATATCATCACAAACCATAAATCAAATATTACTAGGTGAATCATTTTTGTTTGTTATATAAATGTCAACCTGATATATAATTTCTTATCGTAGGAATAATTATAGTTGCGGTTGCTGGCATTATTATCGGAATTATATGTCGTAGGGACATATGTGGAGTTAAAACGAAAATGTGCCGAACAAGACGACCCCCACCGACAGATCAAGTGCGACCAGCTGAAGAAATACCATTGAATAAGGTTTAGGACAATTTCGATTATGTATCTAGTGAACAAATTACAATATGCATTTAAGGTTGCAGTTTAAAAACAAAAACACTTTCATTCATATTTGTAAGGCAATTCGAATAGCTTATAAGACATCGAAAAAGTTACTATTTACGTTAGATCTAGTTTAAGGTTTGTAAATTATTTAGAATTGAAAACGAACGGATATTGTGTGCTGAAAAGATTTCAGATTATAATGTCACAGCAATAAATAAGGTACATTGGATGTTTTTGGCCGTTATTTAGTTTTTAAGACTGCTCAGATATGACATAAATTATTTGCCGTTTGATTTTTCGTCAATACTTCTCTTCTCTTTTAGTGAGAGTTCGCGTCGCATGGACATCCGGGATCCATTCTAGCCCGTGAGGGTGTAGTTTTTTGGCATTGATAAAACAAGCGTGATACTAAAAAACGCGCGAGTGGCTAAGTAAAGAACCTTTCCAACAGAACTGGTGCAAGCCTTGATAACTCAGACAATTCGATAATCAATAGATCATCACGTCGAAGCCCGGCTAACAAGTACATTTCAATACATTCACATAGCGTAAAGAAGTCTCAAAACAATCACTGTTCCTAGGCTGAACTGTAGTAGACCCGGGCCGTGATCAGCACTGAACGTGTTAAGCACATAATGGGATTTGAAAAATAATTATTAACAAAATTACACTCAAGCATGAAAAGTCTTCATTTTACTGCAACAAATTTCATCAATGGAAAAAGAAAACGATACGCGCAAGTAAATATTCCATAACAGCAAAATTCTGCCCATCGAAAAGTTAAATTCGGAAAAATCTTGAACTAGGCCGAAGGTGGCTATTGTACGGAAAGGAAAGAAATAACGAATTATAACGATGTAATCGTTATATTATTATTATTGTTGGTAATATTCCTTGTGTGGTTTTCAAAATACTAATTTGGAATTGCCGAATCACCAAATAACACGAACGCAACATCTTAGTGATAGAAACGCTAATCAAAATCGAAAATTTCTCCAATAAGTAATCTACAATCATGCATCTTGGTTCCTTATTGAAGGAATTTTCCCTTTTAGTTACATATATTTCACCAAGAACAAATAACCAGCTACCAATATTTTTGCAACAATTTATCTGCGCGCATGTTTTTATTTAATTCACCCATTTAAACTTATCGCCGTTTATTTCCGAACACAAGAAATCATTTTTACAACTCCCCACAGTTCAACCCTCTAAACCCAAATTATTTTCAAGTGTCCTACACACACAATTTTCGTCCCAGTGAAATGTACATATATTACCAACAAGATCGATATCCATCTAAGGCAAACAAAGTATATATTCACTGCTCTTTTGTATGAATTACAAAAGCATCCAGTTAAATGCAGTGTGAGCTTGTTGAAGTGGTGAGCCGGCATTCTCACATTATTTGGCAAATTGCCAACTGGGGGAATGGTATAACACACAAAAACATGATTTCTTCAAGGATTCCATTCAAATCTTTACTTTTGCCCTTTTTAAAGGTTGAAGCTCAATTTTATTATACTGTAAAAAATGTAAGTTGTGAATTTGAAGCGTATGCTTTAATCGATTCTCTCGGGGTACATTCAATCGAGTGGATATCGGGCTTGGTTTTACTAGATGTAATAGTTATTACATGTGCTTTTTGAGGATATCAGGGGGAGGGGCGAATGTAATTGAATTGAGGTTATAAGTGAGTAGGTAGGCCATACTCATGCTTTTCATCACAAGTCACTCTGAAATACAGAGAATTTAGATAAGCATAATTCAAGCATATCCAGCCGAAAAATCAAGCTCGAAATTCGGATCTACATATCATCTTATACATTCAGTAAACTTAATTCTTCGGACAATCTGGTAAATATTGACAAGTACTTTGTCCCAACTTGATAGAAAGTACGAAACTAAATAATTTCTAGATAAGCATAAATTAGATAACATTCTAAAACACATATCATAACCATTCTCACTTACCTCCATCACCAAATATACATTATGATGTGATTCTTTACAATCCAACAAAGCAACAACATTTTCATGATGTAGTTCGGTTAATTCCTTTAAAATTTTTATCTCTTTTCCTAGTAGATTTTGTGATTTTGCCAAACTCTTCTTGGTTATACTTTTTATAGCAACTGGGAAATTGGATTTCTGAAAAAATAAAATAAAGTTAATAACTTTAAAAAATAAGAAATGCATACACTATGACATAAAATATCAATGAATGTTTTAATATAGAATCGATCGTGACTGATAGTACGAATCAAAATATAGTCAACAACAGAATTTTTGCAATGAAACGCAGAAAGTCTTATCTAAGTTTGAGCGCAATACAATCAACTGTTTATTATTTTGTCTAATAATCACATGAACATGACGAAAGTTTAGTGCCAAGTAAAAGTATTTAGGTCATTAATTTGTCAAAGAAAATATTGAATAAAGAATGTTGAGGAGGATTGTAAAAATGTAACAGCACTATTATATGTGCATTGCAACATCAGTATTATTACACACCTTGCGCCAAGACAACATATTTATAAATGTGTATATAAGTATATACAGTCGTGGACACATAAATAGGCAACTTTAACGCAAGACACTTTAAACCTCCAAATACAGCCCTGATACAATTCTATCAAAAGTAGGCAAACTGGCGTTTATTCGTTAAATTCCTGGAATTTTACTGTAATATTCCAGTGCTCTTAAAACAGCTTTGTTTACTCGCAGTTAGCAATAGTTTAAGAGTAGAGCTATTTGCAGTTGGACAATTAAATAGGCCAGTGCAATTATTTTTGTTAATACCAATTTATTATTACACAATTGGTTTGGTACATGATTTAAATGGAACTTAGTACCGAATTGTGAAATAATTTTGATTCTAGCCTTTTGAAAACATGAGAGGAAGCGCACACTGTTCTAAATCTGAACGAGCAAAAATTGTGTAGATGAAAAACGAAGGTTTTAATATTTCAGGCATCGCGAAGCATTTAAATTGTTCCAAGCATATGGTAAGGAATGTACTTGAGCATCACAAAGTAGAAGGAAGACAGACAGGAGCTCCTAGGCCTCGAACAAACATCTCATGTGAAAATCAAATCATTACGCCATTTTCATCCTCTAGTGAGACGCAGATTACATGATTGTATCGCGAGAAAGCGACCTTTAGTAACTGCAAAGAACAGAAGACGTCGGTTTGCATTTTGCCAGAACTCAGCTTAACAAACCACTACATTTTTGGAAAAAATCGTCTGGAGCGATGAGAGCAAATTTAACAGAATCGGATCAGATGGTAAAATTTATGTCAGACGTCCAAAAGGTGAAGCAAACAATCCCCTTTAGTCTATTAAAACAATTAAGCATGGCGAAAGCTCTTTAATGGTGTGGGGCGCTATGTCCTGGCATGGTGTTGAACCTTTAGTAAGGATCAAGGCGATAATGGACAGTCAGTGCAATGTACAAAAGTATTTTAAAAAATCACTTTGAACGTTATACTGATGAATTTTTGCCGGTTACAGGCCGAATAATACAGGTCGTAACAGGAATTAGCCCATTTTTTCTTCTGTTCCCTCCCCATTGCTCTGCATTTTTTTCATTTCCATACCACAGCTGAACCTGGTGATAGGTTCGGAATGAATGTTGCCGTGCTGCTGCTTCTGTTGGTGGTAGCGACGCAATATTGAATTTACGTTTATATGCTGATTTTGTGAAGCATATATGTACATCTATAGTCGTTTAAAGATATACTTTTCTTACTTTTCACATCGCTGTAACCGTATAATTCAAGAAGGAAGCGTTCTCCAGCTTTAGCAATGATCTCTGGATCAGCATTTGGGATTTTTAAATACCTAAATAACCTCGTTTAAATTTGGATTTTTTTCGGAGTATAATGAAGCTCAAATTGTGGTGGTGTTTGTAATAATTCGCAACTTCCATCCCATGAGAGCGATGAAGAGGAAGAAAAAGAGACTATTTTCCAGCAAACGTATGATGGACTCGAAAACGAAGAGGATTGTAATGAGTCGAATAATCCCATCACAGATGATGCGGATGAAATTTCGGTATGTGACGTCTCGATCGATACTCGTACTCGCCGAACGCCTGGTCCATCAGGAACAGCAAAGCGAAGAAGATTGCGCTAAATTTCGAAATTGTGCATCACATGTGAATTAGGCCTACAGGGGACACCACGATAAAAAAATGCGCCGCTTACTCTACCTCAAGGTGGTGTGGGAATGGGTTTAAGCAAAATGCATATTGAAGTACACTTTGCGGCGCTCGTACGACAAAACTATTGATTTAATAAAAAATATTGTTAATACATAAATTGTAGGAAATTTTCTCTAGTTTAATGTTGCCTATAAATGTTTTTATCGTAAATTGAGTCGGAAAAGAGATACTGCCAAAAACTGCTTTTAGGCGCCATTTTTCCAATATGGAGGCTCAAGCGGCAAAGATACGAGGAGGCAAAGTGGAAATGCGGAAAGAGCACATCGAAATCTATAAAATTACAAATTTTCAAAAATCCCGGAAAACTTTCCAGGCAACCTATTATTTTCGAACCAAATGACTGTACTGACTTTATTACTTGAATTACTATTTTATTGCATTTATGTTTATACTGAAAAGAAGAATTTTATGTTTTTGTTTTTAGAATGCTAAGGAGCTTATAAAATAAAAGTAGTTATTTTAATTTGATTAATGTAGTTTTGTTCAAACAACATTAACTTAAATTAAGCGAAATCGGCCTATTTATGTGTCCATCACTATATACAGGTGCCTATTTTCATTAAATACTGAAGTTGTGTGGGGTTTTTGAAAAATAAAATTACAGATTTGCAGAAAACAACATACACTAATAAGATCACGATTCGTACTGAATATAAACTGTCTCTGTTCAAACAGCACAATCTGTGCTCTATTACATCATTGCTTGGAATAATTTATAAAAAATTTAGAAGAGTTCTGTAGAAATGATGAAATATTTATGGAAGATGCAATCATACCGAAATTTGAACAATATTCACTATAAGACGTTCAGGGAATGTTTGATGAGCGTATGTTTTATTGATGAAATACAGGATCATCAGGTATCATTAGATCAGGAAGATCATTAGGATCAAACTGAACTAACGATGTTAATTTAACTCGGAAAGGTACTAAACGGCTGAACTGAACGTGAACGTGTACGATCAGCATTCCAAGCCAAACCGTTCGTTTGGTCTTTGTGTTTCGAGCTTCGGTCGTCCGCGCCATGAAACCACCTTTAATCTCGCCGAAGCTCACCTGATTTCCACGTTCAATCCAAACGCACAATCAGTCTTGCAACCCAAATAAACACCAAACCAGTTTTACGGCTGAATTCATTATGATAATTCGCTGCTGGTGCCTGCCGAGTGGCGGAGGAGATGCGGCCCCAGACCACTCAGCAGCACCGGAAAGATTCGCTCGTTATCAAAACAAAAGACGATAATTGTGCTAGGCTAGTTAGCGTGGCCAGATGATGGTGAGGTTACGCGACTCAGGGCAAAGCAAAGCGAAACGCCCGTGTTTGATTGCACAAGGCCGTGAGCAGACAGAATTGTGTCGACCCCGAGGCTCGCACATGTTTAGGCAAGTGTTTGGCACACCAAACAGCTGAGAATAGAGGAAATCCAGCGAAATCGCTGGGGGACGAGAACTTTATTGATTTATTTATGCAGACACTCATGGCATTCCATCTTGATATAAACAATTAAGAGTTTTTTACCTTGCGATGACGTCCTTTGAAGACAACGGCAAACGCGCCATGCCCGATCAGATCCTTGCTATTGTACTCGTAGTCCCCCACGATTTCCATGTTGCATTCGGAGCTAGGTCCGGCGGCGTCCCAACCAGCAGCACTTGGTGAAATCCAAACAGCAGTGCGAAAGCGTATTAGAACGCGAAGTAAAAACGCTCACCAACCCGAAGGGGCCCGTCGACCCGAGACAATTCACAGGAACTTTTCTACTGGATCTACGTCCGCACTGATTGGCATCACTTTAGTTGCGCTCCATTCAAATTTCACGTCCTGGAACGCAATTTAGACGGCAGCAGCTTCCTCCCAAACGCGACATGAATGTCCAAACGAAATTGTTGACGTCTCTCTCAATGGCACTGGCACGGCCCGTTTGCGCGTGTTACGACGCTGCTCGCATCAAGCACACGACCGCTCCGCTTTCCCCTCGGGAAGTATTAAATGAATATATGAACGCAATACACAAAGAGCAAATCGATTTTGTTGTTTTCGTTCCGCGACTTTGATTTCGTTGCGAAAATTCAGCTTGACTTATTGCACTCCCCGTTTGCACAACTTGGGCTGCAACCAGGCGTTATAGGGATATTTTACGAAACACAGATGCCATTAAACACTTTGTATGCTCGCTTGAAAATTACTTTTGACAGGAAAAATTAGCACAACTTCTCCTCACCCACGAACAACCGAGCCGAATACATATCGCAAATTTTATGACAGACGAAAATTGAATGGGTGCAAGAGCACTATCAAGTCAAATGTCAAAATTTGTGTGCAGTGTCAGAAAAACGAATAACACTTTTGACTGGAACTGTACGCTTGATATGTCAAAGTGAATTTTTACAATTTAAATGCAACCAAATTTCCATGCTTCAGCAACAAGGTATGTTTTGAACGGATCAAGATTTTTAAGCGATGGTGCAAAATTAATGCAATAAATCATGTGTTCTTAGTTAACACTTTTGCAGCCAATAAAAATGCTCCAAACATAAGCAGATAGTTTATTATGAAACTATTTGTGATATCGAAATTCTGATGTCACGTTTTATTCGAGTTATCAGAATATCATATTTAAATTATACAATAAATACTTGCAGGAGTGACTTGAAGAGTTCATACGTTGAAGAAATAGTTATCTAGAAAGAATGCTGTTGATTCGACATTGCTAAGTATAAAATTATTCAATCAGGGCGACGTGAATACCATATAAAATTCGACATAAATTCGGCATGCCGAGAAGTGCATCGAATCGTTTAAAGTTTTAGTGCTTCTAAACCAAAAAAAAATGCATTATAATTTAAACTTGAATGGTTCAGCGTTTATTCTTCTTTGATATTTTCTAATTGTTCACCCAAAAAATGTTGAAAATTTTGTTATTTCGCATACCATCACAACAAATTCTATTTAATTCACGAACGAATAGCATTTGCCTTAAACATGATCAGCAGATGAGGCAAGGATTGTGGCCTTGCCCTAAATTGCACTTAAAGGGCTCAAATTTCTAATTTTAACCTGTCCATATACAACGGCGAAAGCCTGATGCCCTCGAATCAGTTGAAATACTTACAGATCGTGCTTTAAAAATCGGCCAGCTTCTGGACTTCCTTTAGAAATCAGGATGGTTCATTGAATAAACCAGGTTTTCACGTCTGCCGGGCACAATGGACCTTAGACGATCTAAGTGAAGCGGAAGCTGTCTAAGCTTGGCACCCTCATAACCTAATATAGAGATCGTGCTAGTTCATAAGCTCACCTAAATAGCTAATCTGGATGTTCAGGATGAAAACCGAGAAGTAGGAGCTGATCGGTACATGTTAAAGTCCCAATACTGTGTTGAGTTCTTGGGCATTTAAGTGCCCGCTTATTACCTACCTGTTTAATTCACGCTCGCGTGATCAGAAGACGAGCGCCTGTAAGAGTCGATTGGATGGCAGACACCTGTCCTACTTGTATCAACATTGCTGATGTATTTTATCCTGAATCTTTGTATTTCGTCACGGCAAGCACAACTCTCTAATGTTGAAACAATTCATAGCACAGATTACCAAGCATTGAAATAGTTAAAAACTTTATTTAGTCACAATGATGTACAAGAGCAACTTTTAATACAATCGTTGTGGTGGTCCCATTGTCGACTTAATGTGCAGCGATCGGACGTTCTGCCAATGTTTCTTCAGAAGCGACACCAAAAAGTTGATTGACAAATGAATATTCTGCACCAATTCGTCCTCGCTCATCTTCACGTGACCAACGGCCACCGACAGGCACAGCACCTTCTTCATCTGGAACTTGATGGTGGCCTTGACCTCGTCAATTTTAGCTGTCATGGATTCGGTGTGCGACAGAAGACCGGGGAACTTGCCGGCCTTGTTCAGACCGGGACCCAACAGTCTTGGAATCTGTTTGATGAGCGATTCCGATGCCAAGAATGCATCGTACGATTTCGCGAGCTTCTTCACCAGCTTTTTGTTCTTATTCAGTTTCTTCAGCGCTTCGGCATCCATGCACGGCACATTGTTGGCCGTGGCCTCGTCGCAATGCTGCTGGTCACCAAGCACGCACACCTTCATCTTTGGGCGGGGAATGTTTTTCAGTCTGTAAAATGAAGTTGTTGATAACACAACATACGGAGAAAAAATACGCGTCTGATGTGCAATATAAATCAGTTAATTTAGGTATCATCAACCAAGTGCAGATAATACATGCAATAAATTTTAATCATCAAACTCCTCACAATCAGCCCTACTGAAGTGTTGCTTAACTCACCCCACTACGCCAAGATTCTATCCTAACAATTCCTATTACTAATCGGCGCGCGTCGCTGCACGGCAAGAATAGAGGTTAGTCTACTTCGCTAGCAGCGATCGCAACGCCTACTCAATTTGATTTCAAGACCCTGAGTGCAGGTCTACCGAACGCGTGGCTATTACGCCAATCGCCATTTCAGCAGCGAACTCAAAAGACTGTTATTTCCTTTATATGCAAACAAATACATCACGAGCGCACAGAACGCTCCCGTCTGACCCACTAGAAAATAACAGTCTTGAAGTATCACGCTCTGAATATGTCGGTCTCGAAACATACTTGACTGTGCCGCTGAAACGCTTATCCTTCTGAGGGTCGTAGTTCTTCAGACCAATCTGCAGTTCAACTGTCTCATGGAAATTCCTCTTTTTCTTCTTGGACGACTCCAGAACACCCTTTACGGACTCATAGAGCGTATCACGGGACACCTTTGACCTGAAAGAAAGGAACGTTGATCAAGTTGGGCTCGCAAATACACATCACAGCTGAACGCATTATTTATCTGTGCACGCTATCGCCTGTCTTGCAATTGACACTTTCAGAGTCATCACATTCTAGGGCAACAACTGACTAATTTCCTATCAGCAATCATTTCCACACTAGGACATTAAGGATTTCTCACACGCCAAGTTGGTTTTAGATTGCACCAAAATAACCTCTAAATTTCTCACAATCGCGCGTTACACGTCAAATTCAGTGAATTTTTTCAAATATAGATAACATAGAGTAGATAAACACAAACTACAACATGCGATGGCAAGAAATAGTCGAGATTTTTGCAAATTAACACTTACGCCATTTTCGAGCGATGTACGCAGCTCTGCGTATTTCACGGAAAGAACTGTCACGGAGTTGACGTCGCGACTCATACCGAATTGTGGTGAATATCTTTGACAGATTACAGTTCAGCGGTTATTATCTGAAAGTGCTGCAAATAGCTTCAAAAAAAATTGCGAATAACCAACTAATTTTGTTTTATAAATTGAAGTGTTTAGACAAGTTTAACTCCCAGCTTATGAAGTATACACTTGTTTCTTGTTATTTGGTATTTTAAACATATGCAAATTTCTTTGAAAATATATCACTTTGTAGTCTTTTAGAAGGAAGTATTCATTTCTGTGTTAGTTTGTTCTATAATGGATATTTAATTCGATGGTTTTGGCAGCAATTGACAGTTACAATCCTAAAGGTGATTACCAAGCAAATTCATATCGAGAAATTATCCCAACTTTTGAACATTTTTCTCTGGAAATACTCTAAATCTAGTCAAATTTTGACGGTATCTCAAGTAACGTAATTTTACTACATTAAGCACTAGACATTTTCTACAGTAAATATTTTTCACGTGAGAAATGAGAATAATAAGCTTTAATATATTTTTGAACTTACAAACTACAATCTTCTTTGATTCAAACACACTATTTTATATCCACAAAAAAAATCTATGACAGTTGGCTCATCGGGTCTCAAGAAAAGGTGAGGGAAAAACGGTACTATCCACATTTTCTGTTTGTATTGACTGATTAATAAATTTTCTACATTCGATTCAGTATATTGACATTGACATATTACAGTGCAGGAAGTTTGGCAAATTAAAGGAAATCAACAGTAAATAGACACACAAAAATTATAAAAGATTAAAAATTTCAAATAAAATAAATGCAGAAAATCACAATGTCAGAAATGAAATCATAAGGGTAAATCTGAACAAAAAGAAACTTGAGCGTGGTAAGCAAGTAAATAATAATAATAGTATTAAAAAAGTAATGATTTCAAATAAAAATACCAAACGTAGAAATCAATTTTCCGCAAAATAAAATCATAGGTTAAATTTTAAACCAATAACTTAGAAGAAAATTTGTGAACGTGAAAAATATTTAGCAGTTCTTAAACTAATAATCAATTAAGATATATTTTTCAATAATCTCAAAAAACAAAACCACAGTCCAACAAACAAAGCAATTACAATAGTAAATAATAACTGATAAAAAACCAAATCAACCGAAAAAGGAATACTTCATTTATTTCAGCAGATGAGGCTCAGCCTCGCGGTAATCATAAAAACCCCAAAAAAGCTGTACATAAATTGTCTTGGGTTAACAAATACTCAATTGTTCGGATTGCGTGCCTTTTTCAATAAGATATTCAAAGCAAAATTTCCCTGACAAGAGTTTATCCACTGCAAGATAAATAAATCGGATTTAAAATGGTGTGAATGCAAAAAAACTCTTCCAGGTATATTTTTTACGAATTTTCCTTTGGTTTTCAAGCGGAACGATGGCAGTTCGGAGATTATCGTCATTAATAAAAGCTTTTATAAATATTTAGGTCCGAGGCCTTTCGAAATGCGTCAATCATAAAAACGTATTTGTGAGGCAGTACTGCTATAACGTCAACTGGGAAATTACATCGTGGTGAATTTCTCAACCAAGATTACAGCTCTGCGTTTAAGTAAACGACACAGATTGCATACAAACAGGGATTGTCACACAATTTATTTACTTTTTGAAATAATTGTAACAAAAATTAAGTATCAAATTAATCTCTATTTCATTGTGGTAAAAAATATATTTTATTAATTTCTGCTCTAAACTATTTATTATATTTTTTAGACTTCTAATTTTAAAATGTATTTTCAGTGATGATATATGGAATGTTAAAATTTGTTCACAGATTAAAATATAACCAATATAAAATGCCAGCATCAATTGCAGCAAGTCTTTAAGAAATTCGATAAGAATTCGCGCAGCACATTACCACCTTCTGTATCGACAAAAACAGTTTGTGCATCGTTTTCCGGCTGCAGATCCTTGTAGCTCGGTTTCATTTGCGCAATCCACTCATAATTGAATTTGTCGCCATTCATTTCGATCAGATTATGCAGCACGACACAAGCACCAATTACATTTGCCATATTACGATATTCAATGTCCGTTTTTTTGCTAATCACACGCCATCGCGCGAATAGCCGACAGAACGCATCCTCGCCTATCGATGTGACTTCTTCAATGCATGCATTAAGGAATTCCTGACTATCGTCTTTGGGGTTGGGATACTTTGTAAGTATGTGAGTGAGTGACGGATACGGCGTGCTACCGACTAAGTAGCCTCGTATTTTTTTCTCGTCAATTGTTCTGGTGATCTGGAAAAGCAAGCAGAGATTATATCTTGAAATCATTCATGATGATTGGTTTACATCGGGTAGATCATCACGACTTTCAACATATATTGCAGGATCACGGGCATTCAGTTCAATCTTACGAAATCTAGACGACAAGCACAATTAGTCCACATAGCACAGAAGCAAACAGTAAACGCTACTCACACGAAGTTGTGATCGACAACCCCTTGCAGGATTATCGATGGCCATCCGCCCGCGTTGATGTAGTTTTCGAATCCATCGAGAGGTGGGTTGATCGGAATGTGTGTGACTCCTACGGCGCCCAGGACCAGCGGCAGGTTTGATATATTCTCGAATTTGTGAATGATTTCCAACTGTTCGTCGCGTTCTGGCATGCGTATCAAACTGTCCATGTGTTTGTTGGTCAGCGCCTCGCACAGCATTCGCAAAAATCGACACACTGTGCTGCGAGCAACGCCGAACATCTGCGATACCTAAAAGTTAAACATATTATAGTAAAATATATTTCATTATTAAAATAATTGAAATAAACAAATAATTACCACCCTGTACTCGGAACCCGACACCAGCTTATAGATTGCCATCGCCACTCGCTTCTCCAACGGGATTGGTTTGTTCATACTCGAACATTTCGGCGTCATATCGTCCTTGACGCGCTCACAAAGACTACGGAATGTTTTCCGCGACATGCGGAACATCTCGAGCCATTCGTCGTCGCTGAAGAACTCGACACGAACGTCCCAAAAATCGGAATGGCGTTCTTCACGCCAAATACGCTTTTGAACGGGACGCGGCATCTTCAGGAGGAATTGATTCTGTACCGCGACCAATCGGCTAACATATTGCATGCGAAGCAGTCGTTGGCGCTTCCTTATCCGCTTCGCCGTTTGACGACGATTGTAGAGCATAATTTTTTGGAATGCGATCGTCCGTTCTGTCAAAATTGTGATGATTCTCTGCCAGATATGTTTCAAGTTATGTTCGCGAGCATTCATGTTGGTCCTGAAATTGTTTGGATGATTAGATTAGATTATACATTTATGTTCATATATTATATATAGATTTATATATAGATAGATATAGATTTATGTTCATATTCAACGAATTTAGTATTTCCAATTACTTAATGATTTTTGTGGCGAAATATAGTAAGTTATATTTGAACAAGGCAGCTAATTTCTACAATACACTACCGGACAAAATTAAAAATATAGCTAACCCAACTTCCTTTAAAACGACACTAAAAAATACCTCCTTCAGGAACAACATACGAAGTGGATTACAAATACAATCAGCTCCACTAAAGTCAAAGCCAAACATGTAGTCAACATGAAATAATTAATGAACATATAGTCTGAACGATTAATTTAACTAAAAGGATACAATTTTGGTACCATCCCTTATAACGATTTTTTATCGTCTGGGAAGTGCTATGTACTGAAAATTAAATACGAAAAATTACTAAAAATTGGTGGAGAGAGTGATTGAAATAGACGGAGGTGGTTTTAGTCGGTAGAAATCCGGCATGCCGAGAGGCAGGAGCTGATCGGTATCTTTGGAAGGTTTCCACCTCCCAACGTTGAAAAAAAATGTAGGCACAATGCTTTGAAATTGGTTATTAAAAAATCGTAAGGAAGATTTAATCACTTTAAGTTAAAAATTTACAAATTTTAAAACATTTTATTCGGATACACCAAATGTCAAAACAAGATGTATTGTTCTCTAGCCCGGAATTTTGTTCATTTCTAACAAACTTGTTTATATACTTACAGCAATGTTATCATCACGATTTAGATGGTATTTTCGTGTTATTTTGAAGCTGCAATTATGATAAATTGCGATCAGGAAATTGGTAAACAAAATTCCGTCCAATGAATGTCATCCATGGCGTTTACATCGACGGAACAATATGGAAACGAAACATAGGGCTGCAACAAGCATTTTCTACGTGCAAAGAATAATCTTTCGCTATTATTTTCAATACGATTTACTGAAGAAAGAGACTGTGCAGCAGTGTTCAAATTAATTCATCAACCGAAATACGTAGTATAATTGAAAATATCGATCGAAATGTATAATTTGAATAAATAGTACGTTCAATACCCATTTACAGCTGACCGACAAACTTCTTGTCAGCGAACGTAAACAAATCCACAAAATTTTGTTAGAACATGCCGTAATCCTTCGGCATCATAAATATTCTTAGAACATTCGATTTCCAAGAAAAAAATCTACGTAACATCCTCAATCACGCACTACAGTTTAAAGAAAACGACATCTAAAGGGATACATTCTACCGAAACGAATAGAAATCAAGCAAAGGTCAAGACGTCAATCTGTGCAATAAATACAAAAAAAAGTTTTCCAATCCAGCTGACATCCCCCGCAATGAAAAATTACATAATTCGTGGCCAGTAAAGATTCTTCGTCGTTGTCTGACGCCGGTCGGGTGTGAAAAATCAAAAGAAAATCGTATAGTAACGGACGACTGTTTGACGATAGCAATAAAGTATTTTTCGGGTGCTGTTCCAGCTTCGCCGGCGTCGAAATGTTGGAAAAAACACATGTAAGTAGAAAGAACACTTCCAATATCGTCCATAGACTTTAAATGATCTTGTGAAATCGTCGCGAATGATGACAATCGCCAAACACATCCACGAACATTACGTGACTACGAGCAATTCAAGATTGCCTTTACGAACGTTGCGAAAACGATAATCACTTGTTAATATAATATTTGTTGTTGGGCACTTGCTGCACGAGAAGCAGCTGATAAGATTTAACGAGTCTCCGCAGGAGAGGGGGGGGGGAGTGGCGTGGGCTCTGTATTCATCGCCGGTAGAGGCAGATCAGCCCGGCTGATGGAATTCAATTAGTATTGTTCAGTGCGATCGGTTGGTGCTGGGCCGGTCTTCCGATTTTGTGTAGTAATCTTTCGTGCTAGCTAGAATAATTGCCGAGTTTTGCAAGCCTACGAGCTAAGGTGTCGATCGAGCGGTTCAAAGTGAACACGGCGGAAAATGCTGGACGATTTCAATGTAAGTCCTATTTTAAAACTCGTCGATTGCAAAGTTTTGGGGACCAGGCTTCAGCAGCCCAATCCCATGGCTGGTTGAGGTTAAGGTTGCTATGGCAGTAACCGGTTTCAAGGCAAAACACATCGCAACCAACTAGCCTTAGTTTCTACCATTTGTAGTATTACGTAAATTCTAACAATCGCCTAGGTAATGACTAAGTTCAGCCCAATCACTTGCTGGCTGCACGTCGATTTGATTTCGATCAAACACTTGTCTGTAAAAGTCTTCGTACAAGTCACAAATCCAACAAACTCTAGTCGAGTACCAAGACATGCTAGAACAAGTCTGCGTACATCTTGTGTAAACATCTAGAAAATTTCCACCATATCTTTTGTTTATTTCTGAAGTACTTATAGAACACTACGGATAGAAGAAAATGGAAGGAAACACCTCTTTTAAACTTATTAAAATAAATAAAATAAAAGCCACTAATTCCACGCAGAAAAAGTCTGCATTCATTTACAATATTTGGGGATTCCCTGAAATTTACAGTCGCGAGCGAATGCCTGAATTTATGTCGTGAGTCTTTGTAGATGTACGTATAGTAAGAACCGCATTAGTTTATTATCCAGTGGTCTCATTTGTTCAAACATTTATAAATAGTTTCAAATCCGCGGGTTTGTTAACTTAAAAGCTCTGTTTTGGCCGACCTTGATTGTCGTCGCCTAGAGAAAGATTCAGCTAATGTCTCTAGTGAAACAACACCTGCGAATACCCACCAGTAAATTAGTAATCGACATGGAGGCAAATACAATACATAAATCGGTATGTCTTGATACTGCAACAGATATTTGAAAAGGGGTGGGTATAGTGGGCATTTTGGTAACCTTCTTACTAAAAAGAAAAGAGTAACATTTATTCGGAAAAGAGCAAATTTTCCGTTTTTCGATCTTTTATGGAAAACTCCCAAACGCTAAAGGTAGTGAAAAAGAGCACGAGACACATTTACTTAGTTCCCAAACTGTGTACACACTAAATGTGTTAAAAATATATTAAATAACATCTAGACTAGATGGTAATTAGATCATGGATATATTGAATTTTTGCAATAAATCAAAGCTGAAACGGATATCAAAACTGCCGCACGCAAGGCAATATTTTTGAGCTGGTATCATCAGAAAATATAACATTGTACCAGAACGCACGAGATGCATTTTGGTACTGCCGAGCGACGTTCAAACGTTTTTTGCGCTTAACTTCACTTACCACTGGCTTCCTACAAGGTGTACGATACCTAAATCCGGCAGCAATCGCGGCTTTTCGTACTGTTTCTGGATGAACTTCTTTTCGATTAGATTGAGGGAGCTCTGCACTAATTTTTGGTGCACTTGAATGAATGGATGGATGAACGGATCCTTGGCAATCATACGCTTAATTTGCAGCCGATCTGCATCAGTGAGAATTGCAGGGCGTCCTGATTTAGGCTTATTTTTTACGCGGCCTTCATATCTAAAGCGCCCGATTACAGATTGGATAGTAGAACAGCGCCGGGATAGTAGTTTGGCTATTTCCGCGTATGATTTTTGCTCCTTTACGTGTAAATTCAATATAAGCGTACGCTTTTCCAACGACAAATATTTACCAGGCATTACTTCGATTAAAACTGAGCAAAACCAACGAAATTTACATTTATGTTCCTTTGTTTACTGTTAGTACAAACCGGTTTGAGTGAAAACTAATTATGATCGATAACTGTCAGCAAAGAGATCGAAGAGCAGGCGAAAGCTTAAATGTACGAAGACATTATTGGAGCCAAATTGTCGACTTTGTTATTTTATTGATTTCATCTTCACAAAATACTACGTATGTTTGTTTTTTAAAAAAGAAAAACTTCCTTTTAATTTTGTGTATCTTATTTTGGATTCGTAATCGATTTTCGACCGTAATCGTTCGGTCTTCATCGGCGAATAAATTTATTAGTGTTAAGTACTTATATACTAATTTTACAAGGGATATAGTTAATAAGGATATGATTAAGATGATATTTTCAAATTCTAACATTACAAGGGATATAATTAATGAGGGATATAATTGAGAGAATATTATTAAAAATGGAGATTCTTAAGAATAATTGATTAATTTAAAGAGCCATGAATTAACGTTGCCTTCATCATGATTCATTACGGGTTTTTCCCCCTATAAACGGCTAAGCTTTCTAAGGTATCTAGTTCCCATACGTCACTCGCTTCTCTTATTGGTGCTACGTCATCCATAGTTATATCATGTCCTGTAGTCACGCCACAGCTGATTTGAAACTGCCTGTCGTGCCTCTCTTCTTTGCAGCTTTCGCTTCACCTTAGTATTCCTTCATCCTAGTACTGATGCGTCTCCTTGCCTGACCGATATATACCTCTTGGCAGGTGGGGCATTCAACCCTATAGATCCCCGATTTCTCGTGTGGTTATCGCTTATCTGTAGTCGATCCAAAGATGTTTTTGAGCTGGTTTCTGCCACTCGTTTCTATGAGCTGTATTGATTTAGGTTCCTTTTTATTACGTTAGTGACATCTTCGTGTCATCTACGTATCGGAACCAGCATCTCGGTAGTTTGTCTCTTGATTGTAATCCCTCTTCCAATCTCGACATAAAAATTTCACTGAAAAAAGGTGAGAGCGGGTTTCCCATCGCTACTCCTCCCTTAGTTTTAAAAAAATTCCCTTTGAAGATGAAATAATTTTCAGTCATGCAAAGATTGCAGAGTGTAACATATTGCCTAGTTTTGGTCTTCCATGATGGTGAATCGTCTTGTTTTAGCAGCCATTCTTCGATGTATCCAAGTGTTTCCATCATTGGTACGCTGGGACAGAGCGCTTTTACATCGAATGAAACCATAATCTCATCTTCTGCTGGTGGTTCAAATCTTCGCAGGTTTTGGATGAACTCCTTACTGTTTTTTTTACCGAACTGCTGACTATTCCATTCATCCCTTTGAGTTAATAACTTTACAATAAATATTTTAAATGGATTAGGTTTTGTTTCTAAATTAAATAAAAGCATTTAATTAATAAATCTGAATTAAAACTTTTCCAAATTTATTGTAACAATTTATTGTTTTTTATCATTTGAGTTCCAAATAGCTGCTTTACGAAGACATTATTGGTACAATGTATATATTTTGCAACACCTGATTAATTAATAATCTTTATGAACTCCATGATATGTTGATGTAGGTTTATGTGGATATTTGGCTCCATTTAAATGCACAATGTGTATTTTGATAATGAATTCCGGGCTCACATTTATAATTTCTCATTTAATTTTTGGTCCCCTTATGGTCATGGGCAATAACACCATTTATTTCGTTGTCCAAACCTTTGAAACGAATTATTTGCGTCAAACATAACAAGAGATTTACATATTTTTTTGTTGGAAATCATGTACTGCCCTTGACTACAGCAATCTTACGTATCCCATGTTTATGTTGCTAGCTCGAATCTCATGCTTTTGGGTGATTGACGTGCAAAGGTCTAGGCTGTCTTCAATTTTTTTATGCTACAATAGATAATGAACATTGTTTCTGAATTTAGAACAAAGCCAAGTATTTGGGGATTCGTCATCGCAATTTATTAATTCAAATGGACGATTCACAACGCACATAACTTATGAAAAGTAAAGGCAACGACAAAACGTTCTCTTCAAACTTTCAAATTTAAATTGCTCTGATTTTTATTGTCAGTTTTAAGTCAACTTTATTTGATTATTAACTTATTATTAGCTGTGTTTCCACTCTTGCATTTTTTATTCAAATTTTACTAGAGTAAATCCCTCGAATTTACAATAAAATACGAATATTCTTTTAAACGATTTCGAATTTTTAAAAATACATAAACGATGTCAACTTTTGGCACAGCTCATATACCTGATGTTAAATTTACGTACAATGCATTCAACAAAAAAAAAAAAGTAAAGAAAGTACCAAGTGCGTACGTTTCAAGTATGTACAGACCATCTATATATTCATTTAAATGTTGACCTAGCTAAATGTTTCTTTCATAATCGGCGCGTAACGTGAAGCTTTATGAAATCTGGGAAATTTATAAAAATAGAATTGGGCTTGTTGAAATCGTATGGTACGCATATATTGCAATTATGTTTGTAAATTGTTTGAAAATCATTGTCTCTGGTTGGTGATTGTGCTTGCCTGCGGTTATTCTCAGATAAAAATTCTTTAAAAGAAACATTTTAGTTTAATAAAAATATATAAAATGCATAAATTAATAGCATTTTAATTGGTGAATATATATTTGAAATGTTCAAAGTCGCCGATAGAAATGATAAGGACTGAAGTGTGTTTATAGTGCACAATACAACCTGAGAAACGTATTAAAAGATAATAGATAAGTCGTTTATTATCGTT
The DNA here is from genome assembly GCA_963942545.1 of Oxycera nigricornis. NCBI lineage: Eukaryota > Metazoa > Arthropoda > Insecta > Diptera > Stratiomyidae > Oxycera > Oxycera nigricornis. Next base: position 97,292,755 of record OZ012663.1, read on the forward strand.
TTGGAACGGAGCATATTTGCTTTGCGATGCTCGAGTGTTGTCTGGTTAGTCTTTAATTGTTTATTATCGAAATGAAGATGCTAAGTATGAAATGACACCATATCCCGATAGAAATTGACGCGGGTGTAAGTTTACCTTTTTGTGGCTCTGACTGAGTTATGTAGCCGCCCAGCGATTTCGCTGCGATAACAGTTCAACGTTGCTGATACATATTCAGGATTTTCACATATGCTTAAGCCGTGGCTTCCGCTCTTCTTAGTTCATGGCGGGCGAAAATTCTTCCTTTCGTTCTTTCCAATCATGTCGATCGGAATTATCTCCACCGCAACTAGCACAATGTCGTTTGACACAGTGTGATATTAGTAATTGATTTCATCTTCACAAAATACTACGTGTTTTTATAAAAGAAAAACTTCCTTTTAATTTTGTGTATCTTTATTTGGATTCGTAATCGATTTTCGACCGTAATCGTTCGGTCTTCCTCAGCGATGCATACGTAGCAATTCTATATAACCATTTATTTTTGCTACGTATGCATAATATACGCTAACGTAAAATTGACAGTCTTTATACTGCGCGGATACAAATAATTTATAAAATAGTTGAACTATAATGAGCTTAATCCATCAATAAGCCTAACCGTGCTGTCTGGTGGCGGATGGTAAATGACAGCACCTAAAGAGGATGCCGTCCGTCACCCCGAAACCACGCTTCCCAATTTAATTATGATGGTACCAGCCAGAAATCTGGAAACAGAAAAGTACCTCCATTAATGTGCAAAAATAGTGTTAGCAAAGTTGCGAACCAAAAGCACACTAGTGATCGGTGTTGTCGACTAGACACGGAGGTTCAAAACCCAAAATATATGATTATATTGTGTTATAGTTTTTGACATAATCGCCTCGAACACATTTATTTTAGTTTCATCCTTAAATTTGTACTCATTCTCTAAGCAAGCCCTATAAACCTCACTTTGCCTTCATGGTGCTCGGCATAGGGAAGTTGAATCCGATCGCCGTAGCAGCCGGACGTGTCGGTCCACGATCTCACGTAGGGATGAGCCAATGGCAAAGGAAGGAGAATGAAAAATTTATTTTTAAAACGACATCAATATCAGTAGACCAATTTAATTGATTGTCCATTCCAGATAATCCCAATAGCAGTTGGGCTTCTCGCTACACTAGCTGGAATGTTCATTTATAACTATTTCAAAAAGAAATCCAACAAATCGATTGCGCCATCATCAAAAAGCGCCAAACTGAAAACTTTGATTGATCCGAACGACAAATATCTGTTGCCGCTAATCGAACGTGAAGATATCAGCCACGATACACGACGTTTTCGTTTCGGCTTGCCGTCAAACAAACATGTCCTTGGCTTGCCTGTCGGTATGCACATTCATCTGATCACCACTATCAATGATGAACTTGTAATTCGTCCGTACACGCCCGTGTCAAGCGACGATTGTCACGGCTATGTGGATTTAGTAGTCAAGAGTTATATGAAAAATACACATCCGAAATTTCCGGAGGGTGGGAAAATGTCACAGTATTTAGAGTCAATGAAAATTGGCGATACAATTGCATTCCGTGGGCCATCCGGTCGATTGCAGTATTTCGGTGATGGTAAATTCTCGATTAAGAAGCTCCGCAAGGATCCACCTAAGATGGTGCAAGTGAAGAAGGTGAACATGATTGCCGGTGGTACCGGAATAACGCCAATGCTACAGTTAGTTCGTGAAGTTCTGAAGCACGATGATACCGATAAAACTGAACTGGCATTGATTTTTGCTAACCAGGTACGAATTTTTAATTGAATTGATAGTAAAAGCTTGAAAATCTATTGGAATTCCATTTTTTCAGACTGAGAAGGATATTTTACTTCGCGACGAACTCGATAGCTTAGCCAAACAACATCCGCAACAATTGAAAGTTTGGTATACCCTGGATAAAGCACCTGAAGGTAACTGATATCAAATAGAACTTAATTTTCTTACGAAATATATTATACGTTTACAATACAGGCTGGCAATATAGTTCCGGCTTCGTAAATGATGAAATGTTTAAACAACACCTATTCGAGCCATCAGATCAAACTTTAGTGTTGATGTGCGGTCCACCGCCAATGGTGAATTTCGCTTGTCAGCCAGCACTCGAAAAATTAGGATATCATCAGGATTTGCGCTTTGCCTACTAAGAAAATAAATTGATAAAGTTACCGTGCAAAAACAAGAAACAGATTACTATTAAAAAATAGTTCGGTTGTTGGATCCAGTTACATAATAATATATTCGTGTTAGTATTAGCGCATTCTTTCAGGTATTCACAGCTTTATAAACGATATTTTCATGTAAAATCATTGTGTGTGCAAAATTTTACAAGTATTTGTTATGTATTTTGCTTGTTTTCACGACCGACCTAGTTTATGCAGGAGATGCATAATATGCATTTCTATTCCACATAAAAATATACCTCACTAAGTGAAGACACGTTGATTGCTATAGAAATGATAAATCTCTAGTTTGAATCGTCGTTAAAAATTGATGCTCAACAGATATTGATGCGATCAAATGAAAATATATTATCGCTTATGAATAGCTACGAAAATCAATTGAATTGATTGTATTTTTTTTAGAGATGAACTTAATGTTGAATCATTAAGTATTAATTTATATTTTAAGAAAGATAAAATGTATAAATTTATTTTCCAAGCCTGCTTTGGATTCACAATTGTATGTGTCTTATTATGACTATCGATATAAATGCAATAAACTAGAATAAAACAATTGAATGCCTCTGATAGTCTTGAAATGCGGTCAGAAAAATATAAATTTTGGTACTTATCGAGGAAGATTTAGGTTAACCTCAATATTTGCCTATATTAAAATTAAAAGCGCTCTTAATTATTTTAATTTTGCGTAAGATTTTTTATGTAAACGATAGTATCGATTATGGCAGTTGCAGCAATATAAGTGCATTAAAAAAATATAGGAAATGCTACTTGAATTTTAAAAACCCTTTACCATTTAACAATTTTTTTTGGTTTACTGAAACCTCCTGAGCGTAAGTAATGTCATTTTTAATGACCGTGTAAGGACCGCTTGATAGTTGACATCATTCTTCAGGTACTGCCTCGGAAACTCTACTAGTCTTCTGTTTTAATATTGAATTTTTTAGAATGCTGCCGCATTTTTGAAGGTTAAAACCATTGTCCGCCTCTTGGGTCCGATATTCTCAACCGCTATTATATTGTAGCGACGATGACGTGCTTAATTGTTGATTTTTAATATCTTTTGTTATAGAATCACCTTATTATCGCTCGAATAAAACAGTACATGTTGTTTTGAAATTAGCAAAACGTTTTAATAAAATAAATTCTTATGCTTAAAACTTTCTAACTATTAAAGTACTCCTTTTCGAACGCGTTAAAATCGTCTTCCGTAAATATCGACACCTCCTCTTTTGGCTTGTCGTCTTCATTCTTGTTTTTCGATCGTTGCCCTTTCTCCACATGACCCAACAATTTTTTCGTGATGTTCGGGTCCATTTTATTCGCACCGAATCGTAGTAATTTTTGTAGATTTTCGGCCGTTTTGCTTGTTTTTTCCATTTTCAATTTCCTAATATCCGACACATTTAGTTTCTCGACCTGTTGGAGTTTTTCATAGCGTATTCTATTGCCACGATTGTTTTTATAGTTGCCATAAAGTTTTTGCTTCTCTGGAATCAAATCGAAAAGTGATTTTTTATTTTGTTTAGATGTCGCTGATGTAGTCGCTGTGGATTTTTGATTGTTCTTTTTCTTCTTTTTGGTCGTTCCAAGATCTTCCTCAACGATTGCTATACTGCGCTTTAATAGGGAATGAGACATTCTTCCAAATTTTATTATTAACAGGAACGAAGTCGACCCAAATAAAAACAAACACGGAAAATGACAGTTCGGAAACGTCAAAAAGAGGAATGTCATAAACAGGGCAGCACTCATTTTCACCGCATTTCCGCCGGCAATCAAAATTCAAATGGTGGTGGCGAGTCGTAACGTCGCATGTTTCAATAAATGTCTTATTTAAAGTTAATATTGCCTTAAATAGTGTCAAACAGTCATTGAAATAATGATAAGGTAAGTGTAAAATAGAAAAAATATAATTATATCATTAAAACATAAGCAAAATATTGGTAATTCGGCTCTCAAAAAAAAATTCAGTTTTTAGACATACATTTTGCACCTAGAGTGGCGTCATGTGAACTCAAACTCAGTTTCATATTGACCATTACCTCCAAATACTTGATCAAAAGCTTCAAGCAGATCTAATTGTCTACCAATCTAACTCCGCTTTCATTAGGAGAACTGTCCCAAAGCAGTCTAAAGGTGGAGGGACTCTGACCGATCCTCAGAACAACATCCTTTCAGCAGAACGCTGAGGAAAAAAAGGTGTAACGAAAAATAGGGTGGCATATTTTTAAATGATGATGAGCTCTAGAATACCGCGATCAATCCGGAGCTTTGCTGTGGGGCTCAATTGAAGAGGTTGCGCCTGTGCTTCCTCGAAACCTCACCTATGCTGATACCAAGAGGCTTGTTCCAGCCGGTGTCGGTAAGGAACCTGTGAGGGTTGAAACTTGGGGGCTGTAGTTGACACCCAAAAGCGTGTACTTTCATTTCTAATACAGTTTGGGACCGGAATTCGGCAACCCTTCTGTATCGTGGTGCATTGATGTGCTGTTGCTTTTACGACCGGAGTGCCGTTATTCAGAAAGCGGCAAGGATGCTGATAGGTCCAAGTCCTCACCAAAAATTATGAAGGAGTCCAGGCAAACTCTGAATAAGATCTGCTACCCATTCTCGGGAAAGCAGTACTCATAACATAAATTATGGGCTACTGACTAGTACGTTCATGGGGGCTTTGGTACAAGCTAATTTTGTAACACTGGCTTAAGAGGCCCGTGTTTTAAAGATGAATTTCGGGGAAAGCACGTTAAATTCAGGAACTAATCATATATATATATATATGTGGTAAATCGTTTAAGCCAAATTCACATCAAGAAAGCAATTAGTAGTCCGAATAAACAAGTAGTATCGTGCCGAATCTGCAATAATTCTAACAAATATTGAAACTTTCCGATGTGGAAAAGATTACAAATTGTACTTTTATTCTTCCGCTTAGGCGTTAGTCAATAATGAAAGTGCCTACATCTATTTTTACTTGCTATAAATATGTTGTTTAAAAAAGAATACACCCAAATTGAACGGAGTACTCGTTAGTTGCAATTCTTGTAAAAGTTCAAGGCATGCTAAAATGGACGGTTTAAGGATGGCCACCTTCGGTTAGTTTTAAATCTGCAGGAATGTGTAAAAACCAAATAAAATCGACAATATCGTCGCTGGCACTAGAACGGATGTTGCCTGAATTGAAACGGCACTGTTGCAACGGTGATCGAGAAAACAGAAACAGAACGTGACGTCATCGAAATAATCGCGACGTACATCCCATTCTTTGATGGTGGTGTTCACGTAATGGCCCAATAGGAAATCCTTGCTGGCCGGCCGGCATCCTTCGTAATGATCGGGCGGTATGTCTCGGCGGTGTCCACGCAGCGCGCTCAGACAATCACGTATGATTGTTTGTTTTCCTATTTATAAAAACAAGAATGTCGTGATTACATGGCTATAAAAAGTGTGTAAACATTTACCGCCCCGTTTTTCAGTCACTTTCATGCAAATGTCGTTTTCTTCGGGACATTGTTCGCCCAGGTAGCCGAGACCGCGCCAATTGAAATCTTCCGCGCAGCCCGGCGTGGCGGATGTGCATCGGTAGCACCAAATTGCCGAGCCTGGAAACAAATACATGCATGTTAACCGTCTAACATTTGTTTTTAACAAGAATTATGCAACAATATAGGTAATAAGTCTGTTTCAGTGAGAACTGACGGAATATACAACACATTGACTTGATATTGCAAGGATTTGGTCCGCTCGTTGAAGGCTTAATATACAGCGAACTGATTGGATCTTAACAATTTAATATGTTTCTTCTTAATAGCTGAATGACCAATGTATTTATGTCTAGTTTAATCTGACTTTACTGATGAGCAATTCTACGTGGTGCGATGTTTAACATACAAAAGCCGATGATCAAGTGACATTTTGTTATCCTTCAACATCTCTTAAATTACCATATTTAACCGAATTGTACTTACATTTATGGATCGCGAGACACACAAGGAATATATGAAGCACGTGAATCTTCATTTTAAGCATTTTTCCAGCGATTTAATGGAATATTTAGAGATTCATTGAACAGAACAACGCCCTGTCTACTTTTGTTGACACGAAGTGAACACTACTCTATATTGTGAGCGACTGTTATTTCCCCTCAAAATCACGTATAAACTACGATCTTAGGGATAGCTTCGAAAACATGTTGCAAGCACTGTATTATCGATTGTTTGATATTTGACATTTAACTGACAATTTGCAGAGATCGCGCGTCGGCTTGTGCTTTCAAAAAAGAGTGCATTTTATTGAGAAAAACAATTATATGTAACGTTTACTGCTTGCGAAGGACTTCCTATTAAACAAATAAAGATTACAAGAAGCGATCTCCGAAAAAAACTTGAGTGTGACTCTGTGTACAGTGTTCTGAAACTTTTGCCGGCATTTGTGATTTTTTGGCGGCAACAATCATGCGTATTTGCACTAAAATTCGTAGAAAATCACTGCAGATTCGCCGTTTAATGGATTCATGCTTTATTATTCATCGATTACGAGTAAATGGCAACGTTAAATTCATTGGTAGGTGCTTTCCTGAGGATGATCATTTTGTATACGAATTTGAGGTTAGAGTGCTCTGTTTATCAGATGGAAAAGTGAATAAACAAACAAAGCCTGTTGATCGGGGAAGTCGAGCTTTGAACCCATTTGGAACACCTAAAATTATGCTGACTGCTGATAAATCTTGGACTCATGTAAGTTAATTGTTAATACAAAATAATTGCTACAGAATGAACAATTTAATTGACCGAACCACCTCCACGGTTCTTGAATAAACGACTTAATAAATTTACTTAATTTAAAAAAGGAAGTTCTTTTGGTAAACACAAATCATTTATGTTGTTTCTTTAACCCTTATCTTCACCTGAGCCAAAGTAATTTTCGCTGTATCTTGGGGTCATTTTTAAGGTGTACAGTGAATTTGCTGGGTGCAGTTGTCAAGTGCTGCTTTATTACAATATTTTTGTAATCGCAGCACTTGGATCAATTCCTTGGTACTGCCTATCAGCTAATGATGATGGAATAACATGTGTGGTTTCCATAGAAAACGTATTTTATAAGAATTTCAACCGAAATTGCAAAGGCTGATTTTCAAAGGTTGATTCGACCTCTAAAAGGACGATAATCCAAGATTTCGACCTGACAAGTAATTTGAAACACGAAAAAATTATATTTCAAAACTCATCCAAAATATTTAACCAAATAAAAACAATAAATTACAAAAACACATAGCAGAAACGTGTCGGGAAAGCCTTCTAATCTTCACAATTTCTTAAAGGCGATTTGGTATTGTCGTTATATGTATCTTTCCATATACATGGATGCCCATTTTCTTTCACCGCTTCGAACAATTGGGCCACGTTTGCGAAATTTCTTACTGGCTTGTGTTCGAATGGATTTAAGTTCGTACTCGTTGATGTCCTATCTAAAACGGCGACCCTGTTGTCTTCCAGAAACTTCCTTGTGAGTCGTGTTGTAAGTTTGGGGTCGTTGTCGTGCTGAAAGTTTCATGTAATAGAAAGATTGTCCTCAGCCCACGGCAACATGGTGTTTTCTAAGATGTCGACGTATTTTTCCTTGGTTACTATTCCTTCTATACGGCGTATTGGTTCCACACTAAACCACGAGAAACATTGCCAAATATTGATGGAGCTACCATCGTGCTTAATAACAATTGAAGTATAGCGAGGGTTGAATTCCTAACTTCTTGGTCGTCTTACATATCTCCTGCCATTAGGGCCAATGTGATTTATTTTTATTTCGTCGCTCTAGAGGATGAATTTTCACTCATTTTTGCAGGTTAAATGTTCCGGTACAAAGTCCATGCTTTTCTTCCGATTAGTAGCCGTTACTAGGGGCGTCTTCCTGACTATCCTGCCATGTAGTCCGGCTGCCACTAGACGTCTTCTAACTGTTCTCACTGAAATATCGGTAATTTCTCCGAGAAGTCAGCGATGAATTTCAACTGCTGATCTTTTTGGGCTCCGTTTCGATGTGCGGTCAATTTACAAATGCATACTATAAACTGTCTTTCGGATTCTTTTAGCCCGGGGAATATCTTGGACAATCCTGCGGCTTCCCACGTGTTTCAGTGCTCGTAAACCATTTTTATGGAACACTTTAGGCGTCTGGCAATTTGTCGATATAAGTTAGGCTCACACCCTCAAGTCTACAATCTTTTTTCCAACTTGATGACAGCAACCTTTAGCCTTTCCCATCGTTATTGAAAATAAAAACACTTTTTGAAACTTTGAAAATCACGTTTAAGCTGTAACGAATGCAGCTGGCTTTTTGTAACTTATAAAGAACTTACATGCCATCCTATTTATAGTAGAATACAATGTTTCTAATTACAAGTCCACGTCAATTCTTCGATTTTCCAGGACTTTGTTGTCCCCTTGTCCTTTCAGAGGTAGCAATAAATATAAAAAAGGGGAAAAAACCTTTTTTCCAGTCCTATCTTGTAGAAAATTTTATTACGCAACTTTTATTCCCACACAGCTTTGCTCTAAAATGAACCGTTTTAAAGTTAGGATTGAGAAAAGTAGAAAAGAAAGAAAACGATATTTTTAAATTTTTAAACATTTCGATTTTTTTTAAATGTTCCCGACTTTTTTTTAGAGGGAAGATATGTCAATTATTTTTATACGAGTCATTTCCTACAGAAATCAGTGTGCCCCCCCCCCCCTCAACGGTCAAATGTAGTCGTTTTCTACAGATCCGCCCTGGTCTATAATTGCTTTATGCTTAATTGAATATAATATTAAAATTTCACTTAGTGGATAAGAATTTTCTTCAGACCAGCTAATCACAAGTTCAGCACTTTTTAAAAATTGATTAAAGTTACAGGCGACTCCGAATCTAAATTTTCAGATACTTCGGTATTTTCGGAACCAGTGAAAAACAAAAATTTCATTTTTTTTTGGAAGATTTTCAAACAGTATTGAAAAATCGACGAATTTTTTTAGGTGAACTACCCTTGTAAAAGGGGTGGATAGCGCTTAGTATATTGTATAAAGAATCGAATACTTTTTGAGTTTTTCAAATCGGATGATTAGAACCTGAGAAAAGTGTTTGACAAGTTCAAAAAATGTAGTTTCGAGAAAAACTCTCGATAATTTATACATTTAAATCAATTATTTCGACTTAATACTTTATTTTGCCATTTCTAGTGAATACTGTAGGTCTTCAACTTCTGCGAGATGTAAAATTCTTTGCACCAAAGCTTTTTTTGTATGCGAGCCTCTAAATTCGGTGCTCTTTCTGTGTTGGCTTGCAATATACGGCAATTATCGACAGTTTATGCGGAATTCGTAGCAATGTAGCCAATTTTGATGTCCATAATGGCAAGATAAGTTCTTGCTCTTTCGTTAAAGGTACATGCATCTATCCAGTATGCAATTTACACAATTACTTTGCCGGCAAACCGTTTTTGTCTATTGTTGGTGACGATTCGATACATTTGCTCCCACAAGAGCATTCGGCACATATTTTAAAACCAAGATCTCTGAAAAAGCTAAGAAAGTTTTGGACGTCTCTATTAATTACTACGATATTGAAGCATTAGGCAACATTGCAGTATAAGAAACAGCGCGTTCAGCTCCTGCTCTATATACATACATATATCATACAATTATTTCTTATGCACATCCTCAAACTTTATCAGCTATCAAAACTTCAAATTGGAAATTTATTAATTCGGTCCACAATCCTCACATTGGCGACCGTCTGCGAATGCAGCTTCATAAAAAAATTTCTCTACCAAAATAATTTTCATGCCGGACATGATTAAATTCGTGAGTTCTAAAAATATCTTATTCGTCGGCCAATCCCTTCAAATTCCTGACCTTCTCTTCTCTCACCTGTCGCTGTACATACACACAAAGTACGATTCCCGATTTCCTCGTCCGAAAATGGTGCTTAAACATTTTACCAACAATGTTGACTGAAATTTAAACATAAAAAAAAATTACGGCGACACAACCAATGACCCATGCATACATTCCCGAAATATTCTTCATTCTCTACGCGTTGCTTCTGCTGCTGTGATTCCTTTACCTCTGGCAATTTTTTTTTTGTATCCGTAATAATTTTTTTTAGTCTTTTAGTTCTTTGAATTTGGTATATTAATGTCAGATTTATGCAAAATAGCTTTTTTTTGCGAATTTTTCGTTTTCATGCATTCTTGGTATCTTTCGGATAGAAAAAAATATACTCTTGTTGTTGTTTCAACTGTTAAAGAATCGTGAAGTTTGCTGGCTCGGTGTAAAAGAATCATAAGACTGTGTAGACAAAATCAGATGAAAGTATCTCAGCATGACTTCAAGGACGTTTTGAAGGGGGGTAACCAGAAGCGGGAGATTTAATGTATGTACGTATGAAAATCGGTTCGGTTTAATGACGTAGCTAAGCAGATTTTGGGTGGAACCTGAAAATCGTAGAAGGCGATGACTAAACTCTTCGACAAAAGATACGTATCTTACAAACTGAACACTAGTAGCTGTTTCAGAAACGAAACGCTCTTTTCGCGGTATGGGTAGAAGTTTTATAACAGGCGAAATGATGTCCATAAAATCCAGTCCAACGTTTAAGAGTATACAAACGAACAAAAAAAAAACAACTTCTGGTAGAGTGTTGTTGATCTTTTTGAAATATTTTCAAACTATGTAGATTTAAAGTGAAATACCGCACGATGATGTTTTGATTGTCTTTAGTATCCTATTTAATATGCTTTTTTTGATTTCTTCGTTTTGGCGACTATCTCAATTTTCACACTAAATTATTCCATGATCGTAACTGGCGACATGGAGAAAAAAATACACTTATGCGCATCTTGTGACGACAATAGATGGGATCCAGTTGGATCAGGTTAAAGCTACTCAATATGGACAGTAAAGATGATTCGATGCAAATGTTAAATTTATGTGTTTTGATTATAATATCCTAGCAATTGACGTAGCAGACGCAAACGTGGAAGATTTCGTATCCGCAAAAATAAACTGTTGAGTATAATTCCAGTTTCCTTTTTCGCGTTTTGAATGGAACATCCTAGCTAATTTCTTCGGTTTTATTTTTCATTTGGCCATGCAAGAAGAGGCGACTCCGATTCGAAATATAGTTTAGTATTTATCTATACTTACCTTCATATATTTTGTAGTTTATTTCATCACAATTCTTTACAACGCAAAAGACAAACTAACTCTGCTATTAAGTGTCGCATTCTTTGCATTCGTTAACATTCTGAAAGACGAATTTATATTCTTGTATTCTCCTTCTATTTGGAATCTATTAGCCTATAAAAGTATTTTCAAAATCCATTTCGACGTTTATTAAATTATGCTTAATTGGAATCGTTTATTCAAGTGACAAATATTGAACAACTTTTACTTGTATCACTAACATCTCTAGATAATCATTTCAATTCATTATTCATTCTGTTTAATAAATAAGTTGTCGACGCTACTAAATTATAGACACAATAAGCCTCTACTGATTTTAAAAAAAAATAAAAACGAAAATGTATTCTGCATAAATTTTACGGAAAATTCCTTGAAAATATTTAGATAGATGATTTCAGATGAAATGATGTTATTGACTAAATAATAAATAAAATATTCAAATGATTAAGAAATAAATTTTAGAAAAGTTGATATCTGTTTAATGTATTTTTTCGAATTATGCGTGATATAAATAGATTTGAATCGATTGTTGTTTAATGCGTTTCCTTAGTAGGTAAAGTTCAAGATAATTTATTGCATTAATAGAACAAAAGTGGCTTCGAAAACTATGATGTTTTCAAGTTTAAGTGAATACCTCTTCATCATCCATGGTGGTACGAATTTCTCAATCCTTGGCTATTAGAATGCATCATCTATGTAAAGTGATCTTCGTACAATGACCGAGCTTTTCAATTTTTATAGTTTTAAAGCGTCGATAAGACGACACTATCAAGATTGTGTACTCACATCGTCCTTTGATGACTGATGTCTCTTCTGTCTGTGCAAGAAGTGTCCAGGTATGCTTCCAGTGTCAATAAAAAGAATGTTATTGGACTATTGCCATTTCTGTTTCTAAATTAGGAGGCACCAAGAGTTACATACATGGAAGTTGCTGATTTAAACATTAGCTGCATAGCCAACTTCATACGAGAATCTAAATGGTTCTCGTCATCCTGTAGGTTCTAGTACCGTCCCAATCTTATATGGTATCACAATGGGCCTATAGTGGCCTAAGTGAGCGATCTTTCGATAAAGGAAAGCGCCCCTACAACCAACCAAGGGCTACATATTCATAGGTAAGACAGTCGTGATAGCACATGACACAACTTACTGGTTAAAAAAAATTTAGATTTTTTCTTCCAAGCAAAATTCAGATGCTTCATCAGGATTTTTGTCTCATCGTGTTGTTATTTTATAAAACTGTTGACGACTTCAACTTTATCACCGTCTAGTGATTTGAATCCAGTTTCTTAATCATCTTCAACATATTCTAGATCCGCTACTATGGTCTCTGCAAATTTAACATTGATTGCATCCTTTCTTGCAGTATTGGAGCGTCTGCCTGGCCCTTGTGTTATCAGAAATTCAAGTGTTGGTCTACTTGCTGTACAAGCTTTGCAGCATTCGGTTTCGTTGAATGCTATTTTAATTCTTGTAGGTAGATGAATATTGTCACTATGCCTTCCTTAAATGTTTCTCGCTGCTTCTTTTTACCCTTTAGTCCAATTAATTCTGTCGTTGAAGGAAAGATGATTAAAATAAGGATGCAACATAGACTTCTTATTCTTTGCTGGTGCCCTGCTAAATTTTCTGCGTTCATTAATGTTTGCCCTATTACTTCCCATTTAATTATCCTCGGAGATTTCAATTTTCATTCAATTACCTGGGCTTTTAACTAGTTTTTTTCAGAGAAGAAACTTATTGTTTTTGTCATACGTGTGTTGCTCTTTTCTCACCAATCTCTTAGAACTCACTTATTTTACGCGGCTAAATTTTAAGGCAGTTGATGTTAAAGTATTGTTGAGAAAGTTGAGGTTATATGGTATTTATGGTTCCTTAATCAGCTGATTTGCATCCTATTTGGCTGTAGCTGTAGCATCCTGTTTAGCTGACCGTATTGTAACCTTTCTTTCATTTGTTCATTCGGTGTTCCGTAAGGATCTATACGAGATCTTCTATTTTCACCCTTTGTAAAAAAATTATCTCAGTTTATTGAATCACCGTGCCTGCTACTATCAGTCTATTGTTATTCACTACTCGATTATTGTCACTGAGATAGACAATTTTTGTGATCTTTAGAGTCGTATTTCATGGTAAATTGAGATACGACCAGAAATTGCTACCATTATGAGAAGAACATTATTGGGTTCGTCACTCATCGCAGTCAAGTACAAAAAAAGGAGCCTTGAATAATTTTCAACCGAGGTGAAAATGACTGAAAGTTGAGACAAATTACCCAAACTATTTTGTCGCCAGAACTCTCCAAATAAAAATAGTGCTATCAAAAAATGCTACGTACAATATTTGCTGCTACTAGTACAACATTCCACCTTTAGTTTGAATCACCTCTGATTCGTTTACCACGAAACTATGATTTCATTCAGTTTTGTTCTTTCGGTCCCTTTTTAATTTATCTTAGAAATATAGTAAATAATTAAAAATGAAAATCTTTTATTTTTTTATTTAGAAGCATTGTATGCTCTCGTGTAATTGGATTTATATTTTTTAATGGTATTGTTGCGATCGAAGATAAACAATGAAAACACACAATAAACAAAGCAGTACCTTTAATATTTACTAATAAGTCTTATTCAGAAAAAAAAATCCCATTATTGTTTTTTCTTCCTTTCATTACTGCTTTGATTTGGAATTGTTCCATGTAAGTAAAATTGTTCAGCCAATCTGAATAGCTACCAAATCCTACCTAATCATCAGAGTCAGCATTTTATGTTAAAAGATATTTAACGTAAAAAGCTGACTCTAAGAAAGGTTCGACTCATTGTCATGCTTGCTAATATATTTAGTTATAAGTAATGTTTGCGTAAGTATTTACTTTACTTGCCAATTTTCTTGTTAAAAATTGTGATGTTAAAGAAACTCTTGATGAGCGGTTGTGAATTTTTCGCAAACACCATTGAAATGTCGAGACCATGGGGCTATTCCCTAGATTAGCAAGCCAAAATCCAAAAACATATTCAATTCGGTTTTTGTCAATTGACATGATAACATGAGGTCCCAACACAAGCGTTATCAATACAAGTTAGCTGAAATAGTTTGACGTCGTATTCAGCCATTAAAAATCGTTTCAATGTTTCTATTAAATCGCAATCAAGAAATCTATAAAATTAGTAATTAATGAAGTTGATAAAAGTTGTCCGGACAGTTTAGGAGAGCATATATAACCTTGTAAACATCAAATAAAACTTTAGTTCCGCCTTTTTTATTGATAGCCTTTACCATCCAAGTTTGTTCAGTGACCATTGCTAATAAATTGGGTATCATCATAAATCAAGTAGTAGAGCGTCAACAAACACTGCTACTGATTTAAGTAGAACTCAAACGAACCACATTCACATATAAGATTGATTCAAAAGTGCCATCAGTTGATCGTAATAAAACCACTTAGCGAACCTTTACAATCTTCCATTCCCATAAAATGAAATCAATGTTCATTTCACTCGCTAAGAAAAAAAAAAATTAATTTTTATGGCAAGCATTCTTTTCCCGTAAGCTCTCCTAATGATGATATCACACACGTCTCATTCACTTAAGAAAATTGTTCTTGGCCACGAACAAGAACAAGCAACACATTTTATTCACGATGTTTTACAGACACCACCACCACTCCCGGAGAAATTCTTCTCCTTATTTAGTAGTGTCGCTTGTATGTTACAAAAGGCAATTCGCGTATGCAGATGAGACTTCTGTGACATGGACCTCAAGATCCGTGTTACAATCTTTTATATTTGGTCATGTTATCTTCGTATGGGAAGCATGGTGTCTCGGATGGATTGTGTATCTGTTCAACTTACAATAAAAAAACGCAACTTCACAAAATATGGTACGAATTTCGAAACAAATTGAGATTTACATTGTATTACCATGCCTTATTTAATATGCATTGCCAATAAAGAAAATTTCTCTTGTGGCGCCAATTTACATCCGTGAAATAAAAAAAAAACACATTGCGACCACTCCACTATTCAAATTAATTAGCATTCTTTGCATAATTGCGAAAAAACAAGAGGTATTTTTCTTGGGCATGATAATGTTCTCGGTCAAACGATCAGGATAGAAGACGGTCAGACGATGGTAGTTAACCGTATGTGCTGAATCGTAGAGTTTTTCATATTTATTTGGAGCTTGGATCAAATGAAATGGTCCCTTAAGGGGTACCACTACTCTAGAGACCCCCTTTTTTCATGATTTTCCGTACGTAAATGAATTCAAAAACACCAAATCCGCTTATGTAGATATATTGTATAATTCAAAAAGTACAAATAAATTCCCCCCCCCCAAATGGCGGTTACAGGATCCCGTATTCGGCTGTTGTGTGATCCACCTTTAAAAATTTACCGGTAACTTTTTTCTCGGACGGTCGCTCCTAAAACAAAACACTAATTTATTTCTTGAAGTGCATACTAATAGCTAGTGAAGTACGAAGAAGATTTTTTTAAATTCAATTTTTAACAAAATGGCGCTGTTTCGAAGAAAAAAACATGATTTTTGACAAAAAATTTAGCCGTAAATTAATACAATTAATCAAAAACTCCCTACGTACTTAACAAAATTTTGGTATTTCAAAATTACCGTCAAAATTTTGAATGTATCCATGCACCCGTTCCAAAATAATCTTACCGGTAAGCTTGAAAAAAGTGATTTTGAGCAAAACACGTTTAAAGTTTTTGTAGTTGTTAAGTAGTCAAAAACATAAGCTGTAGCGGGGTCACCAATTTATAGGTGTTTACTAAAATAAAACTAATAACTCTTTAACGATAAATTATTTATTCATATGTTCAAGATAATAATCGAGTGATCGAATCGAATAGATGTTGCACGACGCGCGATTGACAATGGAGTGAGACATGTCCTTGTTCGCCCTGTCTCAACTTATTAGAAAAATGGCGATGCGATAACTTTACAGCGGCTATAAAGCGTCTTATGAGCGCCATCTATTGGCTTTCTGTGAAACTAAAAATACCTCACGTGATGTAGGTAACAAGACTACTTATTATCCCGAGAGGTATATCGGAGCGGCGGCACGTGATTCATCGACAGCGTGCGCGGGGCTCTGTGACGCGGTGCAGCAAAGTCGCTCGGTTAGCCCTTTAGAAATTTTTCCACGCTATAAAACTACCTACATCTCATTTTTATGACCCTAAAGTACAATTTAAGCCAATAAAAAAATCAATTTTTTGAAAATCCTAGAGCCTTAAGTGGTGACACCACCATGGCGTGCGAAAAAATGGCTAAAAAAGTGTAATAAAATCGCGACGCAACCACTAAATATTCCAAATTATTTTTATTTTACACAAATGCATTGCAGTTTCTTCGACAATGAGAAACAGAATAAAACGATAGCAACATTAGCCGTCGAGTAGGACTCTATTCTTACCGATGTTTGAATTTTTCGCCAGCAGGCATCGTCTGAAGACTGAAAAATTATTTGTTTCTAATGTAGGAAGACAATAACTAAAAAATAATCGTAGGCTCTTTTTTTGATAGGATGCTACGTTCATTTTTTATTTATTTTCAGAAATCAAAATTTTGGCATAAATCTAAAGTTTGTACTTCACTGCTCATGTCTCCATCATTTTTGGAATTTCCCTTCTTGGGCAAATTATTTAATTACAATCTATTTTCATAATATAAAAATTAATTTATATTTAACAGCAAAATTTTTTAAAAAATTTTTTGTACCCATTGTTTCCTGGCGCCAAGATGTTGTAACCCTTTAGGATCTCACGACTCAAATTGAAAAGGTGTTTGCTGCTCAATGAAGGCCAGTCTATTTGGTTGCCTCGCAAGTATCTTCCAGTAGCTAAACTCTCTTTGCAGCCCCTAAATAGTGCTTCATAATACTTCGTTCATCAAAAGCTAGAATCTTCGATGAGACTCTTCAAAGATAATTAATACTTCTCTAGGGTTAAAAAACCATCGAAAATCGTTTGATCCGGCTGACTATCGCCCAAATATCTGAAACCACAAATAAGAGTATCAAATTAAAACATTATTG
The DNA here is from genome assembly GCA_963942545.1 of Oxycera nigricornis. Classification (NCBI taxonomy): domain Eukaryota; kingdom Metazoa; phylum Arthropoda; class Insecta; order Diptera; family Stratiomyidae; genus Oxycera; species Oxycera nigricornis. Next base: position 97,310,260 of record OZ012663.1, read on the forward strand.
GAGACGTTCTAATTAATCATATTTAAAATTCGCATATCTATCATAAGTAAACAGTTTTTTTTGTGATGGTAGGTATCTGTCGAATCGAAAATCTTTCAACTGAAGATACAAAACCATCTGCGTCCACCACACCAAGTGGCATTTAGAGCAGCTCTACTTTTATCAAGCTTGGCATGTGAAGAAGCGGATCTGAATATCTTTTAGCAATTAAGAGGCGCTTCGCTTTATCAAACCAGATGGAATTCGTTATGGCAATTTTTTTTACACTCTGGAATGGATTTAGTTCCGGAATCATTAAAAAAACAATACCTGGAAAAGATTGTGATTCTAAGCGATAGGATTTTAAAGTTTAATTCTAATATATCTGTTAACATCTAAGCATGAAGTGACTATTAGTTATACCGATTTGAATTAACTGAAGACGGTTTCCAAAAAAATGTTTTACTAAATGATTTGACGCTACAAAAAGTGACATATTTGTCTAGGATTTCAAGTTCACTTGAACACCTGCAAAAAAAGGTGACGATAATTGATGTATTCCTTTGAGCTTCCAATGTTTAAAAGAAAAAAAAATAGACGAAAGAACATAAAATATGTTTTCATCGAAAACGTACATAATTTATCTAAGTGTGGTCTTTACTCTTTTTCGTAGAGATTTCAAAAATTTGCATATATAGATGAAAAAACCAACTTAAACCAGAACATTAAAAGACATACATATTTACGAATTCGCTTAATTAGTTTGGCTAGTTTGGCTATCGATTTAATTTTTGCAAATGTTGTAGACAGTCGTCTACATTGAGGTCATTCTTACTTTAGGAACTGCTTTGGTGTTTTCCTAGATCAAACGATTATCTAAACATTTTTGATGATGACTCAGATTTTTTTCTGATTCGGTTCGGAATTAATTTTGGTATTATGTTATACAAACAACATTTTGAAAGGTTCTTTGGAAAAGAGTTTGTTTGGAAATTGTCATTTCGCATTAATTTTTTTCTAAAAAGTTACGTTATCTCTATTTTTTGGTAGCTACAATTTCATAGAATCATTTTGGTAGTCAAAAAAATGATAAAATCTTAAAAAAATATAATTTTAAGCAAATATCAGGAAGGTACATATATCACAGGCTGCAAATGTCTTATTTTCTTCGAAAAGAAACGCTTTTCCGGGCGTAATATCGCTGTTAGGTTACACACTTTTCGGTTTATTTAGATACTTTGCGAGGATGATTTTTCTTTTCTACTTATATATTTTCTCGATCCTCCATTTTTGCTGGCCCTATGCCTGTTTGTATTTGAAAATACCCATATTTTCAAGGTTTTAATAAGCTAATTTTATATATAAAATCCATTCGTCCTTGGCCGAAGGGATTCTGTATCCTGGCTGGACCAGACCCGCCATCGTAAAAAATTAGGTTGATCGAACGCCCCAACAAATGCCATAAGGGGCCAACCATATATTACATAACGCAATTTTTTAGAGTTTTTGAATACCCCCCTCCCCCAAGTAACACAAGGAAAAGGCACGGCATCGTTCTCTCAGATCTGGAAGAAATTTGGCACATAAGTAGAAGATGTCAAGGATATTCGATCCTTGAAATATTGGACCGCAACAATCCCCCCTCCCCCGTTTTTGAGAAAAACGCTTCTCAAGTTTTTAGCGTCGCTTATGGATTGGTAAGATTTTTGCTTCTGAAAGAAGCGGTACAGTGTGGGAAGCAGTGCGACTAGCTAGCGATCAAGAGGTCGTGTGTTCGATCCCCAGTTGGTATTTTTTTCGATAATTGTCGTCGACGTGTGTTCGATCCCCGGTGGGTATTTTTTTTTTGAATAATTGTGGATGTAATTAGTTTAAGGGGTTGCAAAGGTCTTGAAGGAAAAAAAATAACTTTTTCAAAAAATTGTAATTTAAAAACCAAAAATCTCTTTTATTTGAAATTGATACACATAAAAGTTTAGCATTTCAAGAAGTCGTAAAAAAAATTCAGCAGGTTTCCTCGTCCAAATTGGTTTTTGCGGTAGGCAGAATATTTCGGTACAGGTTTATCTGATAGTGAAAATTCGAAAATCTTCTTGTAGTTTATGCTATTGGCTCGTGATTGAACGAAAGAATTGAAAAAAAGAAATTTAAAGTTTTGAAATGGGTTTGAATGAATTTTCGTCTCATATTTTTTTTAGCATTCTTCCGATTCGCATCGTTTTTAAAATATTTTTTTTTGTATAAAACAAAAACGATTCGACCGAATGAAAATCGCTTCGTTCAAGCACGAGTCAATACTATAAAGAGGAACTTTGCAAAGTTTCAGCAAAATCGGTCGATTCGTTCTCGAGAAATCGTGCCCACAGCACGGAAAAGTAAAGTTTCGAGAAAAACGTGTTTAAATTTTTTTCTACCGCGGTTTAATGAATCAAAGATATTTTTCAACGACTTACATCGAGTCGTCGATTCCAGGTTCATACATCGCCTCATTCGCGATGTTCAGAGCATCCTTTTGATGTTGTGATGTTTGATGATAAAGAAAGGAGCCGGTTTTATGCGGTAGAACCGCGCCGCATGCGTATATTACGCTAGGTAAGGCAAAGCGCACGTACCGATTGCGCGGTATTCAAATCTCTATAACTCCGGTAATATTGCTCGAATTTACTTCAAATCTGGTGTCAATACTCTTGAAGTACTATGCTTTCATATAAAAATACAAGACCTATGTAACCCCTTAAGATGATTCAGCAATGTTCAACTACAAATACATTTATTTTTAGAAGTCAGCAAATTTTTCGTTCATTTAGAAATGTAAATCATACTAAAAACTCATTGTTGAACGGTTTTATTATTAAAAACTGTTGTAATCGGAGCAAAATCATAGCTTATGGTAGGATCATCCTTTGTTCCTAGAATCAATCCTGCGACCTCTTCGTGTCTCATGGCCAACTTGGCAAAAAGCAATAAACCAATGTGGCGCCCAACGTGGTTAGCCATGAATGCTATGTGGTAAGTAAAAATGATGTACTATAGGCCTCCATTTGTATCAGCAAGCAACTACTTTTGCCTCCATAGTTATTTGTGTTATTCCAATTATCGTCATTTAAATGATTCTTTGTTTAACTTAAACTGACATACTTTTCGGCAAAGATCTTTGTTTTCTTTGTCTCGAATCGCTAAAAATCATTCATACCATAAAAACATATCCACATTTTTAATAATGCATTGAAGTGGCGAATCTATGCCAATCAATGCGTGGTCACATTTCGCTAAACTGGTAAACCTACGTCAACAACAGTCATGCCTATATTTTAATTAATTTACATGACTACGCTCAACGAAAAAACAAAACAATATATACTTGCCTAATTTGTAAGACACGAAAAACAGCTACAAAAGAATGTTAATGTCTGGTACATCTTCGTTCGAAAAAAAAAATGTTTTCACTTTAAATTCTGGAATATTTTTTTTTGTGTGCGATAAATTCAAATCTATACTATTATTCTTGTTCTGCAAGAAATTAGACGCCATTTATTCTTGCCGGCCGGTATTTAAAATGCAATGTAACAATGCTCTCAATTAAACTGGTTTTCTTAAAAAAAAGGTAAGTTACCGTGTCTTCTGCGCACACTGAAAATTCAATAGTTTATAGTAGCTGGTAGCTACTTTTTTTCTTGGTGTGTTTTGCTGCTAACGTCGTTATCATTGCCGTCTTCTGCATTCCGGTTTGTGTCGCCACTATTGTTGTTACTACCTATATATGAACCCGAAACCAAATTAATGATGACGATGTTGAATCATTGTCGTCGTCGTTTTCGTGTTCATCGTCATTTTAAACCATATTCTACACACATTTTGTTGAGTTCACTAAAACAAACAACAACTTGATGTGTTCCGAACACCATACGTGTATAATGCAGAACGCGAAGTTGCGGATTGAACAGATTTTTGAAGAAAAAAAAATCACCAACCGATTTCCATTTAAGATCGTGTTGCGTGAAGAAAGATTTTAGTCTTAAACGCGATCGTGATCAGACCAGAGTTATATATATATTGTACTCAAGAGACAATCAAATTTTAAAAGTCAGTACGAAGTGAATTATAATATATATTGAAAATTCATAGTAACAGTTGAAAATTGTCATATAAAAAGTGATTAAAAGCGATTCATTAAAAAACAGATACTCGATAAATTATACAAAAAAAAACATTAAAAATGGCTACAAATAAATATTGTTCAGTTGTTGTGATGGTTATTGTTATATGTGTTGTTTGCTGTAATGCCGCTACGTATTCGGAGCCAATTGCTGTTAATCCTGGTAAGTACTATGCATTTCTATTAATGTTTTTTTAACCACATGAAAAAAATTGCTTTGAAGGATATCTGACTTTGTAACTAAAAGTTGAAACTTAAAACTAAATCAGACAATATTAAATGGTAACATGACCCCTGCAGAAAATAAGCAATAATTTCAATGCAGTTATAAACCAATTCTTCCAAAAGCTTCTTGAAGATCTGTAAATGTTTTTTTCAACGTTGGTATTTAACGTAGAAATCTTATAACTTCTTCTTCTCTGTTTTTCGAATGGATTGAATGGATTCCAAACTAGTTAAGTTCCTTAAAAATGAATACGGTACTAACCAGATGCTCAACTACACTCTCCCTACCCTCCATAGTTTTAAAATAACCTCAAAAATGAATGGGTATTGAAAAAGGACTGATTGATTACTGTCACGAGAAACCCAAACTTATGTTCAACTTGGAAGAAAAATTCAATCTTTTTTCTGAATAAATATAAAAGTATGAAAAATATTCATGTGTCATTCATTTTAGATACTTAAAAATTGACAGGAACTTATCAAGAATCATTGCATATACTTCTAGGTCATCTTTTTCATAAATAAATTAATTGTACGGGCAAAAACAAAGAAATGGTTATTGAAAAAAGGCTGATTGATTATTGTCAAGAGAAACCCAAACTTATGTTCAACTCGGAAGGAAAGTTCAATCTTTTTTCTGAATAAATATAAAAGTATGAAAAATAGATGTGCCATTCATTTTAGATACTTAAAAATCGACAGGAACTTATCAAGAATCATTGCATATACCTCTAGGTCATCTCTTTCATAAATAAATAAATTGTACGGGCAAAAACAAAAAAAAAACACTTAACAAGTTTTTTGCAATCAAGTCACGTTACCTAAAGTATGAGTAACCAATGTAAATGTATGTTTAGCTTAGTTACAAAAACCTGTTCGTATAAAAGTTATTGAAGCGTAGGTACACCACGATTTTATCTTCTGTTAAACATCATATGACAAGCCATGTGTGCTTGTTGAGATTTTCATCTTATCCATTTAATTGGTAAGCTATTATAAAAGCTTGTGCAATCTCTACTCGCAATCATGAAAATCTTCTTTAATAAGAATAATAATAATAATAATAATCTTGACTGAGCATAATAATTTCTAATAAAAACCACTATCTCATCAACAGTTAGATGTTTATAAACGGACAAACACTTAATATTCTTTCATTCAACAAAAAATCTGACTTTGAAAATTTAAATTCGGATTAAAGTGTTTTGAATTTTATTGACCTTTATAAAATAACCTCCACAAGAAATCAATTTTTTTTGTAAATTTCTAATCTGACGAGTCAGATAAGAGATGATGCTCTTGACTTTTTGTCGCTTAATTTGCATGAACATTCCGTAGAGATTAACATTAAAGATTGAACGATAGAGATCGTCAATGATGTCATGTTTGTTTAGATTGACCTTACTTGAGCTTCATTAATTTTCAATAGTATTGTTTGTTTGAATCCCACTATCCAATCTGAAATTGAGGTAGTCGTTCAATGATCCTCCTGTGGTATTTGAGAGGAAAAAACAACTAAAAAAAACAACGATTTGAAGCATGGGTATTCTTTGAAATTGGAGTTTGATGGATTTGAAATGGTGTCAAATTTTGCGTGTATATATATTTTTTTATTTGATCATCGACTTGTGTTTGATCGATAGTGTTTTTTGTTTGAATACTTGATAGTTTATTTGATGCTGAATTCATGTCTCGTAGAAGGAAATAAAAAAAGGTTGTTTGTGAAGAATCAGAGCAGTTTTCTGCGGAGATGAAGTGCTATTTTTCTAAATAAGAAGTAGATCCTTGTATCTTTGAGAGGTTTTAAGAAAGAATCATTTTTTTAACAAGTTTAATCTATTAAAATTGTTTGATTTATTTTTGTGGTATTTCTCACACCATTTAAACTTTTTGCCAAATAGTTTAAACTTATTTCCACTCGCCTAAGCATGTGCCAAATTAACTTAAACTTCTTTCATACGCGCTTAAGCACTTTCTAAATCAGTTAAACTTTTTTCCAAGCCTCTTGAAGCTTTTCTCAAGTCATTTAAACTTTTTTTAAAAACCAAGCCACTTAAACCTAATCTCAATTCACCTAAACTTTATCCCAAGTCCCTTAAATCCCTAGTTCATTCAAATTTTTCCCCAAATCAAAGTTTAAGTGAACTGGGAAATACTATAGATACAGATAGCATTTCTCCTTTAACTAAGGTGTTTTCCGAATGAAATCGGTTATTTTTTGAATAAAATTGATGGTTTTCCAAATTTAATTGGTGCCCATTCAAATCAGGTGAAACTTTTATAGCCCAACGGATATTTGAAAGTATGAATTTGATTTGGAAAATCATTAATTTGATTTGGAAAATCATTAATTTGATTCGGAAAGTAGCCGATTTGTTTCTGGAATACTTAAATTGAACGGGAAATTAAATTGTTACTCAGCTTTCACCAAACTATTTTAGCTCACCTAGGAATAGTTTAAATGTATTAAAGACCATTTAAATACATTTGATCCTGGCAGGTTTTTTTGAGAAAGAAATAGACACCATGTTGAAAAGAAAACAAGTAAACAATTCATAGAAGTGGCCGCTTTACCATGGAAGTGTAGGAAGTATTACTCACCTTGCCGGCTTGTTTCATTAAGGAGCGTCTATTACTTACGTAAGGATATTTTTTTTAAAATTTTTGAGCTCCACTTCCGATTATAAAGGTTCGTAAGATGTCAAAGATTCGATCAAACATCTCCTCGTTCCCCCAAAAGCCTGAATAATTGATGGGCTCTCCTTCAAAAATATCTCATTTCGCCCCAACAAATATAAGCCTTTTTTAATCTTTCAGAAAGTTAAATAACTCTGTAAAGAAAAAGAAAAGCATATCGTGCTGTTGTTTGTTAGGCAGGGAACGTGAAAATAATACTGATTCATATTTATATTTTGCCGAAAAAAACAACCTAAAATCGTCGTGAAGTCTTAAATAATTAAAAAGCAGTGAGGCACTCTGGGAGTGTCCGGTGGGACGTTTAGCTACGTCTTGCAAATGATTGTGTAAAGGTTAAAAAGTTGTATATAGATTGTATTACACATCATGGCTATGTATTATACTCACTTTGAATTTTAAGACAAACTTCCGATCGCTTTAATAAGAAAAAAACAGAGGGAGCAGGGATTTGAACCCTCTACCTCGAGAACAAAAGTCGGACGCTCTGCTCACCGCTCTATTCTTATATTTGCACATCATTGCTATGTATTGTGCTCATTTTGAATTGTAAGACAAACTTCCGTTCGCTTTTTCGTTCGGTACGCTTTTTCTGTGCTCACTACTCTCGTTCACTTTTCGTTAGAACCTAAACTTCCAATAATTGCTGTAGAAATAGTCCAATCAACAAAGTTGAACATATCAGTGTTTATATGATCTGTCCGATCTAGTCTGTTTTGGTGGTCTCTTTTGGTCGATTTCGTGAATGGTTTGATGAAAACCTGTTGCAAAAGATAATTCGGCTGATTCAATTTTCCTTGTTCCCCACAAGTTTTCAAAATGTTAAATACAACCTTTTCAGAAGGAGACCTTCAAATGTTCTAATAGTTAAACATTAACCAACCTACTTTTCAAAATATCGATTATTTCCCTCACCAAACATTCCTCTTTTAAATCTTTAAATAGAATAGTCAAAAATCATTGGAAACTAGTTAATTGTTAGGTTCAAATAACAGCATGCTATCGCTATATATTGTGTGTGTGTGTGTGTAAAAAACAACAAAATTATTGCAAACTGGCTTTTTATTGTATCCTGTTTCTAAATGTTCGAATTCATTGACGTCCTTTGACGTCATCTACATATTGCATATAATCAAATGAGATGACATTCAACGACTTTTAAATGGTAACCCGAAATGAAATATAAACGGTCAGTATTTTTTTCGGTAACGATTATTGCTTTTTCAAAGCCATATTGCCAATCGTACAGTTGTGATAAACTTGAACATCATTCGGCGGTCAGTTGTTATGTTCCATTGACAAATTTAATGGTTTTTTTATTGGAGATTTTACTAAAAATATCCAATTTCGCTATATATAATCATAGATGTGACAAAATACCCTTGAATGCTATCATCAAATCATAAATCATTGTATTTTCATGACTTCCGTGTGGACTATGCCAAAAAGTATGAAGTTTATTAGTTACCACTGTAGATCCGCTATAAAATTAAAAAAAAATTGTGTGTTCGAAATGAAGAAGAAAAAACGTGATTTAAATCGTACAAATAATTTGGTAATATTTCACCATTCAAAGTGAACCAAAATCTTTGGCATTCAAACAGTAATCGTGTTGTTTTTCACGCTTGACCTGTATGACGCAATACATTCTTGGTCTCTATATACTATCTGAAAATGAGGAGAAACGCAAAAACTTTAGGATAAAACCAGTAGAACGAGTCAGTAGTCTTGTTTTCGAATTTATTGAATTAATTTGAATTAAAATGCTACGCAACAAATAGGATAAGTAGATTGCCTAGATAGATGTCGAGTTTAGAACGTTTTTAGTGCTTGAACCGAATAGCAAAGTCAGATAACTTTGAGAGCTAGTTTGGAGAAATGAGTTCAATAGCCGGGTATAGTTATAAATTTTAATCAAATCGAAAAATATTGATGTTTATGTTGTTCGTTGCAGCGTATCCTGGTAAATGTTTTGACAAAATCACAAACAGACCTATGCTACCCGGAAAGGAGTATAAACCAAAAGGTATATGTGCTGTTATGACGTGCGATATTGATGCAAAGCTGATCAACATTGAAACGTAAGTATTAAACATTTATTTATTTTTTAATGATCAACTATCTAAATGGTTATTTTTCTATTACAGTTGTCCAGATATAGAAGCTCCTGGATGTGTTCAAATTCCAGCCGATCCACGTCGTTCATTTCCAAAGTGTTGTCCAACGTTTCTGTGTAAAGATGAGCAAGGCAATGATGTGGTAATGGATATGTTCTCGTAGATATTCCATTTTGATAACACAAACATTCGTACGCAATATCTCAAAAAAGAAGACCGCATTCCATTAACACAACAGCATAAACAATTTATATATAAAGTCTCTCACAATAAAATTTGAAGCAATTGCTACCAAATTTTTTTTGTCTCACATATAATCATGCCTTCGAAAAAATTAAAAACTAGTTATATTTTAAATTATTTGAATGGAGTCTTTCTGATAATAGGACTTGCCATTTTAATTTTATATTGGGTAATTAGTGATTTATTATCATTATTTTAAACAATCTCTATTACATATTATTATTAGAATATTGTGCATTTGCTAATAAGAATACAATGAGAACATATGTGTGTTTTCGGTCGATGTTTATGTCATATCTGGGTATTTTAAATTAAAAAAACTATTAATAAACATTTAATTGAAAACATAATTATTCGAAAATGATTGAATAAAAGTCAATTTATGAAAATCGATAAGCAATTTTCATTGATTTGCGGCTTTGATGTAATCAAATATTACACGATAATTCATGAAGTAAAATTGGATAAAAACAATTATCAAATAGTTGTTGTATCTACAAAAGTAAACGAAATATTTTTATTTGAATGTAGTTTGCCTAAAATTCAGATCAATTCGGAAAAACTTACTAAAATAATAAACAAGAAAATAGCGTTTTTCTAATAAACATAAAGTATGTTTCTTGAAAACTTATTTGAGCATCTTTATTTATGTACCTTTATTTGTACATCTTTATTTGTGAACAATACATTCAAAAATAATTCAAATCTTTATGAATCAGTTTGTAAAGAATATTTTTTCCCTATGTTTTTTTAAATTGTTTGTAATTTTAATTACATTCTGACATTTTATTTTTATAAACAAACATAACTATGTATATGTTTGTTTTATTATAATTTATTATATGAGAAAGTATGCGATATTTGCAATCATACCAAATTGTTCGCTTTTTATTTAACGAAAAAAAATTAAATTTAAGAACATATAAGAAAAATGTTCATTGAAATGTTACTAGCATTAAATATTTAACAATCATCAATAAACATGAATAAATTTAACATGGTTGTATATTTTAATGAATGATAATATTAAAGTGATTACGACTCGATTATGTTTTAATCTGAATAAACTTGTAATGGAGTATCTATCTATCTTCGATTTTTTCCTCGGTTTTTCGTTTATAATTTAGATAGATAGTCTATCACTTGGTTTTCGTTTGAATTTTGAATATAATTGTTGCAGATTATTACTTCGGGTGGACTGACATGTTAACTTGATTTCACTCTCCATTGTGTGATCGTATTCGTCGGCTTCATAAAATCAAATTTTTATCCTTGTTTTATTGTTCCTTGCGTTGCGGATAATCTATAGCCACTAATTACGATGACAAGTTGCAATAAATATTATACACAATATATTGTCCAATTGTAAATGCTTATTAATATACATATTGGTAGGTGCACATCTTGATGTAGAAGTTTGATATCTTTGCTTGTGCTTTCTTGTTGCAACGCTTACGAACAGCTACATCGCATCACGGTTTCAGAAGAAAAATACCAGTTAACTCATCAAGTAACCGGTAGTTTTGCTGATTGTAGTTTGCTACGTTATTCCTGCTATTGCGCTGTTCGTCCCCTCGAACAATCAACCGAAGGCCTAACCGATTTGAGTGCTCTTGACCTAGTTGTCTACAAGGCGGTCTTTCGATTAATCTCAGCGTCGCGCCTCACCAATTTGAGCGCAGCGAACAACACGATCGGAGTGTACATTGCTGACGAAAGTTCACCAAAACAGCCAAGAGAAAGAACATAATTTACCAGCTTGTAAAAGGTCCTTATTTTTAAAGCGGTCTTTACATGAAATGATAGTTTCTTGTGAAGCAAATATGATTGATAAGTAGAGCGACAAAAATTCAGAGAATGTGCTCTGTTTTTTAATAACGATTGAATCGGGTGTATACATTCAGTCTGTACTTTCATTACGAGATGAGAAAACTCTTTTCCCAGCAACTCGGTTTGTTCTAAGTGTTCTATTCTTCATGCTAACGCTTCAAGAATATTGTTTTCTCATCGAAATTCATTCTTTTGATTCATGTCTTCATTAAATTCGAATGTAATTTATTCTAGTAAAAATCCTCATTTCAGTTCCATGCAACATTTGAATATCAGTGATGATATATACATTATCCTAACAGGACAACACAACTCAAAATCATGTAGATAAAACCAGCTTCATCTCTCATAAACAGGACATTTAAAAAAAATGTGACTCTTTTTGTTGTATCACAACAAGTCTTGAATTCCAGCAAAGCATCAATCAACAGAACAGACTGATGCATCCAGTTACACAAAATTTTCCATAAGATACTTTCGGGCTTCAATCTGGCTTTCGTCATATTCATTTCATTTAGCATATAGGTACTTGTAGCTTCAGGACTAGTCTCCACTATCCTTGCAGTTTATCTTAAGGCTATGAACGTTCCTCTTGAATATAGAATTGTTGTGTGCAATTTTTAAATAAACTAAAAATGCATTGTGAAATTAGAAAAATGCACTCATGTGAGCTTCTGCTGTTTATATTCGAAAGGTAAGATAAAGATATTTCGATTACATAAAAATCCCGTGGTTTTTGTTACCTGAAAGCTTTTAATTTGAGAAATAAATGGTACTTTAAAACACTCCAAAAAATTTGATTCTATAGAGGTACTTGTTTAATTGATAAATTCAGATGTAAAAAGCAAACAAATTACTATTGTTAGTGATGTTTTTCAAATAAAAATAAAAATGGTAGAAGTCTTCCTGCAAAATGTTGTCGAAAAACAGGGGATGAGTAATAAATCTTCAAAATTTTCTTTGTTGTTTTTTCTTCATGAATGCCTACCATGAATTTAATTCACTGATTTGGTTTTTTTGATGATTAGCATATGCAGATAGATATTTACGTAGATTTATTTATTTACTCACAAAATTCTAGTCACAATATTGATAACAAGCTCGTAGAAATTTTTCCTTGCAAGCGATGGAATCAAAAATAAATAAACCGCAATAAAATTAAGATTTCAACAACTCCAAACCAAATAAATTACGAATTACAGTCATTTCATAAACAGAAGTAAAAAATACTTTAAATGATATTACTTTTTCATTTCAGAAGTTTATCCGTTTCCGTAAGATAAAGTATCTTTAGAATTGTATCCATTATTCATTCATTATCCTCTTTTTGTGAATTCGCTGTTCTAGAAATATGATTTGATTTTTTTTTTGAATTTCAAATGAAGCTTGAACCAAGTGAGTGAATGCTATAAATCAAGCATTTTTCCAGCTTATTATTTTCGTTTCCTGAAATACATAATGATTTGATGATTGGGTAGTTTTGAAAATGATGTTATTTTTAGTTTATGAATTATTCATGGAACATGCTTTTGCTTTTATTGATAATGTACGGGGTTGATGGTCAAAGAGGTTGCTGGGTTGGATAAGAGAGCTGTCGCAAAGAAATGAGCCCTTATCATGTATAAATTGATTTTCGAGTTAAACTCATAGTTTAATGCCTTCAAAACTTTTGAGTGGACAGTACGTTGAAATCAGAAAATTTGTATATTAAAATTCTTCTGGAAACAGAGAGAAGATTTCGTAGGTAGTGCGGTGTAGCAGGGAATTCAAAACTCGATTCCTTAAAAAAATGATCGCTCTATTTCAATAGTCTTTAAGCCTTAATTTTGTCCAAATGTCGTTACCCGAATACGATTGCACAACTGGCCCAGTACTGGGCCAGTGCTGGCTGAGCGCCCATTAGCGCTGGCCGAGTCTCGTTCGCCAGTGCTGGCCCAGTAACATATAAGCGCTGGATGATAACTACGGGCGGACGTTGTATGCCAGTTTTGGGCCAAAACTCAAAAACAGGACTGGCCCTGGCCGTCATACAAAGAACGGCAGTGTTGGCTGAGTGTCGGCTGAGTGCCGTAAAATGGCACTGAACTTGCACTGGGAGAGTGCTGTAAAATGGAACTGGCGATCGGCACTGGTTGAGTGTAGATTGAGTGTTCTAACCCTGTTCGCGTAGTGTTTTGTCGTTCAAGCGTTTATATAAAGAGTCAATCAGACCCTGCTTCAACCAAAATTCTTACGTAATGAATGAACGCTTCCTGAAGGGATGGTACGATTCATATTAACTCATTCCACTTACTGTAACGCTCATCATTTTTATTATTATATATATATATATATATATATATATATATATATATATATATATATATATATATATATACACATATATATATACACACACACACACACACACATATATATATATATATATATATATATATATAGTTATCACTGGAAAGTGTTTGGGAGAACTTCAAGGATCGCATTTCGCGGCTTGTTTGCTTTAAAATTTATTCCATCAATGTTGCGAATCTTTATCAATTTCATTTATTTCTCTCTCTTAAAATCTGTACATTATACATACATATACTATAGTAATCCCGATAGGTGACAAAACTATTTATTCGGATATGCGAACATCTACTGTAATTGAAAATATATAAAAAAAAATTATCAAACAATTTCACCACCATGTTGGTTACTTAGTTCATTGCATTTGATATTTTTCGTTGTGCTGCTATCTTTGTCGTCAATTCTTTTATGCTGACTATACAAAGTGCAATTATTTGATTGCGATTCATAGAGTTTATCTAAAAAAATTTGATTGATTGATTAGTAAGTAATATATGTTAATATTTATATATATTTAAAAATTCACACCTTCTTCTTCTGCACAATCGTAAAACCATCGACTTGTCTTTCCATAGGAATACATACAAACGTAGTCCAGATTTAAATTTGTCACATTTGCGGTTAGCAAGGGCTCAGCAACACCTGGTAACAACACTTCCAGCCAGCCACCTGTGAAGCATATATCGGTAAGTCGTTTTAAATTTTGTATATAGTTACAATATATTGACTTACACGTTGTTTGACGAACAACAATTGAAATTGGCCACATCGGCGAGGTGATATTTTTAATGTGGCTTTTATCTAAATCTATGCCATTACAGTTGAGAACTGAAAGTGTGTTGGCCCATCCTCCAATGACTTGAAAAAAATAGGTTAACTATATGAAAAGGATGCAAAAAAAATATTTGTGTGCCTTTTTTAAGTCAACTAAAGTTTTGGTATTGTTTTTTTATTATTCCTCACTTTGAAATGATGAGTTACATTGGATTTTATGAGGAATCAATTAGGAAACAGAATGGGGCTTTCCGGATATTATTGGTATGAGATTTGTGTAGTGTAAAATTGTGAACAAACCGTGTTTTTTTATAGAAAGAATAGTAAAAGTAAATCAAAGTAAAAAATACACATTAAAAATATGTGAAATGTGTACCCAAAAAATATGAACGTTTTATATTTTTTGGGTACAAGCTGCAACTGCAAATGGGACAAAGTCGGAGTATATGAAAAATCAGACAAATTTCTTTTCTGGGACAAAGTTTGGAATTGAATATCAAAAAATTAACTCACCAATTCGACAATCGACTTTATTTTTACTACTAGTCAATCCAATATTCGCATCATGATATGCAAACGTATACAATTTCAAATATAAATTATACTTATGACTTTGATAGTTTTTCATAAAATCAACCGGGAAATAATGTTCACAATCTTTTGCATCGGTCACAAACTCACGACACGTCGCCAATTTCGATATTGGCACATTAATTCGACTACTTGAAATTTTCAATAAAATTGATAGAAATATTATAACCGCTAGCGTATAAACTCGAAACATGTTCGTATGAATTTTCAATGACAATTGATATGAATAATATTCGAAAATGTACAAATGTTGAGACGGAAAATAAATATGAGCATCAAAAGACAATGTCAAAGACATTTATAGCTTTTTGAAGATAAGGATGGGATGTCGTGATAGAGTGAGTGATATTTGGAAAATAATATTATCATGTAGACATTTAGGGTGATACCATGCTGGTCAGTCAACAAAAATAAGTAGTGTTGGCTTTCTTCTTATGTTAATAATACTTTGATGAAAAAGATAAGTACATTCTGCATTAACGCTACTAACAATTCGTGAAAATGTAGTGATAAAAGTATGTGAACTCAAACAGAACTTATCGTCTACGAAGGTTCTATATAATCGATTTGGTGAATGTTAATTTGATAACAAATGGATAGTCAAACGAACATTTAAGCACTCTTCGATAAACTAGGCAAGGATAGCAAGATATAGCCGCCACATATTACAACCTTTAACCTAGGGTCGAACGATTTTAAATTGTGCTGATTTATTTAAATTATTTAGAGCATCTATCTGTACAGAATATAAAAAAATTGTTTCGAGTTTTACTCCATTTTTTCCGTTGTAAATTATAGTAAGTAAAAGATCTAGAAACTTGTGTGTTTTCCTCCTTCTCGGTTTGTGTATTATCTCCTTCAATAAATAATACTGCCAAAGCTGAAACGCTTTCCTGGCCCATTGTACTTGTGAAATCATTTTTTATTCGTTTTCCATGGTTTTGCTATTTTTTTATATAATTTAAGAAGGTTTCATCTGGTAGCAACGTAAAAAATTGGGTTTCGTTTATATCTACGTTTTCAAGAAAAGTGCTGTTTTATCCGAAAAAAACGTTATTTTTCAGGAGAGGTAAAAAAACTTCGATTCATATTTCCCGCTCGCACTGACAGTTATGATTAGGTTTTCTCACATATTTCAGTGAATTGATTTTCTGTTATTTCAGGAAAGTGAAAAAAGTCGATTTCCTTACATTTTTTGATCTTTTGAACGAAAAAACCTCTTGTATTCATTAGTTAATCTTCCTTAAAGGTTCCTGTTGGTTCGTTTGTGTGTACTGTTCCTTGCGTTAAATTAGTGTTTCCTTTTTTAACGATGCATTGCAACGTTTGCAGCTTTCAATAAGATAGACATATTTACTCATATCAACAGATTTTATCGTCCCGGCCGAAGCTGTATCATTTGAAAGCACTTTGATGTCAAAAACACCTGGTTCTGCTGTTTTCAACTTACCTTCTTCAAAATTGAACCTCAGTTCGGACGAGTTAAACTCCATAAAAAATAGTTAATTAATTTTTGTCAAAACTATCCAATATTATGAAAAATATATTGTCCGCCAGTTCGAAGAAAGTTGCTTCGAGAAACATGTAATAGAAAAATCGACACGTCCAGCATCTCAAAACCAAATGTTTTTTTTTTGGAAAATTACATTCAATTTGCGATTCCTGGAACATACATGATGTTTATGATTGAAGTTGCGATGTCTTCAGACTGTCTTCTGTAGTCTTCACACAAGTATGCACATGAATTAAAATTTCATGGGTCGCCAAATATGTCTTCTAATGTTTTTCGTGTCCTGCAAAGTTAAAAAATAGTTTCATTCTCTCTGAGCTGAATCCAACACACTATCTATAGACCAGGGCGGATCTATAAAAAAACGACTACATTTGGTCGTTGAGGGCTTGGAGGGAAAGTGCCCTTCATGCCCACACTGTAATTGGATAAATTAGACAAGTACAAATAAAAGGGCTGATCTTCGGTCGGCCATTATTTTAACATCTTTACTTGAAGCGTATACAGGTAAGCGTTTAAGTGATTCCGAATAGATAAGAACAAAAAGTGAACTTCACGCACATATGTATAATAATAGAGCGCCATTATTAAGCAATTCCTTCTTATCTGATGATAAGAGGGCGATTTGTAATCGTGACTCTAGTCATTCTAGTCTAGAATTGTGATTGGTTGAATTGTCTAGATGAACGTCAACCATTTTGGTGCAGGTGTTGTATGCATTTCAGCAGCTAATCAAACATTTTATTACGCTTTCCAATGATAAGATTTGTAGTACGCACTTCCGCTTAGCTCAAACCTTGTTCTTGTATGAAATCCTAGCATAGGACAGTACAAATAAATATTTACATGCTGTTACTGTAATACCAAACATTCAGAATCGAATAATGAAAGGGTGCCCAAATGAATCACGATACTTTTCGACTCTTCATTCCTCCGAGACTTTTAATTTTTCGTTATTTGTCAGCTTCTCATTATTACTACATTACATTACAATTTTGCTTTTGTCAAGTAACTATGAATTTGCCAAACAATACCTGAATAAAATTTCATTTTGTTGTAATAAAAATTGAAGGAGTTATTTTGATTTCATTCAAATTTTTCTTCATGATTTGTGTTGTGTAAATAATTGTGGCCGCGACTGTATATGTAAAGGGACAATTTTTTCCACAAGCCTCGTTTTTTCAGGTGCTTCACGTATCTGAACGCTTCAAATATTTTTATCGAAAGTCGTTTGTTTTATCCTTTGTTGCGATACCGAATTTCGTCGAATTAAAGTGCAACTTGGCAATTCGTAACTTCAGTTAAAAATTTCCACAAGAAAGGCGCGAATGTTGATAAGACAGCACATATTTGATAAGTTTTTCAATACAGTTTTTGTTACTTCACTTCTGTCACTTCACAATTTTTATTGAAACATGTTTAAATTTGAATTCATTTTTCTTGAAACATAGTTCACGCATTTCTTTTCGCCCTTTTTATTCATAAAATTTTGTAACGATTTCTTCGGTTGCATTCCAACAAACAATGCACGCGTTTTAAAAGTGTTGATTTTAAAATAACTCAACCTTGTATGCCAAAGATGAAGATCAATGATGCATCAGTAAAGACTAAGAAACTTATTTTGCGGTGCAATAAAATATGAAGTCTTATGCAGTTTGCACGCAACACAATTAAAATCAAATTTCGCTAACAGAAAAGTCCTATTCGTGTAATTTTTTAGCATTTGTATTTATGAATGAAAGTTGTTTATGAATTACATATTGATTATTCTGTGTACATTTTTGGCAGAGCAACATTACAAAATTTTTTATAATAAAACCATGCTATAGCTTTGCATGTTAAGAGGTTATCTGAGTACGCTTGATTTAATGTTAATGCCAAAATACTGACATTCTATGGATTTCATTGTTTATTTTAAACTGAACGTTGATTTGAGTGTGTGGTATTTTATTTAGGTTTCCTTGTGTAGGATTGATATGTTGGTTATTTAGAGTTATTTAGTTATTTTCATCTGAATCCCTTTCAAAACGACATAGAGTTGACGATGCCATAAGTTTCTGATATATAAATATGTATGTATTCACATGCATCATTGTTTTATATTTTTACTTTTGAATCACATTTGCTTTACTTAATATGCAATGAATTGGTTAAATATAAAAAATATTTTTGTTTCCTGGTTGTGTAATCTGTTTGTAACATTGTACAACTCCAGTCAGCGAAAACAGGAGGCATAAATGGTTTTGCATGCGGACGCGCAAGTGATTAGCTGCAGATCTGTGTGTATAATAAATGGTTTTCAGTTTAAACTCTCGCATTGTGCTTTCAAGCCTTTGAAAATTTCGAAAACCATAACTAACTGATTAAACGAATTCAGCCTTGCATTTGATATTTTTCGCTGCCTTCCTATCCTTGCCATCAGTTTTTTACTGACTATACAATCGGACATTTCTTTGATGGTGGTTTATGTTGCTTATCTGAAGCATTTCAATGATTCATTATAATTGGATACTAATGTTAAATTTTTGAAAATACATACCTTCCTCTTCGACACAGTTATAAAACCATCTACTTTTTTTTCCTCCAAACGAATACAAACAAATGTATTCCAGATCTAAATTCGTAACGTTTCCAGCTAACAACGGCTCAGCAACACCTGGTAAGGATACTTCAAGCCAGCCACCTATAATATATTCGATCATAGTAAATTACTTTTGTAATTATATACGGAAGAAGACGTAGATCAACTTACATGTTGTCTGGCTTATAATAATTTCAGTAGGCCACATCGGTTCGATGGTATTTTTAATATTACTTTCATATAAATCCTTGCCGTTGCAGTTGAGAGTTGATCGTGTGTTTTCCCAGCCTCCAATGACTTGAAAAAAAAGCAATTATGATGGTGTTATGCAAATTAGAAACAAAAATAATCTTCTTTATGAAAAACAAATCCAAAATATATTTCCAAACTCTAAGATTCTGGATAAAATTGCCCCCGAATTTAAGTGAAATAAATTAGGGGATATAATGAAGCTTTTTACAAATTACTGGCTTGTGTTTTGTTGTTTATGCAGTGTAAAAGTTGTGAAAAACATATTTTATTTATATACAGAATATTAAATACCAAATCAAACATGAAGGCATTCATTGAAAATATTTCAAGTCTGACCGCGGATCGTTCGAACAGACTTGGACACCGAATGAGGAAAAAAATCAGAATGTATTGTTACAAAGAAAAATCAGACAAACATTTTTGTTCTTAGAAAACTATGACATTGAACATTTCAAGATCAAAAGAGAAACATACTAATTCGACAATCGACTTGATCCTTTTTATTGGTCAATACAAAATCAGCATCCCAATATGCAAACGCATAAAATTTCATATATAACTTATAGTTTTGACTTTGATAATTTTTTATGGATTCAATTGGGAAAAAATGTTCACAATCAATTGCACCAGTCACAAATTCACGACACGTAGCCAATTTTGACAATGGCACCGATTGATTTCGACCGGCCAAAGTTTTCGATAAAATTGAGAGAAATATTAAAGTTGCCAGCGCACAAATTCGATACATTTTTGTTTAAATATGAATCAGATTGAATAGTACGACAAGATTGAGATTGAAAACAAATATGTGCGTTACCACGCAATGAGAAAGACTTTTATATCTTTTTAAAGATAAGGGTGTGATGCAGTGAATGGAATTTGAAGTAGATATCAAGTAGGCAAATATAATGTAGGTCAGGTAACAAATGCAAATATTTCTGATTCTGTTCTTATGTTACTAATTCTCTCAAGAAAAGTTAAAATACAATATTTATATATTTAAAAAAAGCTTACTTATAATGTGCATACAAACAAAATCTATCTTCTACATAGATTTGTTATACAATTTTTTTTGAATCTTTTTGGCGAGTGTTTCTTAAGGCACCCATTCCCGGGAAGCATGTTGTAAAAGCCAAAGAAATTGAATTTTCGCTATCAATATCAGGCCCGTCACAACAAAATGTACTTTTGTTTTTATCTTTTTGGCTATCATGGTTAGCTTTATACAAATATATTTTATGTGTCTACCGTTTCAAGAATTAGACTAAGATTGATACCAATGGTTTCTTTTGGGATTGTTTCAAATTCAATTTTTGAAGAATATTAGTTTCTTGACGCATAAGTATCCAAGTCGTTCTGGAAACATAGTCGTTCATAGTTTAAGTTGTGAAAATGACCGCTCTACGCTACAATTGGTGATAATAAGGCAGCGAAATATCCTTATAGGAACTTTGAACAAAGTTTCACGTATTTTTTTTGCCTTTATCTTTAGATTCAACGCGGGTATAAATCAGATATTGAAGGCTCCTCAAACGATATTGATGCTATTATCTGAAAATTGCATGGTACATTTTTCGAATTCTGTTCAGTTTTTCGTGAGAAATTCAAATCTGGAGATACAATTGTTACGGCATTATCAATTCGGGTCACTTAAATAAGCCTATTCCTCCCGAGAACTACACAGGCTAGATATGTACTATATACTCGTCCCGATCGATTGATTTCTCTAGCAAGGCATGAATCATTTTAGGTTTTTGTTCAGCCTATCGAATACTGTACGGATTCAAGCCCATCGAATCTGCTTGCTGCATAGGATCAGAATGTTCCTAGTGTTTAACATGGCTACCTATCGAGGTGACTTAAAGCCACGGGTCTCTTTGGATCCGGGTTTCTTTTAAGTGACAACCACGCACTCTCGTAGCCATTGCGGGTGTACCAGTTTGCCTAATGAGTACAGGCTCAGTGACCTTACTGGTGAAAACGAGGCCTGTCTATACCTCTGTCAATCTTTTGGTCCCGCCAACAGGTTGAATCGGAACTCCACGTCGAGCCGCCAAAGATAGTGAAGAAGTCCTCATACTCGAAAGTATGTCGTATGTATGATTGTATTGTCATGCAAATGAAGACTTTGAATTTGTAAAAGAATTTGCGTAAAATTGTAAACTGTTACTATACAACACCCCAGTTCAAGCAGTTGTAAGGAATATCAACTTTGGATGATCAAATGGCAGATAAATCAGAACATTTCACAGACATTTCTCGAGATGCATCCGAAAATTAAAAACTTTTTAAATATTCTTGCCTCTTCTATTCGTCGATAAAAAATTTGTCTTCGATCATCAATAGAAGGAGACCACCTGACATTATTGAACTTCCCCCACGTTCATAAAAAAGCACATATTATTTTACGTAAAAGAAATCGAAAACACAATAAAATGGTTTCCTTATTTTAAATCAATAACTCTTACATAGTTGGTTCATGTCTTATGTGTTTGGTTTAAAACATCTCTTAATTTTGTACTTGATTTTTCAGTACCCATATTTATCTTTCAATATTTATGATTATAGAACTTCACCGTATTGCGTCTGGCTTTAAGTTTGATTACAAGTCTCTTTAATGTTTTAAATGTGTGTGAATAAATTTTGATTGTGAACTTGGATTTTTTCGCAATCAACTTTATTATGATTTTCAAGCCAGTGGCAGTGACCATCTCCTGACTCGAAGTCTGTATCCGCCTTTGATAATACAAGCATTTATTTGTTCATTATGTAATCACCTAAGAAAATGCCAGTATCATTGGCTCTTAGTTATGCAATAGTATTAAAATACTCATAAAAAATAATTCAACTCTTTTAAAATACAAATCATTATTGATTTCTTTTCAAAAAGTAGTATTTTTTATTTGAACGATCAAAGATTTTAGTTTGAAGTAATTTTATTGTATATGATATTTTATTATCTTCCATGCAATTTTTATAAATCGTGTAGCTTAAAAATATGTAGAAGTTGTAGGTATTAGGTTATAAAAATACTTATGTTTGCTTATATATGCCGCTCTTGATTCTGATTCGATATTTTTATTTTGGGTTCCAGATAAATCTTTAACAAATGTTTGAAATTTTTCAACATATTATCCTTTTCTTGAGATATTTCTTGCAATCGAAACTAACAAAAATTTGATTCAATAATTGCAGCATTTCATTTATTATTACGTTTATTGCATTGTTATCCTTGCGATTAATCCTTTCTTAGTGATTATATACGGCATCTATTTGAAGACGGCTCTGAGCATCTATCTAAAATAGCTAAATAATTGTATTTAATTTTTATGCAATAAATTCTGGTACAACATTTTTAAAAATACATACCTTCCTCTTCGGCACAGTTATAAAACCATCGACTCTTTTTTCCTCCATCAGAATACAAACAAATGTATTCCAGATCTAAATTCGTAACATTTCCTGCTAACAACGGCTCAGCAACACCTGGTAAGGATACCTCAAGCCAGCCACCTATTAAATATTCGATGATAGTAAATTACTTTTGGAATTACATACGGAAGAAGACGTAGATCAACTTACATGTTGTCTGGCTTATAATAATTTCAGTAGGCCACATCGGTTCGATGGTATTTTTCATTTTACTTTCATATAAATCTTTACCGTTGTAGTTGAGAGTTGAACGTGTGTTTTCCCATCCTCCAATGACTTGAAAAAAAGCAATTATGATGAGATTATGCAAATTAAAGACACAACTAGTTTTCCTAACCTTATAAATTACCAAAAACTGATTTGAGTGGAAATCAACTAGAGAATGGAATACAGCTACTCGCAAATTACTAGCGCAAGTTTTGTTGTTATTCTGATATAATGAGTACTATAAGCAAATACAATGTAATAGCTATCAAAAATGCGTACTATTTATGCAAAGCCTATCAAAGATTACAAAATCAAAGCAAAAATATTCAGATAGATTGAGTTCACATCGAAATCAATTAAAAAGCATCTGAACCTCTAGTCGCAAGGAAAATCAGGCGGAAATCTTAACAAACTTTTACATTGAACAGGAAACATTTCTAAATCAAAAGAGAAACTTACTAATTCGACAATCTTTTTGATCCTTTTTACTGGTCAAAATAAAATCAGCATCCCAATATGCATACGCGTAAAATTTCATATAAATCTTGTACTTTTGATTTTGATAATTTTTTATAGAATCAATTGGGAAGTAATGTTCACAATCTTTTGCACCAGTCACAAACTCACGACACGTAGCCAATTTTGACAATGGCACCGATTGATTTCGTCCGCACATAGCTTTTGATAATATTGACAAAAATACTAAAACTGCTAGCGTGAGAATTGAAGACATTTTTGTTTGAATTTTCAATAATAATTGATATGAACTATATGTGAAAATGTGCGAAAGACGAGTCTGAAAATAAATATGAGTGTCAAAATGCAATATCGAAGACTTTTATAGGTACCTAAAGATAAGAATATGCTGGAATGAGTTGTATCGTGAAATCAGTTACAAGTAGACATTGTACGGAATACGATGTAGGTCGAACGACAAAGGTAAATAAACTTTGTTTTCTTCTTCTGAGAATATTTCTTGAAATAACTGCATTTTTCAATTAACGCTATCATTGATGCAAAAGATAGTAAATAATAATTACCGGTCGCAAACTCACTAAACGTAGCTAATTTCGACATTGGCATCGACTGATTTCGGCTACCCATTGTTTTCAATAAAATTAACAAGAGTATTAAAGCTGCTAGCGTCCCCACATTAGATATTATTGTTTAAATTTTCAATAACATATAAATAATATTCGAAAATGTATAACAGTTCAGATTGAAAAGAAATATGCGCGTCGAAAGACAACGCGAAGGCTTTTATATATATTTTGAAGATGCGATTGTAATAAAGGGGTGTAAACTTTGAAATATATCATTATTTAGTAAATATTTGGGCAAAGGCTGATAGTCCTGGGTTTCTTCTTACGATATTATTTCTATAAAGAAAACGATAAGTGCATTCTTCATGAACGCTAGTTATGATACCAAAGAAATGTATTTAAAAGACTTCTCTTCTACGGAAATTTCTTTCCTTCCTATACTTGTTTAATTTTTTTGGTATGTGCTTACATATCAAATATACATTGAACAATCGTTAGAAGAATTAAACTTCCTACGAAAAGTTAGATAAGCTGATGGTTTCAAAACCAGCCTTTTTTGGAGGCTGGAATGCATTTCAGAGAGCAAAATGGCTGATGAAATGATATTGACCTGTTCACTTGAAGCGCATACAGATAAGCCACTTGAGACGATCTCGTCACCAACCAATCGAATAGAACAGAGCTATAGCTCAAAGTCATGCACACCTGCAAAACAAAGAGCCTCACTATAAGCCGGTTCCGTGATCAGATGACAGCGCCATTATCAATCATAATTCTAGTTGCTCTCAAATAGAACAGGTTTCTCGAAAATTGCATACGTGGCGTGATTGGTTGAATTGTCTAGCGCCACGTCAACCATTTTGGTGAAGGTACTTTGGATATTTCTGTAGCCAATCAAACAATTTTAATCAAAAAAACTTGAAATTTTCAAGAAAGTATGACTTTCCATGAATTAATATATTTTCATCCCATTTTTCCGATTGGCTGCTATTTTCTACAATGCTGAATGTTCCATATTACTTAGTTGAGCTAACCGATGGTAATTATAAATGACTGAAATAGTTGGCAATACCGTTTAATCACAAGTTGGTAATAATATTGTTTAATTGTGGATATATTCGCATGTAAACTTTTTATATACTTTTAAAAAAGCATTGAATATAATCGTGGGAAATAAATTAAACAAAATAAAATCAAAAATGTGCTATACAATTTCTCGAAATGAATGATCATTAGATCGTTTAACGATTATCTCCGTGATCAGGTTGACTTCAAAAGTAACTGACAATAGAGCCAATTGGGAAATAATGTTCACAATCTCTTCAACCGGTCACAAACTCACTACACGTAGAAAATTTCGACATTGGCACCGAATTAACGTGAATAGTAGTAGTATTTAATATTTCTCAATTTACTGATAACAATTTTTATTATCTTTTGCGTTTATCTCTTACATATGGTTTTATCGTTAAGACACTTTATCTTAAAACATACATATTTATAAATGAAACGCATTGATATTTCCCTCGAAAATCACTATTCTCTATTCTATTTTACAGCGTTTTAAATATTCCTAATTAACACCAAGTTTGTAACTGAGTTTGAAATATATAATCAAATCTCATTTACTTTCATCCTTTTTGGACGCTTTGTTATTCATCCAGTGATTTTCTATTTTGCAAACCATTTATCTATCACTTTAGTCGACCTCTTTCAATATTAATTTTCTATACACCGAAAAAAAAATTCTTACGCCATTGGTCAAAGTTTAGCTTGTAAAATTAAAAGTAGATGGTAAACGAGAAGGTGAAGAAGGGCTAAGACAAAAAAAAATAAGGTGAAAGTTTTTGGGTTGGTTGGCTGTTGTTAGGCTTGAAATGAAATATGTATATAAGCGGTTTTCTATGTTACTTTTGTTGGGCAGGGTGGGAGTTTGAGGAGGTATTTGCTTGCTTTCATTATTAATGAAAAGGGATAAGAAACGAGAAATGAATGCTGCTCTTACTTCTACTATTTACAATCAACTATTTGTTTTCGTATCCGCCGTTGATTCTCCAAACTTATTCATAAACCTCTTGACCAAATTAATCGCTTTTTCGTTGGTTTCCATTCAAACACCATGAATTCTAACCACCCAAAGCAATTTAAAATCGATGTAGGTAAAGCAAAAGGGAAATTACTAATTAATTAGATTAATCCTGCTGAAAGTGATGATTCGTGCAGCCCATGCTGTTGGTATCATCTATTCGAAGATTACGTCAACTTTGTTGTACGCCTCTATTTGTGTTCGTCATCATGTTGGGAAAATTCAAGCATGAAATTGATTCCACTCTGTTAATTAGGTATGGCGAAACAGGATGAAATTTGATAGTTTGTATCCTATATTTATTTATTTTATGGCAAGTAGCACTATCGTGCTAACGTAAATATTAGCACCAACAATCCGTGGTATCGCAACATGGGCTAGTAATTAAGAAGGAAGAAGAAAATGGGGAAGTAGTATCGCAATAAGTAGGCCTACCTTGGAGAAAATTATGGAGCTTTTCTTGCAGTATTATATATATGTATAAGGTCCGCATGTTAGGTATATGGAATAAACATGCAAGTGCTAATTTAGTTTGTTTTACAAAGTTCAAGAATGATTAATTGTTGGCATGTTTGGTAATCTATGTCATTTATAGTTTGAAACTGCGCGAAAAAACTGTTGAATTGTACTCTTATTTTATCCAACATGTGTTTAAAGATTTGCTAGAAAAAAAACACTGCCTTCATAAAATTCAAGTTCAACTTCGGTTATAGAATGCAGAATTGTTTTTTCATAGATATTATATTCACTGCTGCGTCGTATTATGATTTGAAACAGTAGTACATTTGAGGAAAAGGATTTAAAATTCAAAGCAAAGAAATAGCTAATCAATAATAAATGTGATTACTATACATATTTGGAGAATTAGTATGCATATTTAGATAAAAAGCTGCATATCAAAAATCTCTTTTTTTAAATACTGTTTTACTGCCGCATATAATCGATTTTAAACTTTATCTATTTGTCATGTGTACTTCATTTAAATCAATGGAATATTTCACGTAACGTACTCATTCATTTGCTTATAGTGTATTCAATCCATGGAAATGATTTATAAAATGATCATTATTGAATTTCGAAAGTCCACATCTCCTTTCATTTATGCGACCGCCAATAATTTTACAAATTTCGTGGATGCCCCTATCATGCGAAAGACACAACGCTTCAGTCTCGGTTGCTCTTCTAAATATGGGTACTCCTCAGCTGGCCGTTGTCCTTTGAAGATGCAAAACCATCACATACAGCAGCTATTTATCACGAGGATATCGTTTCGTCCTCTTTTCATGACCTCTAAATAAGTAGATTCAAACATCAGTCCCGTTTTATATTTGCAGCTTTAAAAGTTGTTGCAATTTTTTGCTGTTGTAAAAAATGGCTAAATGTTCGACGCAGAATTTTCGCTTTCCTCCTTTTATGCGGCATATTATCCTAGCACAAAAAAAAACAAACAAAACAAAAGCGCGAGTCGATCAGAATATCGTAATTTTGATTTATTTTTGTCATATCCCCTCATTTGAATTTTAAAATAGCAAGGCGTGCTGAAAGTACGCATTATCGGGCGCTGAAGGGTGTGAACGATTTTTTTAGGGGAGAAGAGAAAGTTTTGGGACATATTTTGACGATTGAAGCATTGCGTTTTATAGACGATTTCTTAACCGTCTTCCAATGGCGCGTGATTACACTTCGATTTTAACTTTCTGACTCGTGTGGATGGTTTACGCTTGCACCCGTCATTTCAATCCATAATTTTACCACGGTTTGTTGGCGCGAACTTAAATGGCGCACAATTTTAGGCGAGTTGGGAAAGCGGCATTCGGCCTTAAATATTGAAGCTTCAATAAATTTCATGTAAAATGTTTCAACTGATTCCAGTTTTGAACACTATGAATGCGATCATTTCTGACTTATGAATAAATATTTTTTAGAGAATTTTTTAATTTCCTTGCTTTAGGACGGTTTACGCTATAAAATCACCCTCCATTGAATTATATATTCAGTTCACTGAACGTTTATCCGCAATGAAAAATAAATTTAGCCAAATATGGGTTTGTCTTCGTCATTTTGGCGATGCTCAAGTCATGGAGAAATAGACTTTCGATCTTGAAAAATTGTTAAGAAACCGTTGTACATACACAAATTCAATTCTCATCTATCCTAAATTGTTGGACCATCGTCACTTCTTCTTACTGCCGTCATTTTATTCAGAACGAGTAAGATGGTAATAAGGATACGCAAAGCTCATTGAATAGAGTCTTGCATTCACAATGTCCTATATAAGCTCTTCACGTACGAGATGCGAAATCACAGCAATTTCGACGAAAAAATTCTTGGTTTCACCACCAATACATAAGTATACATATTGTCTGTCGAGACTACATAATCTTCTTAGCTCCTGTTTTCGTTATATAGTATAGAACAATTTATATCGTCGTAGATGATTTTTCTTTTGCCTGGGAAATTTGAATTCCTCTTGGTCAGAATGGGGTGCGATGTGTTTTTTTTAACTGATACCTTTTTATTTATTTTTTGTCCGGTGAATTCGGGCGCGTCTGGATAGGTGTTCGAAAGAATGGAAAACAGGAAAAGAATGGTCGGCTTTTTTTTCTGGTATGCCTTTCTAAATTGAGTAATTCGAATGAGAAACAATATACGCGGGAAATTGGAGTCGTAAAATGAAAGCTGGCCTTCGTGAATCTTCTCATTCCGCTACTCGACAATTTCCAGGTCACTGGATTTTAATAAGTTTTCGCGCGTCGCTACCGTTAGTAGAGTGGATTTTTAGTTAATCACGACGAGGTGTTGTGAAAGCTGCATGGCGCCATGAATAGGGATGGGATTTATTGATGATTGCTTCGATTGCAAGCACGGCAACAATTGTTGAAAACTGATGAAATTGTAAGTAAACTTCGCATTTTTTTTTGATTTTCTTCACTTCTGTTAACACATCAATCGATTATTATACTTGCCACATGCTTCTCTTTACTTCCGTTTATCTAAAATCAACATTGCTAGCGTCCATCTTTCCAGTTTCCGCTCAATTAAGGAACAACTTACATACATACATACTATAAAAAAAGGTTCGATAAGCTGAAATTGATCGCTCGGTCGATTGATTGATTGATTGATTGCCACAGATACGAAGAAAGGGAGATTTCGAATGGAACACACCTTCAACAGAAACTGATACAAGGGTATCAATTACTTATCGCTAAAATACAGTATTTTTCGACCCTATTGACATTCTACTTACGAGGAGCTCAGGCTATAAAGTAAATGATATTAACTTGTTTTTGACGACGAAAGAATTGCGGAAAAGTCGTAGTTAATGATGACAAGCAGCGTTTGTGGAAAATGTGAAAATGTAAAAGTGACCACGTAATGAAAAACGTGTCTGTCACAATATCAATCAATGGAAAAACAATACTGTTATTTTGGGGTGCTAAGTCATGAAACTACTCAAGTATAACACGTAGTGCTCAAACAACAGTAGGAATATGAATAAAAAGAAGTGCAACACAATACAATTCTTTTCGTGGGTATACGGTTTATCTTCTTCAAATTTACACATTCTTTATTATAATAAAACTGAAGAGGAGACGTGCATTGGTTTTAATTACAAAAGGAAATATATTTGGAAATTTTATAAAGAGGAGAAATTTTTTTTTGCGGAAACATTTGTAACCAGAAAAAAAATACAATTTCAAAAACTTTTGTCTGTCTGTGTCTACTAATATATTGATAAAACCTGCTACAGTAACAGCTTACAACTGGGTTCGACATTTAGGTACACAGATACTTTTTATCCTGATAAACGAAGGGAGTCGTCGCATAGCCAAAAAAACTGTATCTCAAGATTTAAATTTCGCTCTCAAAACTGAACGCAGAACTTAAAAGGTACCAGAAGCGATATTTATTACGGGTTGCAGGCAATCAGTATTTCTAATTCTTATTTTCTTTTCTGGCTAGCCGTGAATATGTAAAAGAATCAACACAAAACCTTTCTTAAAGCTCAAAAGAACGATAGAAACGAAAGAATGATGATCACTAAGCTAAGCAAGTAAAATTCCGGGCACAATTAGTTTCCAAATCAAATGCCTTTCCTTTATCAAAAATTAAAATTGTTGTTTTCCAAAATATAATTATCAAAAGTCATGTCGTAAGAGTCAACTAAAATTTTATGAAAATCTCATACATGGGAAAGTTTCGACAAACTTTTCAACGTATTTAAAACTTTAATTCAGACTACCTAATTGGGAGGGAGAAACAAACCAAAATGTTCTTACTGAATATACGAACAATACCGAAAACAATTACCATATATTCGGGAATTGCGAAACTTTCATTCAAGGTGATTTTCTTTGTTTCAAGAATGTGTATTGTATGGAAAACAAAACATAAATTAGGTTGTGAATTTGGTTTTGATAATAATATTGTGTAGCGTTCCGGAATGATATGAAAATTGTATGCGTGAATGAGGATAAAGTATACTTGTATGAATAAATAACACTGCAAAATCTCATCACAAAATCGTCCTTTTGATAGAAGCACACCGATATCGAAATGATGGGGAAAATAATAGATTCTTATTTGAAGATTGAATTCAACTGTCAATAATTTTTCCAAGGATGTGAAATCAAAATTGCTTAAAAAATTTCGATAAATAAATGAGTTATGAATTAATTGCCGCATAATGAGAAAAACATTCTGGTGGTAGCTTATTCGCTTGACTACTCGTCCTTGTACTTGAATCGCTAATCCTTTAATTACTTTGCTGAATGTGCACGTTTCTACTTAAGTGGTTATTTTCTTGTCTATTCCTGTGGAGTACGTTAGCGAAAGTAGTGTGTTACTACACTGACGTGAATGTCAATTATAACAAAAATTGTACTACGGATCACTAGATAAGGTACTTAGCGATCAGTTACGGCTGAATGTAGACACGTCGCAGTTATAACAAATCGGTTTGCACTCATAACTATTTTTGTCGTGGGTATTTTCCACGTCTATCCAATAGATAAAAAACAAAACTGTTGTGTTTCCTAAGACGGGATGTTTATTATTTTATTTTTGTACATATATGTAAAAAAATGTAAATGACAAACAATATTGCATGTGATATCATGCACGATATTTTCCTTGGGGTATGCAAATACGATCTTGCAAAGATTTTAAATGATTTTATATGTACAAAAAAATATTTCACCTTAGATTCATTCAATTACCGGAAACAAATGTTTCCATATGGTGATACTGAGATAAAAAATGTCAGCCCTCCTATCCAAAACAAACATATCAAAAATGCTGCGTTTAAAATGACTGCAAAAGAAATGAAAACATTCATCCATATTTTTACTTCAATTATTGGGGATCTAGTACCATCTGATGATTCAGTTTACCAATTCTTAACAGTTTTAGTTAAGCTGGTAGAAAAAATTCTTTTACCGTGTTTTAATGAAGAAATTCTTAATGACTTAGCAATGATAGTGAGAATTCAAAATGAATCTTTTCAACATTTGTTCAACGAAGCGTTGAAACCGAAATTTCATAATCTAGTTCATTACAGGACAGTTATAAAAAATCTTGGTCCACTAAGAAACCTGTGGTGCTTTCGTTTCGAAGCTGAACACAAATTATACAAAACATACGCAAGAAATATTTCATCACGCGTCAACATTCCCTTTTCACTAGCTAAAAAAGCTTCTTTAAAATTTTCTAGTTTGCTTGCGCAAAATGAGTTCGACTACAAGCAAATAGATTTTAAGGATAAGAAGGAACCAATTACGTTTGAAAGTGTGACATACTTCACTAATTCAGAAAACTTGAACAATTGCAATTTTGATCACTTTCCTATTTTTAAAGTTAAAAGTATAATATATTGGGGTATGAAATTCAATATTGGTCACATTCTTACAATAAGTAACCCACCAAAACTTCCCCATGTTTATGAAATTAGCGACATTGTTAGATGGGACCATAGTACAATTGCATTTGTTTGTTTAAAATATGAAGCTGTGGCTTTTTTGCCTCATTTTCAAGCATTTTCTGTTGCGAATGTCGTAGAACATTCATTTACAATATTTTTATTGAAACCATATGTATTTGATGGTCCTCCAATCCATTTATACACATTGAACAATGGGTTAAAAGTGGTACGCTTAAAGAAATATTGGAGTACAATATAGAATTAGAAGTTTATTAACTATAGTCATTATATTGAATAGCTGCTTATTTTGATAAAACTGAAAATTTTGTAAAATAATATAGAATTAAGTTTCCTTCATGACTTGTTATTAAAATGAATAATGTTGTGTTACACAATTTCCATTTTGTAATTAATTTAGACACATCAATAACAAATTATACAATATGATTCCATTGTTTGTTATCAATTTTATTATCTATGATAAAGACGTTAGATAATCAGCTGAATCATAACCGATTTCTTATTATTTTCAACGATGTTTTCTATTAAATCAACAAGAATTTCATTTAAACAAACAAGAGGAAATTCTTTTTACTATCAATTTGACAATCTTATTGGCAAAAATGCGTAGGGATTTCTTTTTACTTTTGTTAGAGTTCACAGGGTACATTTTTCTCAGTGTACGTATTTCAAGCACCAGTTGTGCTCTTCTTCAGTACATGTGACCAAAATTCAATGCATCCATAGATGGGAACTAAGAGAAAAGGTATCAAAATTACAACTTAATTACAATTCTTAATTGCAATCTTTTTAGGCAGATAAATTTCCAATCGCGGGCGATACTATATCTTTGGAGATCCTTCAGCCATTTTTTCGCGGTCGATTTCCTCCTTCCTTTGCTACTGACCACCACATCGAGGTTGACCCATCGATCTTCGGGTTCCTTCAGAATTGCACATCACCGCTATATTGTCCCAGCCGAAGTTGTGTCCATCCCCAACAACATTGACTTGAGCGACGCAGGGTCTCTTCCTTTCTTCCTCGCAAGTTCCATCTCTCTTACATGCTCCTCTCATCGTACAGACACCAGTTGCTTGGTTTGCCCTATATAGGTTTTTTCACAGTCCAGGAATGAAACCTTATAAATTTCACTTAGTTCGTGATTTAGTTTTTTATCATTAGCGGATCCTAGGATATTCTTTAGCTGATGATTTCTGCTCGATGAAACCATATCTATATGCAGAATATTCAGCAGCTTCCTTATATTTTCCAGATCCCGGTTGTTTAACGTTCGCATAATTGATTAAAAAGATTACTTTTAACTGTTCCTTTAAAACGTTATATATATTTTAGGTTATTTTACATATACGTATTTCGGGAGTAATTGTTCACCCTTCTTCAGTGTATAAAAAGGTTTTACAAAGATTACTTTTAACTGTTCCTTTTTATACACTGAAGAAGGGTGAACAATTACTCCCGAAATACGTATATGTAAAATAACCCAAAATATATATAACGTTTTAAAGGAACAGTTAAAAGTAATCTTTTTAATCAAAGCTTCCTTATCTTTCCTAGCACTGTCGAATGTGTTACTCCTATCCTTATTTTGTGGTCGTCATCTCCCCTTTGGATACTGCTCAGTTCGGTGTCGTCCATACGTCAGGCTTTTTTCCTGAAGAGGTTGAGAGTCATAGACGGGTGGTAGCCATTTGTGATGCCTGTGTCGAGTATGTCCTCTTTCCCTCTTGGACAGAAAGGCACCGTATATAGGCGATGGATCATGGAATAAAAAGGGGCCATTTTGTGAATGTAAGAATGGTTCGAATTAGAGGGAATCGTTCTCTGAGTGTGAGTGGGTTTCCTAAATATGTCGAGTTCAATCGTTCCCTGTGATCTAATGATCTTAAAGTTCAAAAACGGAATTTCTCCTTCCTTCTTTAACTTCCATTGGAAATTGTAAGTTTCGGTGGGTTTTGTACAGGTTTCCTATAGTTTCTTCCGCTTCCTCTTCATGAACAATGGCAAGGATGTCGTCCATATACCTCACCCAGAATTTTGGCAATAACTCCTTCTCTTGTTCAATCCTGAACATGAAAAGTTCGCTCAAGAACGAGGAAAGGGTTTTTTTTGGCCTTTTCCTGCAAGGGAGGTTGGATCCTTGCTTAATAGCCATTCCACCAGGTAAAGCAGCGCTTTCTTGATCGGGATGCTGGGAAATAGACATTTCACATCAAATGACACAATGCGTTCCTCTGGCGCAATGTATCCTACGTTCCCCAGTTTTCCCAAGAGATCCTCTCTGTTTCTTGAAGATTTTGGATTGTTTAAATCCCAACGCAGTTGATTCTTCACAATAGCAATTTAGCGAGGTTTTGAGTAGGGGAGTTTGTGGCAGCAACTACTTTCCTATATTCATTCCTCGGTTTATGAATTTTGGGCAAGCCCTAATTCTTGGGAGCGACACAAAAATTAATCTGCAAAAATTTCGTTTGATAAAAATATGCGTCATACTCCGTGTGTTACAAAGAATAAATCATTTAGGAAACAAAAACAAGATTATTTCCACGAAACAATCTGTGCTCAAATCAGTTTGATTCTATTGAACTACTTGAACCTTAGGCACATAAAAGTTTTCTCTAAACAAAGGTCAGACAGTTAAAAACCGAAACTTCATTTTGAAATTGACGTACATTTCATTTTTAATCTTCATGTTTATCTTGAAAAAACTAAAATCTTTGTGTGATTAATAAAAATGTCAAAAAACTTCGTCTTGAAGCTCATATTGTAAATGATAACAATAATCACCATTTACAAAATATTTAAACAAAGAAACAATTAATTAAACTCAAAGAATCTTCTATTAACTAAATGTGAATTACAATCATTGAACATGGTTTCATTGTATCCTAAAACCATGGTAGTAAATCTCTATATAAGTTAATTAGAAATAAAAAAGCGTCTTGATGCTTTTTAAATAAGTGCAAGACAAAAGTCTTGCGTCTTTATTCTATGACTCTAGATTACAAAAAGAACTTAGTCTAAAGTGCGCTTATCCTATTTATACCCTAAAAGCGCTGACTGCGCGTCTAACCGATTCCCTTTGTTCAGTAGCGTGTGTCTTATGTTTACTTCCTAATGCGCTGACTGCGCGTCTGGCCGATTTCCTCTGGTCATGCTTGTAATAATGCATCGTTGCATTATTGAATGGGAGTGTCGTGTTAACTCTTCCCCCTTTGAAAACGATGGTCCACTATCGTCAAAAAATAACGTAAGTTGAATCTTAGCTGAGGTGTGCTGTTAGTTTGAACTAATGATGTCTTAACTTTTTCTGGAGTCTGCTTTTTTTGCTTTTTCTGGAGTCTGTGTAGAAGAGGAATAGATTTTAATATTTTGGTTTTTAGAATACAATTTCCAAAATTTAGAAGTATGATTACTATCACACTGGCGAGTCCATAGTTGGTGAATTGGTAGCTATTCCTTTCATATTGTAGAAGACTGATTCTTTTGGAGTTATTGATGTGAAGATCAGTCGTAACTTCCAACGATAATGGTTTAAATTCCTAACCATTCTGGGATGTTTGCAGAATTGTAAGGAGAATTTGTAGAGCCGATTCCTCCTTCTCGAAGTATGTTCTTTAATTTGCCTTTATGGTCGCATTGTCAAATTTGAACAAAAATGAGCCATTTAGATTGTATGTGAGGAAACCAACGAAGTTGTTTAGGAATAAAATTCCAGGAAGAATGTAATCGATGGTTGGAATTTTCTCGTTGCTGATTTTATTATAATTCGTGTTGACGCTTTTCATTAAATTAGGGATACAAGATGTATTGCTTATTTCTAGTAAATTAGAATCTTTACAAATAAAGAAATGATTATAAGTTATGCAATTACAGTTTCGAAAATTGTATCTGGGCATTTAATGATTTTTTCAAATTGAATCGCGTTAACTAAATTTCCCTTTTTTACTGGTTTTGAAAACATTAGAGAATTTACATTGCCAGCCAATGAATTGCATAGTTAATATTAATAAGTTCCTCTTTCGCAATTTTAAATTTAAATTGAATTTGAAAAACAATGTTGTTATTTGCTTGACTACATTTTTTAAGTAAATCTTTAATCTCGTTATTTATTTTAGTTATCGTATTTATGCGGCCATTGTACAACTGGTTTATAATGACTCGCTTACATTACACATTAGAAATAATGGTAGTGAAATCCTCGTGATCTGGGTTGCCGGCGAACAATTTCCAGGCAGTACTTATAAAATCTAGTGGTATTTTTACTCCGCGAAGCATGAAGTTACGGACGACGGTTACTATTTGCTGTAATTCATGTGATAGGTATTTTGCAAGGGGATGATACTGCACTATAAAAAATTTAAAAACGTATGTGCTTGCGATATGATTATACTAGTCCAAATCGATTCATGTATCAGCTTAAAGTTCCTATTGCGAATTCTAGTTTGTCTACAAGAGGGGTCACTACTTGCGAGTTCGGGAAGTCCAGAATTTGTACTTTCGTACCGCCTAAAGATGCATCTTGAAACAATCAATTACGGATTTTATCTTTATGGACTATTTTACCGGATGCTGTTAGTATGGTGGTATGTCTGTTTTCTCTGACAGTTTCTTGGCGATATCTAGGTGTAAGTTTTGATCCCTTTCGCTTATTTTGTCTAACGAAAACTATTTCTCCTATTGGGTAGTCTTTAATTGGCTGCCTTGATTTATTGTGAAACGTTAGGTCCTGACTTTGCTTATTTTTAAGTTTTTCAATATTTGCCAACCGGATGTTTTCTAGCTCTTCGGGAGAGGCATTAGGGAAGCGTCCAAAGAACAAATCTACTGGTTTTTTTCGAGTGACTGAGTGGATTGAATGATTGTATTCATTCACTGCTCTTTCCAGCAATTCATCGAATGTACAAGAGGGCTCTTCTCTTTTAAGGCACCTCATCGTTTCTGTTAATGTCGAGTGCCATCTTTCGACTTGCCCATTTACTTCACTCTTATATGGTGGCGTCTGGAACGTTTTGATTTTAAGCTCATCTTCCATCATTGACATTAAAGTTGGGGAGCGAAGAGCTCCTTCGTTGTCAATTACTATATTTTCCGGCACACAGAAATAGAAAATAATGTCTCTCAAGGGACCTCTGATATCTTCTACGGATTTAGACGAAATTTTTTTTGCTAAAGCAAATTTAGAAAATTTATCGATTGCAGATAGAACTCGATGTTTTTCTGTAGCAAATAAATCGACGTGTATCGTGTGCCCTGGATACATTGGAATGGGGGTTGCGTTAATGACAGTCTTATTTGGGTGTCTGTCATATTTGCACTCTTTGCATATGGTACAACGCTTAACTATTTTTTTAATTTTTGATGACATTTGGGGGAAATAGAAATTTTCCAATAATTGGAGACGATTCTCTTCGGCGTTCCTATGTGCTCTTTTGTGTACTCGGAGTATTCTCTCCTCTTGCTCTACTGCGTTTGGGATATCCTCAACCATTTTTCTGGTAAACCTTACTTTATAGTTACGGAAATGAACAGGGTAGATTCTCTGGATAAGGCCAAATGTACCTTCATCTGTAAGTAATCCGTTAAGGATGCTAGGATTTAAGTATCTTTTAAAAAGTTGCACTATATCTTGCTCTGTGAAATTTTGCTGGATGATAATGTGTCGAGTGTAGTGTTCGAAAGGATTCAGAAGTTGGTAACTATTTTCGTCTCCTACTTTTAGAATAACTTGGTTTCTGAAAACGTTAATTGGCATCTCGATAGAAGGGATAAGATCCTGTGCCGAGCTTTCGGCACTGTGCTCCGTGGGAGTCATTGAGTTTATCTGTGAATTTTTTGGAGGCCTGGAGAGTGAATCGGCAACAATATTCGCCTTACCTGGCTTATATTGCAGTTCATAGTTATATTCCTCTAAAATAGCTTTCCAGCGCTTCATCTTAGAATTGTTGTTTCTGTTACTTAACGCATATGTTAATGGCTGGTGATCTGTGAAAATCTTCACTTTTTTTGAACCGTAGAGGAAGTTTCGTAATGCGTTAAGTGCCCATATGATCGCGAGCATTTCCTTCTCGTTAGTTGCGTAGTTCTCTTCGGTCTTATTAAGAGTACGCGACAAAAAGGATATTGGTTTGTCGTTTTGTGACAATACAGCGCCGATTGCGAAGTTCGAGGCATCGGTGGTCAGCTCGAATGGCTTACTAAAGTCTGGATGAGCTAAGATTACCTCTTTAGAAACGAGACAAGTTTTTAATTTAGTAAAAGCTTCAAGTGCTTTACTATCAAGAACTACGGGCTTGTCTTTTGAAACATGCTTGGACACACGTCCATCTTCCCCTCTTAAAAGGTATGTCAAGGGTTTAGCGATTCTGGCATAGTCTCTTATAAACCGCCTATAATACCCTGACATACCAAGAAACGATCTGAGCTCCTTGAGTGTTGTCGGGGGTGAGAATGAGGCAATAGCTTGTGCCTTTTTGGGGTTACTTTTTATTCCCTTGATACTGACAATGAATCCCAGGAATTCTACTTCTTTTTGAAGGAATTCGGATTTGTCAAGATTTATTTTCATGTTCGCACGTTCTAGGGTCTTGAGTACTGCGTCAAGATTCCGAAAGTGGTCTTCTTCATCTTTACCGAAAATGATAATATCGTCTATGTAAATATGACATCGCTTCCCAATATGATCTCTTAAAATATCATCTAGAGCTCTTTGGAATATAGGGGGTCCATTCTTTAAGCCGAAAGGAAGGCGTAAGAACTCATATTTACCATTATTTATTGAAAAAGCCGTTTTCTCGATGTCACATTCTCTAAGCTGTATCTGGTGAAATCCACTTTTCAGATCAATTATTGAAAAGAATTCATTTCCACCTAAATTGGAAAGGACTTCGTTGATATCTGGGATTGGATAAGAATCTGTGATTGTGATAGAATTCAATTTTCTATAATCAAACACTAACCGAAATTTCTTTTCACCGGAGGAGTCCTCTTTCTTGGGAACGATCCATACTGGAGCGTTGTATGGTGATCTTGAAGGTCTAATAATCCCATCATTTAAAAGTTTTTTAATTTCCTTTTCCACTACGTTCTTTAGTGCTTGTGGATATGGGTATGACTTAGAATATACTGGATCTTTTGTTGCCGTTCGAATTTCTCCCTTTACATTTGTCGTATAAGTTAATTTTTCATTGGGTTCGGCATACACGCTAGAATGTGTTTTTAAAATTGATTTAAGTCGCGAAATTTGCCTTTCCGTCATATGAGTAATCCGAAGGTTCAAATGATTTACTGTTTGGGATAGATGCTGTTTCAAAGGGATGTGAAGATTTGCTTTTAAAGACATATAATTGCTGTTAGTGTGAATAATAGCTTGTAACTTTTTCAAGCTATCATTTCCGATTATTCCCGCGAATGTTTCTAGAGTGGGAAGTATGAAAAATTTCAATTTTTCTGCGAACGGGCCGAATAGATTGACATATGCATGGTGCGTAATATTGATTGCACCACCAACTGAGTTAACTATAAAAGGACTTTCGTTAGCAATAGGATTACGAATAAGTTTAGGCTGGATATAATTTTTATTAGAGCCTGTATCTATTAGAATTTTTAAGGTTTGACCGCTCTTCGCCGTGTATTCTAAATACGGAAGCGAAGAGCTCACAGCTCTAAAAAATTAATGTTATCAACTTGCTCTGCCTGTTCGGACTCGTTAAGATCTAAAGAGTCAAGATAGTCCTCAATAGAGATATCCGCATCTGTTCCTGTTATGACTGTTTCTGTTATATCAGGTTGTTCCATTTCATATGTTTCACGCACATCTGAACTATACCTAGTTGGTTCTATATTAAAAAGCCTTTGAACTTTATTGGGTGTTTTCACTTGCTGTGATGGTAGTCTTTTACTAGGGAACTGAGACTTTCTAATCGGAGGTCGGTTTTGGTAATTTAACGCTTGGGATCTTATAGAGTGATCAACATCCATTGGCTCGTATACTCTCGGTTTTGGAGGCAATGCCCTATAATTGAGGTTGCTACTCTGATGCTGCATTTGCCTATGAAACTGTGGTACCTGTGGAGCACGGGGATCGCAAAGAAGCTCGGGATGAAAGTCGTTTCTGCCTACATTATTGCCTAGATTTTGCCGCGGATAGATTTTCCTTGTCGACAAAGGAAGTGGAACGTGCGGAATTCGCGAGAAGCGTCTATTCGAAGAGTTGTGAGCATGCTGTGTTCGATAATTTACATTTTCAAGCTTTAGGCATAAATGCAAAGCCTGAGGGAGGTCTACTGGCTCTTTGATACTTAAAAGACGTGGTAAGTCGCCTCTAAGGCCTCTGACGAAAGTATCTAAGGCTTTCTCACGGTAACACTGTGTTAAGCTGCTCAACGATTCGTGCCCTAACTCCATAGCGGACAATTTGTTCAAAATTAAGGAAAGATGATGGTAAACACTTTGATAGAACTCATGAATAGTGCCTGCACCTTGAACAAGTGTAGTTAATTGATATTCAAGTGTTCCCAGGTCACGCTTGTCTGCGTAATGCAGAGTGAGGCATTTGGAAATTTTTTTCCAATTCAAGGGGGTGTTGTAGGACTCAAGGGCAATGTCTGCCTGTCCTATTATCTTATTCCGTATAACGGAAAGAATGCCATAGTACTTAGGTGTACCTCTTAGGTGTTCGTAAATATGGAGGATTCTTTCAACACTTTTCCTCCACGAACTATATTCGCTTGGGTCACCCGAAAATGTCCTTAAACTTTTTACGACATCCGGTATCCTATCCATATCGGATAGGTTCCTTTCATTGTCGACATTTATTTCGACATCTAATTCATTATTTATATCCGTCGCGGGATTCATTATGGAGCTAAACATTTGCCTACCCTGTGTTTGTAAAGTTTCAGACACGACTCTAGTTATGAGTTGAATTAACTCCGCGTTATTTTCGTTCGACGCAACCACATGGTGGCTCGGACTTCCGGAAGTTTCAACCCGCAATACCGGAGAACGAATTAAATTATTCGGGGTGGCCATAGTTTAAATTTTTAGTAGATTTAATATGTCACTTTTATATTTGGCAATCACTTTACTTCGCGAGGATTTCACTTTACATTCGTTCGATAATTTCTTTAGATTAAGTACAACATATTATTTCATGAATTTCAACTCAGTTAATATAAACAAGTAACTAATTTCTTTAGTTTTTCAAATGAAATATTAATTTTGAAGTTAAAAAGTGAATTTACATTAGCTGAGTTGCTACACTTTCTTAAACGTTACTTACAGGATAATTAAAATTTCGTTAAAAAGCTGCATGCTCCAGGTTTTTTGGTTGTGGACCGCTCTCCCGCAAGTTGTGTTGGCTTCTTCCTTTTCCTCCAAGTTGGTTACTAAGGAGCCTTCTCACACTAAACACGCCGAATTCTCCTTGTTTGATTTTCGCAAGGGTTTTCACTGAGCACACCTATTGCACCTAGCTTGTTTTTCGCGAGGGTTTTGAATTTTACGGGCTTGGTTTTTGTCCGTGCACAAAATTGCAAAAAAGGCGCGCGTACTTGACTCGTACCGTGAAAACTATTTATTATTTTAACGCGCGTACTTGATTTTTGTATCGCGATAACTTTTTCCAAGACGCGTACTTGGTTTTCGCCGCGTATCTTGTTTTTCAGCGTGGCGGAACGCGGTCCCTGCTCGGGCGCCAGTTAATTAGAAATAAAAAAGCGTCTTGATGCTTTTTAATAAGTGCAAGACAAAAGTCTTGCGTCTTTATTCTATGACTCTAGATTACAAAAAGAACTTAGTCTAAAGTGCGCTTATCCTATTTATACCCTAAAAGCGCTGACTGCGCGTCTAACCGATTCCCTTTGTTCAGTAGCGTGTGTCTTATGTTTACTTCCTAATGCGCTGACTGCGCGTCTGGCCGATTTCCTCTGGTCATGCTTGTAATAATGCATCGTTGCATTATTGAATGGGAGTGTCGTGTTAACTTATATATGTACATATATATCTTTCCACTGTGCTATCTCATAATATTCTCGAAAAATAAGTTACACCATCACGATGCGGATCTTATTTGAGAAAGATAAATGATTCGTCCAGCTTAGCTGACTCTAATTGGAATTTGCTGTCGTGACAAAGTGCATAATTTTCCAAAAGTAAGCATTTGAAACGTCTTATCTGTTAAGCTCTACAGTTTATTTTTTCTTCGCCCAGTAACGAACAGCTCATTCAAAAAAAATGGTCTCTCATTTTTCAGATAATTATCTTCGGTTGGACCGTCGCTGTTATATTTGATAGGTTGAAAAGTGTTTGTTTGTTACTTGCTGATTTATTCATGGATATGTAGTCTGTGAAGAATCAAGGATGTTTAGTGGTGTCAGATATTCAGAAAGCAGATGATGAGATAGTGATGCATAGATAGATACATTTTGTTATATTGCTTCTCCAAACGTTGGTTTTGTGTACCTACATATGTATTGGTTTTAACGTGACTAATAGCTGAAGATTCAGCACGAGAAGTAAAGAAATCGGAAAAATGGCCAAACGGTTCAAGAAAGTTATTTTTGAAATTATAGAACATTGCAAAATTAGATACATCTCAGTGCTTTTCTAATATCTTTGGAAACACATTCAAAATTTCTAGAAACTCATGTTCGCTTATAGTCTTCTAACTGCTAGCAGTCACAATAATCGCTAGACAAAACAGTGTGTAGGATGTTAATGCGTATGCCCATCCATTTGTAAAAGCTTCACTATACAACAGAGATTGAACATGTCTGTTGCTACATATGAAGACAATATTTTAATATACAATCATGAGTATCTGACGGAATGAATTCGAATTTTCGTATTTGAATATGCAAAGTAGAAAATTACAGTATCTACATCGTATCCGTATCGTATCACGTTTCTTAAGAATAAGAATCTAC
This sequence comes from Oxycera nigricornis, assembly GCA_963942545.1. NCBI lineage: Eukaryota > Metazoa > Arthropoda > Insecta > Diptera > Stratiomyidae > Oxycera > Oxycera nigricornis. The sequence goes on from OZ012663.1 coordinate 97,353,198, forward strand.
ATATATGTACTTCTACACCTACAAAAAAGTACTTATAATATATTTCACTTCTCTCTTCGTTTCTTCGAATGGTAAGCTTGTTGTACGATGTCTTGTCACAGACTGCTAGAAAGTTTCATTGAGTTCTCTGAAAGCTGTGTAGGCTGTACTCCAAATATACATAGATTGAAGATTAATGCATCCGTCTCGAAGATGTATACAAGACACATGTATGTACTTTCAATGCAATGACGCCTTTAGCTTAAGCTAATATATACTACATACATATACGAAGGATGCACGTTGAAATGAAGCCACTTGTTGTGAAACCAACTCCTACCTTAGGAAAAGCATTTTAGTAATAGTTTCACTGAAAATTTCATACGTAGTATTCATACATAGATACAAAAAGACATCATACAACCATCAAGATCAGTACTACATAAAGCAAGTAGACCTTTGAACAGAATAGAAAGTCGTAGAGCAGGGTATTTGAGAAATTGTTGACAAAAAGGATGGAGAACTAGCAAGTAGTGTTTACAGGCGAATATTCTTCTGGTCGTGCTCCTACTTATTTACTTCACGGCGAGCTTTAGCGATTTTAAGTAGACGTCTTACCTTGATTTATGCTTTCACGTTTTTCAATTGAAGGGCAGTTAGCTGAAATCGTTGAGTGATGAGGGGGGGGAGGGTTTATGGTGATTATGGAAAACGAAAATGATTTTCATTCCATTTAAAAGCGCACGTGTTTTTGAAGCTTTTCGGTGATGGCGTAGAATGAAGAGAGCAAATATTTTGCAGAATATGATAAATGATTCAGTCTGTTGGTGAAATGTTTTTGAATGCTGATTTTTTTCTTCGGGTAATTAATATGACTAATCATCAGATTACTATACCATTGAAGAAATGAATAGTCCTAAAATTCAGTTTTGATTTATGTGCGCAACTGTTTGGTGAGGAGGAACACTTTATTTATTACCTAAACATTGAATAAGCATCTGAAATAGGACGAACCGTCAAGAAATCTTGGTAATTTGAAATTTTAAGATTTAAAACGATTTTCTTCCAATGACTTTGAACTTTATACAGTGCAAGGCTCTGGGTATCAATTGTTTATTTTGTATACATTTCACGAAAAAACTTTTTTTTGTGAATGAGTTTGTCGTTCTTGTTATTCTGAACGACAAAGTTTTTTTAGTCATTTGATTTTAAGTAGGTTTCGCTTGGATTGAATAATCATCCAAGCCAAAAAGGTTATTATTATTGTAGAAGTATAAAGTTTCAACTTTGAACTTTGTGTTTTGCTTTATTTACTTGTAAACTTTCGGCTGAGTTGTTCATAGACTGTGGTAGCTTTTCTTTTTAATGAATTACTTAGTAACACAAATGGAATAGATTTCAATGATGAATAATTTAGAAATAATTTTAAAGCCATTCTTATGCGATTATAGGATATTTAACGTGGATACAATTTCTTTTTATCACAGCACTTTTTGTGAAACGTGCATGAAGGGCGTTGTCTTACCTTCTGTGAAAAATATCCAAAATGAAGTTCTTTTCTGTTTCTTTTGAAGGCGCGCGGGAAGCACCTTTTGCAGCTACTGTGGCAGTTTGCAAGAAACGTTACTTTTGTTGGGGTGTTGGGGCTAAATCACTGCAATGCATGATTTATGCCAAATGATAAAGAAAATGGAACAGTTTCTTTTTGTTTGCATTCATAACCTTTGAATGTTGCCACCTATGCTGAAATTTGGCACAGTTAAATGCAAATAAAACTATCAACTTTTTGCCATTTTTTTGGCAAACAAAACCTTTCTGTATGGCTTGTACAAATTTATGGAACTCAAAATCCTTCTGCAATATTGCCTGCATTAAAGAATTTTTATTGCTGGTTGGATTGACATAAAACTAGAAAGTTGCACGAAATGTATAAGTAAATTTCAAATAGTTTAACATTTTCAATTGCTTCTTTGTCATAAGTGAAATGTAAATTGTCATTAAAATTATTTTATTCCCATTTAAAGTCAAGATGTGATCAGTAAATTATGAAAAAATCAGCTCATTATTAACAGTCGAGCAGACTAACAATTTTCTACCGAATGCAAAGGTGTAAATGTCTTTCCTCTTAGTGCTAATGTTTATTTAAAATGTCTAGCGCGAATAAATTTTCGAAACAGTCCAAGGTCGTTGATGTTATACATTTTTTATCGTTAAAAACAACTTCTTCTCTTAAATTCTATTGAAAAAGTATTTGGAAACCCAAAAGCATTTGAGACTTCCTCTCCGCAGATTTTTGAAACTAAAACTTTTTTTTTCAATAAGAGAGCCAAATGCAGTTTCCTTGAAATTCTCAAATCAGATTGTTCAAGACATTTTTTCGTACATCATACTCTCCGTTAATTCCATGCCTTTTTTTCATAAATCGTTGCACAATTTCCATACATTCCTGGCGAGAAGTTAATGTGATAATTTTTACGGTAGACACTTTTCTGGAAATTACAAAACCACAGCTATTATAAATGTGTCCAATTTCAATCTTTCTGCCTCGCAAAGTTACGTTGTCGTCTTGAAATTTGGTAATTGTACTTCATTCATCTGTAAATATTGTGAAGCGAACATAAAAAAATCATATGAAGAGCAAAATAAGAAGTTCCATCGCCAACTTGGCCATTTCTTTTCTGATTTTAAAGACTTTTAAGCACGCACCAGATTGAATTCAAGGTATTTTATGATGGTCACATCCATTTTAACCGTCGCTAATTTCACCACAAACCGGAGTAAAAGTCATTAATTCTTTTTTACGTGAAGATTCCAAATTGTTGCGTCAAGGTTTCTTGTTATCGTCGTGCGTCACACCAGCATAAGATTGTAATTAAGGAAACGATTTTATAAAGCAGCACGCGTTAGCGTGAATGTGGATTGAATTTTTTGTTCAGTGATTAATTGACGAATCAAGTGGATAAAAATTATATACCATCGAAGACAAACCAAATGTTCAATGAATTGCTTTAAGCGATGTTAGCCAACAGCTTACAAGGACAACGATGGTAAAATGTTCTTTAAAATTTTTTAAAATCAATAAAGTGGCACGCGATTGCCGAAAATACTTATTTTTCACGTCTACAATTCTGAAATATGAAAAGATAATTACCATATGTGTGGAATGGCAGTATGTTTTGTTTGTTTGTGCTGAATATAAAGCTTGATTTATGCGGTTACAGATTATTTCGGCCGGTCATGCAAAAGTTGCCATGTTTATCATAAAAATGAATAATGAGATACGTGTGAATTCCTTGGTTTTAAATTTAGTGGATTGAGTCCCTTTTCGTGGGCAGTAGTATTTATATTACAAATAACGGCACGGAAAGTTGTTGAGATTTTTTGTACATCAATATTTCATTATATATTTTAAAGCGAATCTGTTCAGATAGGATAATTTACAATTTTTATTCAAGTTGTAATTGCTATGCTCCTCGAGGTGGTTTTCTTAGAGTAATTTGCGTCTCAGGTGAAAATTATTCAAGGCTTCATTTTTCCCTCCTCGACCGGTCAAAATGAGTTTCGAATCTCGGAAAGTTTCTATAAGTTTTTTGAAGAATATACATATTTAACATATCTTTCATAGAAATTTTTCTGAAAAGCTTAATTTTTTTATAAAATAAAATGCAGTTTTGAAAATTTTTAGGGTATTTTTTCTGTAGGAAGTTTCCAAATTTCATTAAGCCAAAGAAATGCTTGAATTAATAAAAATTTTGTTACAGCATATTTTACGTGAAGATTTGGGATTACATTCTTGAAAAATAATGGTAACGTAACAATTGAAACAACTCAGTTTTGCTTCCATCTCAGTTGATTGGTAAATAACGAAAAGTGTCTTCAGTGGTGAAAAGATAATCCACAGATTTCTTACAAGAGACCTACTATCATATTATCTAAAAGTCAATTTCCTAATTGATTTTCACCCACCAAATTGTAACCTTAGTACCTATAATCGTCATCTTTGACTTTTACTAGTAATTAATTTTGATATCCTATCCTACTTGAACAGACTTTCACGCCAACACTTATCTAAACATCAAATATGCTAAATATTGATGGTTTTCCATTTCAAAGACCATTCCCAAAATAATAGAATGAATAATCACGAAAAGGCCATGGCTTGGCTTGAGAAAAAGGAAAAAAACACCTGACAAGATTCTCACATGTCATCAAAAGGATATCACGTTGTAATGTTCCGCATCAAATTAAATTTGAGGGAAATTAATGACATCGATAGAATAACGTTGTGCTCTGATCCTTTTGATCATTTCTTCAAACGTTTATATTCCTCTAAATAATTTTTTTTTGAACCGGCTCTTGATATATTTTACATTGAAATGAAAATAGATTCGTCAAAGTGTGTTTGCATACCTGAAAAGCTTAAAGACTTTTTATTTAGAAAAAAAATGATAACATTTAAATCTAGGTATGAATTGACATTCGTAGTGGTAGATACCATAATACTTCAGAATAAAGCACCTTGATATGTTCTAAGTACTAAAGGCCAGATCGGAAAATTCAACAGTTACAGTATTTGGGTATTATCCCATCAAATCCCCAGGAGATCAGCATGAGAAAGAATGTTTCGAGTAGATATCAGGAATCTACGAAAGAACCGTTATGATAGCCATCATCTTCTTTAGCGACCGCAATAAATGTCCTTATTACCTTTGCTTTCAGGCATCGCATCAATAATATCAACCATGACATCTGAAAGATATTTTCGTGGATTTTCTTTTGGTTGAAATATGGATTTTAATATATGTAGCTATGAGAATCTCGATATGCGTTTATTTAGATGCTGGCTGCTTTGTGTGTAATAAGGATTATGCTAAGTTATGAAAATCTGTTTGGATAAGAAGAAGATTTGCTGTTAGGTTGAAAGAGCAACAACCGCCGATTTGATCTCGAATGAATATGTTGTGTGTTGTGGATTTTTGTTTGCTCGTAGGTTTGTTTGGTTTTCCATAGCTAGCTTTGATGTGTAGACACATATGAATCGCATGCTTTGTAAGCAAAAAAGGATATATCTAAGAATTTTAGTTGCCAGACAGACAAAAAGCGACAAACAACAAACAACAGTAAAAAATGGGAAGACATAAAACTTTTTCTGATTTATTACTTGTGTGCTCTTCGTGTTGTACAATATCATTGTTCCATGGTAGATGGATTAATATGTTTCGTTGGTAAGACAGCGAGGAAGGATTAAGCGTGGATAAAAGTTTAATCGCTTTTTGTGAAATATTTTTAGGATTGTAGTAAAACGTAGCACAAATCGATTTCACTATCTTGAACCAAGGCCATCCTGGAAATAAAAATTCATTACTCTACTCGAAATTGCAATAAAAGAAAGTGTGGGACTGCTTATCAGGAGGTAATTGTTTTAGAGGCTCCATCCAGTCAGCGATGAAATATTGGGCGTGTGACCTTCGTGCCATTTACCTTCGCCTGCAACACATTTCTTCGAAATATCGACGATTGCGAGAGGGAATACTGTTCAGCTTATATCCGCAAAATGAACGTTTATGCGTTCAATGAGAAACTATGAGTTCAACAAGAATTCCAAATAACGCAGTGATTTCTGACATGTGTTCTTTGCCATTCACTTTACATTTCAATATTAATGCAATACTATACATTCGCGTATTATAACTATGCAATACTTATTAATATAAGGAACTTGCATTGAAGCTCACTATTGAACTTTCTTCAAATCGTTTAACATTCTGCGTGTGTCCTGAATTGTTATATTTCTGTAATGACTCCAAGCACTGGACCAGTGCCGATCGCTAGTGCTGGGGATTGGCACTTGGTCAGCACTCGAATGCAGTACTGGCCCAGCACTCAGCCAGCACTTAGCCAGCACTCAGCCAGCACTCGGCCAGCACTGGCAGCTGACCGTTGGCCGTTTGTTGTACGCCGAGGTTTGGCCGACGCTTAGCGTTGTTTCCACCGCTGGCAAAACCTGTTAGAGTACGATTGTCGCTATACAGTAATTCCCTTCTGTTTCTCGCTCGACTGCGGTTATCGACACTTGTGTTGCTGTCGAATGGAGCTGCCTTCCTATCTTGTATCACATCCAAGTGAAAGAAGATGCATTCGCTTCAACTTGCATTCATTGTGGGATGCCATGAAAATCGTATAATGCCCCCGCATACTCAGTGAATTTAAAGACTCCACGTTTATTCAATGTAAGCAAGCGGTTCAAGACTCATATGCGGATTCAAGTATAAAACGTACAAACATTATTGAAATCTGTAAAATGATCGTATGAAAGCACTTAAATTCTAAATTTTGTACTCAAATATTAAGTGGATTCAAATTAATTCAACAAGCTTTTTGTCCTGATCAACTTATTCAGATGTTCCTATTTTATTTCTCTGGTTTTTTTTTGTGTATCATTCAACGCCCAGATTGTTGCTACACAGCAGAAATCACTACAATGCTTTCCTCGCGTTCAAACAAAAAATAGTCTATAAAATATTCAAGGCTCCTACATCGTTGCTCAAGTGACACCATCCAAACAGAAAACTTCAATTACAAGATAGAGTATGAATATAAATGAAACATTCGAGACATAATAAAGAACATACAAGAGTGTCATTCCGTTTAAGGATCTTAGGAACCTTTTCAGTTGTTCGTTCAGTCTATCTATAAATTGCAAGCTGTATTGCAGACAAGTATCTTTTCAATATAAAGTTTCTATTTTCATGTCAATAGTGCGATTACATCACGATTCAATAGCGAACTTGTTCTAAGGATACATATATTCATGTATGGTGGATGTTGTGCATCTATTTCAGAGTTGACGACAAATCAATGTGTGCTTTTTTATGTGTTTCTTCTTCTATTTTGCTTAAGCGTTTTCAATTTGAAAATTTGCGGTTAGCAATGCATGTAATCTATTGATTGGTGGTTAAATGTATTTTACTCCTTTTCATCGATAGATCCATCAGAAGATTTGAGCGAGGGCTTTTTGCTGGAATGATTCAGTATCAGAAAGCATCGATGAAAGCAGCTATTGGTGCCGCATTCGTACGTTTTCTTTGATGCAAATATGTTTGTAAGTTAGTAGAAAATACAATATTCATCTTGGATGTAATAACGAAAAGACTTGATTCTTCCTCAAAATATTTCGCTAAATCGACTATCTTTAAATACTGTTCATAAATCACGTTGAATCCTTTTTACGGCCTCTTGAAACCATTGCGATGACAAAAGCAGTCACTACGAACATCCTACTAAAGTTTTCAGACGCTCGTATGTATGTATATACAATACACACACACTCCAAAATACAGCCTTTGTATTAAGTTTGTTACTTTCAAAAAGATTTATTGAATTTTCCATAGCACTAGGGACTTGTTTACATTTCTTACTTAAGAAAGAAAAAAACAACTTGTAAAGTTTTCAAACCTTACTTTTGCACGATGAAAGTTACAATTCCTGAAAGTTTTTCTACGCAGCAAACAGTTCTTCAACTAGAAACATCTATCTTTAATCTCGGTTGAAGAATATGTAAATACTTTTCGGTTGGTTTTAAGGATTTCGTTGCTGTTTGAACGTTTAGAAGTTCAGCCACTTAGTCTGTTGACGACTGACTGCCAATTCAAAGGAGTTTTTTTAACTTCCCAGTATATGGGAAGTTCTTGTAATCGCCTCGAAAATCGAAATTGAAATTTTCAACTTTTCTTTACGTTTTGAGGTCTATAGAGTATATATAAAGTGTTTTTAGAAAGGGAGATGTATGTGTGTGTGTGTGTGTGTACGTACGTACGTACGTACGTACGTTCGTGGACACTTTTTTCTACGAGCATAACTCACGTAAACAAAGTCTGATTGACTTTGTTAAGGTGTCAATCGAAGCGTCTTTGCAATTTTAAGAGCTGATTAGTTTTTGGGATACTTCGGTCGGGGGGGGTTCGCTGTTTTGCCCGTTTGAAGGTCATTTCTGTCAGGCGCTATATCTCGTGAACCAAACATACGATTTTTTTAAACAAGGTGTCAATCAACGCGTATTAACGTTTGTGTTATTCAATCAAATTTTTAAAAAAAGCCTTCGAGCGGTTTTCAAAATTTTTAGAAAAAAGTGCAAAAAATTAGGTTTTTTTTCAAAAACAATAAATTTTTAACCTTATTGTCAAGTCTTTGTAATCAATGTTTATAAAATTTATCTACTCCAAACAATGCTCGCAAAAAATCATCAAAACTTTTTCTCATGATTACGTAAAAAAATAAATTAAAAATAAAAAATCATTAAAAGTCATCATGATTTTCAAGGTCAATTTTATCATTCACTATATCTCACGAACCAGATATAATATTTGCATCATTAAGGTGTCAGTTGACGTGTATTAACATCTTTGTGAAGTTTTCAACATTATAAAAATTCGGTTTAGCGGTTTTTTTAATTTAATAGAAGAAAATGCGAAAAATTATGTTTTTTTCATACAAAATATTTTTTAACCTGATTTGCACAGCACAGTGATCCAGTTTATAAAATTTATACATTCTCATTAGTTTTTGAAGAGACACCGGCAAAATGTTCTTCCATAATTATGAAAAAACTAAATTAAAAATAAAAAAATCATTCAAAGTTACCATGTAAAGCGGGTTCATACGAGTGCTATTACTTTATATCTTTTATTCTAAAAAAAATGTTGTAAATTCAATCAAAGTTTTAAGATATTATTATAATTTGAGCAGATTTTTAATAGTTTTTATAGTCTTTTAATTAAAAAAAAATGCTTAAATTTTGAAAACCAACAAAAATTTTCAACACCAAAAAGGCCCCCCCGATTGATCCGCGTGAATATTCAATCTGTCCTCATCGACCTAAAGCCTTACATAATCAATGGACCCTCCCGTAGACGATATGATTCATATTAACTCATTCCTGTTACTATTACCTCTCATTGTTGTAATGTTGTTGATGTTTATGTAGATATTACTGGGAAGTTGACCGTGTGGACCTCAAGGGTCGCACCTCGCGGCTTGTTTTAATTTGTTTTCATCTGTTACATCAAACCATTTCAGGATCTCTTGAAAGCACTCTTGGAAATGGTTTCATAAAAGTCAGATGACATTGCGACATTCTCAAAGCTTTTTCGAAAAATTTAATATTGTCTTGGAAATAGAAACAACACTAGACCGAACCTTCGTCGTTAGCAATAAAAGTATATTAATCGTTTGTGTTATTCATGTCCTTTTTATTACATTACGCACAATTTCCTTTGGGGACTTGTTTGAATTGCTCTGGAATAGATTTAACTTACTGCCACTTTCATTTTGTTAATTTCGAAGGTCACTTTGTGGTTTCGTGAACATCATAAACATGCTTTGAATGTTTCAGCTGTAATGAAAAAGGAATCAAATGTGTTAGATACGGTCAAAGTACTGAGTGTCTTGGGTTGTATGAAAGGAATCAACCCAAATAGTTGATTTTAGACTTTATGAATTAATGAGTAAATAGGGTGGAAACCACTTAAAATGAAAAGCATGATTAAAAATACAATTAACCAAACTTACTTGTTTCTTTAGATTTTTGATGTCAGGCTTATCCTGCTGGGCTATTCCTTTATATCATTGCTATCGCATTCTCGATTTTAATTGAAACAAATGCAACGCTACCCGGCTGTGAAATAATAAATCATTAATCACAAATTAATTGCGAAAGTAGTGATGTAGTTAACGGGAGCAATATTTCGTTAATAACACTCAAATTATTTGACCTGAGGAATTGGGATAGAGCTGCCACTGGTACTATGTGTGTCCTTTCTCTCTCTAAAAAAACGCGGACAATGTCAATTGATCAGCTTAAATTCAAATTGATTTAATAAACAAAAAAGTGGAAACAGAAAATGTAAAACGAAAAGACGAAACCATGAAAATTTACGGCTTGGAGTCTCCCAGTCAATTTTTTCTCGTACTTGCTTTGCATCGTTTTGAATCACGAAGGAATTCCAATAGGATTGGTCGTGGCAATTTTGCTGAAATTGAACAGCCTTAAAGTTGAGTTTTTCTTCTTCAGTACGGTTTATACATATTGATTCTCGATGTCTCTCTACATTGTGGATTACCAAAAACAGACGTCTGGTATATAAATACACATCTGGAAAAGATTTCCCCATTATCCTGTTTCGTTTTGAGCTGCGGATTACATAGGATTTTATAAATCCAAGGATAGAATTGTAAAACAGTTGGAAATGTTTCAAATACTTTCGATTTCTGGGGATATCGTCCTCCCGAAATCGAAGTGAAAGGATTGTTACTTCGATGAATTTATATAGGGCAGGACTTAATTGAAATTCGACAATAGAACCAGACAGGAAAAGTCGTTGAATATTGGATGTTTAGAAATTTCGGTTATCTGCAATTGGTATTAGTTTTTCAAAATTGACATTGTATCCTTTTATTGCAGCTGCTTCGATGTTTCAGTACTAAAAGATACTGAGCGAGTACTTTTTGTAACAGTTCTCTGATTGTAATTTTCGCAATATCCAAAGTTTTAAATAACTTAAATTTCGGTTACTGGAAAAATTCTAAATTCATAAAAATTGCCATCATCAGACGAAGACATTCAATCCTTAAATTTTGGGATTTCATTCTCAGCAAAAATTTCTCATAATAAATCGACATCCGTGCCATTTTACTGAGCCAAAAAATGCTTGTACGTGACTGAAATGAAATTGTATCTTTCGATTCGTTGCTCCATTTTTTCAAATCTTCCAAGTAATCCGACAACTGTCATCGTTATCAATTTACCACAAGTGTGTAGATAGACGACAGAGATGATGATGATCCTTTGTTATGTTACCACACTTACGACAAGGTGTCTATGTCGAAGTTTTCTTCTGCAATTGAACATATAATCGGATGTGTTCAGCTATAGAAGCTACTAGCACGAGGACCGACGTAGATATCCTGCCCGCAGTTGATTATGTGTATCTATTATATTTATTGAAGTAAGTTAAGGACGAAAGATAAGTGTCTGTGATTCGTTAGGAGTGACTTTTGTGATAGCCAGCGATGATGACTGCGTCTGCAGTTAGTGGGAATCAGGGAGAAATGGCCATGAAAAAGAGTTGACCCTTTGAACTTCCGAAACGGGTTTTTATTATGATCCTCCGCGAAGGTAAGCAGTATTCATTTTTATTTAAATTATTGGAAAAAAACTTTCACTTTCATAAAAATTGGAATCAATCTCGGAATTCCGTCCGATTTTTTCAACTAAACACTCTTCGGCAGTCTACAATGCAAACAAACATTCTGCAGGACAATGTGAGATTTTACTAACATAAAAGGCATGCCTGTTGCTTTAGACTGGAAATTGAATACCATCAATTCATTACTATATTTCTCTCTGTTGTCAATAATGTAATGAAATACTTTATTCATTTCAAATCCAAACACAAAACAATACTCAATTTTCATGTCCCGCAGCAAGGGATCAACTCTAAGATAAATTCGCTACGGGTGTTGACTCCAAAAACAATCAGACATGATGTCGTCGCGCCATGAAAGTGTGATGAACTCCATCTGCCACGGTGCCGAATATTATTACGAATTGGATGGAATTTGTCATTGGATTTGTTTCATTGTTTGAAAGTGGAAGTTTCGATTCAATTTTGTTCAAAACAGATTCAATGTAAACAAGAATTACTGTGTTCGAATATTCTTGAATAGATGACTGTTTTGATCATGTTTTGTTAAATTAATTTGCTTAGAAAGTTCGTGTAAGTTTTTGATTACAAAATTAGCAGAGACATACTCTTTTTGTTTTTGGTTTTAGTGAAGTTTTCAAGCTGATAAATCAATTCAGTAGATAATTATCGAAAATCGTAATTAATATGCTATCATCATTATAAAAACGACATAATTTCTTATCTTGATTTTACATCGAATTTCATATATGAAATAATTGAAATGATCTAAAAATGTATTCAACATGCAACAAAGTCTTCAATCTTACATGCGTGTACCTTGTGGAGAATCTTCAGTACAGCGCGAACTTTTTTCTCTTTAAAAATACCATCCCTCGAGCATTGAAAACGAATCTTCCTACGATTGTATGTAACACATATGTTCAACCGCTGTTTTTATCGCAGGTTCGCATGCATCCCGGCGGTGGTTTTAGTCGGTAGAAATTAGGCGTGTCGAGAGGCAGGAGCTGATCGTTTTTTTTGTGAAGATTTCCACCTCCCGTTGAAAAAAGTGAAAGAAGACAATCGCACGGCTAAGCCACTATCTCACGCCCCACATGCTTGCAATCACTTCCAATCGGTTACATTTCTCACGTCTGAATAGTAAAGAATATGACATTTTAGGTGATTTTTGTTATGAAAGTCAAGTTTGTACACTTTTACCCAAAAAATTTGGTCACTTATTGATTCACGTGGTCAAAAAAAACCACTTCGTTCATACAAATAAAATTATTTCACTCAAGTATGTGATTTCGTATTTTTCCACAAAAGTCAATACACCATCATGTATGACACTAGCATCCAAATAGCACCTAGTACAAAAAAAAACCCAAAATGTTCATGATGGGAATTCAGCTCCAATTGAAATTCACGCCCTAAATCATAACTTTATCCATTCTCTGCTATGATTCCCAAAGATAAATCTATATGTATGTATGTTCAGGCAAAGTTCTGAACATTATATCATGAATACTAACAGGACCAGCCAATATTCTCACGAAAAGCCACCACAAATTGCTTCCTTCCATGCGTGTGTTTTTTTTTAAATAAAAGGAAAGTCAAAAAGGACTGCAAGGAAGCGTAAAAAATTGACGGCAAGAAAAAAAGGGACAAACCTATCAGTTTTTACTCATATCATGTCTACACACAATCCCCACTTATCTTTGTGGAAATATGCTCTTGGAGCATGTTTTGGTCTAGAAAGGTTATCGTTGGATCATCAACTAAATAACTTTCAATATACATTCTAGGAGTTCGTTTTTATCTTGCCCATTAAGTAAGCAAGGATTGCGAGGCAGGCAGGTTTTTCTATTAACATTTTTTTTGGATATTGGGATTTTGCCGTAAGGCAGAATGGTAGGAAGGAAGGAAGGAAGGAAGTATGTATATTGACCTGAAGGACTATATTAGTCGTAAATACTTCGAAGTCGTCTTCATTTTATTCCTATCGAAAACAGTGAAGTTAGGAAAGGAACATAGTAAATGAGAGAAATGTAGTGGCCAGAAGAGATGTACGAAAATTGACTCATAAAATCAACTGTTCGACATTAAATGTACTTTTTTGGGCGTAACATAAAATGTTCTAATCTAAGGGTTAAAGAGATTGGTCCTATAAGCGAAGGAAACTATTGGCAGTTATATTAATATATAAAGTTTTCTGAAAAAGAAATAGATCGCAGCAAATGGAAATTGGGAATTTTAGCTGAAGACATGAACCAGACTAAATGCTTTCTAACGTGATACTACGAACAAGTATAATTTGTGAAATGATACTTCTTCATAAATAGAAAGCCATATCTCCACGATGTTCAATATAGACCCAAACTTGGCAACGAAGGATAAAACTAACATCAATAATCATGTAACGAGTTAAGTACACAAGGAGGACTAAGTTGGAAGCCAAGAAAACTTGCATCTTATTACTATCATGAACTTTCAGTTCTAGGACAATGTAGTGAACGTTTTACGACGTGTAGATAAATACGTTCGACTTCATGAACACTAGAAGCAAGCCAACAACGGCGGATACGTGTTCACGGTAGTGGTTCCTAGTCTTCGTCCAATCTCATTACGTGAGAATCAGTCACGAAAATCAAAAAATCCAAAAATTTGAAATAGTGAAGCTAAGCCCACTATTATACTCTACACCATCAACTCGTGGAAAAATCAAGTAAATTTACGCGGACTGAATCCCGAAAACAAACAAACTAAGCTAATAAAATAATTCACGCGCAAACAACAAATGTACATTCTGCGGACGACGCACGTTCGCGGAACTTGTCAGGCAGAAATAGAACTGCCTTATGACGGCGAACCAAGCGCAGTGTCGCATCATTTGCGCGGATAAATTTACCAAATAATTTGGAGCTCAAAACACTTTCAGTAAGTAAGTGCGGGAGTGAAAAGGATGCCCAAAAAACTCTCGGTTTTCGTTTACTCCATTTTTTATTGTATTTTTATAATTTTTCATAATTCATTCATAAAATAATTAACTTACACGAAGTAGCGAAGAGTTATTTGCTTCAGGCAGGATGTAGGATCCTTATAATCAACGAACAAATTCATTTTTCAATTAATTTCTTTACTTTATGATTATTAAAATTAAAATGCCACTTATATCAGTTATGTTATTGTATCAGCACTAGGTTTTCTATAACATAATCTCAATAAATAATATCTCGTAGCAAAACGGAACAAATTAACTCAATGTAAATTTACAAGCTTTTCGTCGATCATTCGAGACCTCTTCGAAATACTTTCCGTTAATTCAACGTAGAAAGGAACTTAAGTACGAATGTATTAGTGAATTGTAGGCTTTTAATATTCAGCCTTCAAAATAGCGCCCAACGTGGGCATGTTTACATGCAAATATCTTCATTTCAGCTCAGAAAAAAACACGATTTGATTTTCTATCATCGAATTAATTTCGAATGATTATTTTGGAACATTTTTGTTAGAAACACGTTCAGAAAAATGCCAAACTTTTTAGAAACTCAGTTGATAAAATAGTGCCATGCTTTCTAAGAGTGAATTCACTCAAAATGAAACAAAAAAAGTTCATCAAATAATACAAGAATAAACTAGATTATTGGCAAGCTGTCCATTCCAACAAATCTGAAATAACTTTATCAGCCTCTTTAACATCTTACGATCTAGAAATAAATAAGAAAAATATATTAAGTCCTGAAAAGGATTATTTGTTCATACAATATACAAAACCAGCAATTCATTTATCGGCACAATTTATGATTTTTACCAGGTGCAATTGTTCTGTTCATTAAAAGTAACTGTTAAACTCAAGGAGCAGAAATTGCAAATTGTCTTCATTATAAAAGAAAAACTAGCATCGTATCCTTGCGTTCTGTTGCCAGCAAATTAGTGTCCACATAAATTATTCCACCCTATCTTTGGATGATTTTAGCATTTGCAAATGTTGTCGACACCGCGGTATACCCGTGCCTATAAAGTAAATTTAAAACACTTTAATGTTGTTCTGTTTTGTAGAAGGTGTCGCATTATCAACTGTGACGACACCTCCATCATGATAAGAACTAAGAATTTCTTGTATGAAACGTTCACACTCTCTTAGCGCCCTTTTGAATTGGTCCCGGGAGGCATATGATCAAAAAGCTCTAGAAATTATATGCTAATTAAGGTTTCATAAACAGTCGAATGTCACAAAAGAGGAAATCTTTTTGTGTGTTGCAAATAATTTCAAGCATCCAAAGACAGTGGTGTCGGAGTTCTAGAAAAACATACATAAATAACATAAATAGGATGATGCTTGAAAGTGTGCTCGTAATAAATTATGGAAATTTTCCCTTTGTTACTCACGAATGATTTTCGTTAGCTCTATTCATTGCCAGACAGCGTGTTTGAGCAAAAATGGAATCTAGATACGAAACAGGCGATATTATATAATCAAACTTGCTAAAATGAGCAATGACTTCGAATTGAAAGTTTTCCACAGAAAATTAATTGCTTGGAAAATTAGACGGAATTGCTTACATGAATTTCAGACGCCTGAATTAAATTTTATGAGGCTCGACACCTAAGATAATGTCACAAAACTAGAAAAATAGTCGACCGAGATATTCGGTACCTTTTGAAGAAGCCAACAAGCTTAATTGTAGGCTGTTATTATTCAGCCTAAAAACAGCGCCCAACGTGGGCATCTTTACATACAAATATTGCATTATTTCAGGATATATTTTTTAAATTCGAAATAAGTAAAAATTTAGAGTTGTGTCTTTATTTTTTCGTTATTATCACTTTCAAAATTTTCCACCGGATGACCAATTAAACCGTAATCCTCATCATTTGCGATCAGATCCCTTAAAATTCTAGGGAGTAAGCTAAATGAAAATTTTATCTCTGACAGTGAAGTGCATTCAACACTGTTCCAACATCCATTCAATATAATTCATCAAACGTTTCACATTTTAATCCATATACCTATGTCTTCCGTTAACGTTCAATGAGAAACTTTCATGTGTGTGACTTAATCTCGCAAGCTTATATTGGCTTCAGTGGTTCCTATCACACCGGGTGAACAATTGATTTTCCTATATAAAGTTGTTTCCTGAATTCGCCGCAAAATAGTTTCCCCTTTCGTACATCCGATAGCTTTTCTTTTAGAGATAACAGTCGGGGAAAAGTTATGCATCCAACACTGGTGAAATTGAGCTTTCTTTGACTGAAGCATAGGTGATGAAGGTGTTGTTGATAATGTTCTGAAAATGAAGACGGGGATGGATATTTTGTGGTTTATTTAGCTGGAAAATTTCTTGAAGCATGCGATCTGCTTGACTGTATGATAATCATACGTTACTTCCTGGAAAAGCTACCAGACATATTGCATTTAATTTTCTTTGGCTGATTGTTAGCTAAAGTGTTTTTAAATTCAAAAGAGAATAAATTGAGTGAAGGAAATTAATACGGCATACACATATTGCTTCACTTATTTACTTCTCCGAATAGACAGCACTGAAATCTCTGCATTCACCCTTAAATAAAGTGAGTGTTTTCCCTTCAAAGCTTTTCATTCTTCGCCTTATCAATTGTCTAGAGAAAGCTTGATCAGGACCAAAAAAAAAAGGTTTCGGAAAATGCCATATTGTCTCATTGGCACAAGTAACATTAAAAGTTCTCGGCTTTCAACAGTTTTCCCCGGGCATTCGATACGACTCGACCTGGATTTAGGGAAGACCAGCAGATGGTTATGGGAAAAGGATTAAACGGTTTGCTATGGAGTTATTTTCAGTTGTAACTAGTGCGTTGTTGGCGCTTCGTAGAGTTGGTAAATAAAAAAAAGCGTCTGAGTTATTTGCAATCGGCGGATATTGAACTGTGATTGGTTGGTAAGCATTACTAGCTTTCCACTCGTTTGAATAAAATCGTCAGGTGGTTTGTTCCTTATGGCCACAACGCTATGAAGTGGTAGTGAATGCTATCGTGACCCTGATCGTTTCGATAAAGTTGCTTGTTTGTGGTTACTATCCGAGTGAAGTGGTTCCTGTTAGCGAAGCGTGGGGACTATAAGTGGATGCAACAAGCGCGGCTAGCAAGCAAAGTAAGTTGGTGACACCATCAAGGTGAAACAAGGTGGTTGTTTGTGGGGTGTTTAAATGTGCAACAGGCAGGATATGATTTTATCAAGGTAGCTGCGGAGATGTCGTGTTATTATACGCAACATGTAAAAGCGTTGGAATATAGTGCTTTGATAATATAATCGTTAATGCTATTGTTATCTTGATAGATAGCAATATTTTCGATGGAATATGAAGCATGATTTGCTTTTGGACAGAGATTGGATTCCAGAAATTTGATGGCGTTTGATTGTGTTTTGGTGTTAAGCGAAGTAAATTAGGTGTTGTAGGTGTTAATGCGAAAGAAATTATATCATTGAACATGTGTTAATAGCGCTGAAGTCTAATAGTTAATATTTATGATACTTATTCAGCTTAGTTTTTATTTATTACATTCAAGTCAAGAAAGATGATTTAAATCAACAGTGATTCACAAAGTGGTGAACAATTGTTTTTACATTTTCATCAAAAAATTGAATAATTGAATGAATGACCTGAGATCTTTGATTTCACATCACCTAATCAATTGCTAACAAAACTCAAGAACCCAAGAGAGCTCTGCAAAATTTGAAATCGAACACAGTTTGTTTTACAATGTTTCCAGCAAATTTGTCGCTATGCCTAGTGCTTGAATTCATGATTAATAATCTCCTTGAAACTGGGAATATAAACCAAATTTGGTTTTACACCTAAACACTCAAACACTACTACGTTCGTTGAGGCTTTTCCTTTATTTTCACACAGCTTTTTCCTATAGAGCGTGAAGGGATTCAACAAAAACCAAGTAACCTTTTCTTCGCATTTTGTATACAAGTGCGTGTGGTTTTGTCCTTTTCAAACCACAAGCAGTGAAACATATCCCTGATTATTACAAAGACTTTTGAATTTGCGCCCAATTTCAAGTGGGATGGCAGAAGCTAACAAAGATGTTTCCAGAAAAATGGAGCTAGCGCGCAAGATAGAGGGTGAAATACATAAGGTGTACCTACTTTATGAATGGAGTTTGAAACTGTTAATTCTGCAGGTTCATTTCTTATTAACGAAATTGTGAAACCTGTGAAAAGTGAATGGGATAATTCAAAATTATCGACTGAATATTCCCCCCCCCCCGTGGCTATCACAACTGCGTCGTAATCCTGAATTGGTTTTGAGACTTTTGATCATTTAATTACAGTCGATGGTATATTTATCAGGTCAGCTAATTTCGGTAAAATGAAAAAAATAGCTGTACATAAAATTATCTATTTTTGCTTTTATGGATGCTCAAAGAAACACTGTCATGTTTTTATTTCTGCATAATTTTCTGACTCAAATCAAAATCGATTGATGTTATCACTACCTAAAGAATACTTCCCTTATAAATCATATTTAATAGGATCGCCCAAATTCTTTGCTGTTATTTTTTAATTCTTAGTCGTACGAACGTATAAATCAAATTTCGAGCAATATAATAAATATAAATGGTCGGACGCTGTGTCGTTATTTTCTGATTATATGTATTGATGTCTGTATTTTGTAAATTAATTTTGTTAATTAAATTACGTAGATTTAAATGTCTTGATATGATAAGCCAGAAGTGAATTCTAAATTCTAATTTCAAACCTTATATTTGAAATTATGCTATGAAAATAACAAGGATAAAATAGTATATTCAAAATTTCTACGTGAATAAAATAGAAGTATGTACTCCATTCGTGTAGAATCCAATATTTTATTCGGGTAAATGTCCCATGAATGCTGATAAAACGAAGACAGCTTAAATGCAAATTGAATTTAAATAAATACAAGAATGACTTCAAATCCTACCCTAATTAGAAACCATGCAATTTTTATCACTGGTAAAAAGACAATAATCGTTCGGCAAACACAAAACCTGCATGCAAATTAGAATAAACATTTATATTCTAATTTGCATACGAAATTCAACATGGCTGGTTACTTCCATACAAGCCTACAAAATTATCAACTATTGTGACTTTACAAGATAAAATATATAAAGCTTCCAGTTGTATCTACCATATACATTTTATCCCGTGGTGAATTCATTTGAAATTTTGTGAATTTTCCGAAACAATAGTATGGCGGCACTTACTTCTTTATCAATGTAGGGTAGCACACTACAATGATGGGAAAAAGCAGTTTGCCTACATATTGGACTCTCATGTGAGTAATATGAATATATTGTCTTTCGAGGTGGAAATGCCTGAGTTTCGGGAGAAGGGTGGTGGATGTATGTATAATTCATAAGTCATTATCTCAGGTTGAAAGTCTGATTTGTATGTACATTTATGCTCTGATTTCGAGAGTGAAATAATACGAACAGGGATATGATAGTAGGCTTATGCGTCGACGGATGAAAAATAGATTTTTTTTAGCTAAGAAAAATCAATTTTTCGACTTTCGATCTGATTCAGCTGAATCAGACAAAAAAAGTCAAAAGTATCCTCATTACTCTATTTTGCAGCAGGTATATTCTCAACTATATGTGATCCTTTTTACAAACAGCTTATGTAAGTTGTACTTAATTGCATCAATTGTTTGTGGATTAGTGTTGCGAGTTACAACAGTCTTTAACATTTGCTCATAAAAAATAGTCTAACAGAAAATTTTCGTACACCAAGAAACAAAAATGTGACGAGCTAGAAAAACAGATACGCAAAAAAAATGAAACATAATAACGAAATTGTAGAAACACCAAACAATAAGAAGCAAAATTTAATACAGGATGCATACTCAGTACCGGAAAGATTTAGGCAAGCCTATAAGCCCCAAACAATTCTATGTTTTAACAAGGAGGCAACTATGATGAGTGACCCAAGCGACATCAAAGATGGACTGATATTTCCATGAGCTACTAATTCCATCAGCAGTAACAATATCCTTGCCAATAATCATTGTAGAAAATTGAAAGAAGATGAACAGTGGACATGAATAAAATAATTGCATGAATATCAAAGTGGATTTAGACTCAGCCGATCGCAGAAAGAGCAGAAATTCTCGACAAAATAGGAACAAAAAATGCTGGAAATACAACGTCGACGTGCAACTGATTTCTTTCAGTTTCGTCATGGACCTGATCGTTGGATATTGTTTCCCATTGCTCCCCGCATCAGAATAAAATGATATGAATTCGTACAATGTATGCTCTTAAATTCAGGTCTTCATCTTGATCGACTTTGTTTTCTTGGCTTTCGATTCCTTCAGTCTAATCGGGTATATCGTTAGCAATGCTTTCCTGTTTCTCTGTGGGTAATTCTTTTTCTCCGCAATTTTTTGAAGACCATCACAATCTGGTGAGATTTTCAATTTGTCCTTTTATATATGTTCATTAGTCAATGCTTCGATTACAAAAGATACACAATGCTTTCTTCAGCTTAATATTAATTTTCATTTGAAAAATGCTTGTTTCATCGAGTCGTTAAATTATAATTTAATTTTTTTTGTGTTTTTATTTCTTTTTCTTTTTTTATCATTAATTGATTTCAGTGACAAAAGTTCTTCACCGCGAACTGTAACCCATGATATTATAAATCAGTATGAAATTTTCCAAATAATCTATTTTTTTGCTGGATTTCATTATCTTCAGATTGTCTGGGACATTGACTAGGGACAAGCTGACAAGGCATCATCATCTTTTTTTCCTTGTACTGTCGTTCAGGCGAAAATTTCGTCTATCGTGGTGATTTGATCCAACCCTTTTGTAGTTGAAAATTTGATGGGATGGAAACGAAATGATTTTATCTGACTGTTTGGGTACCCTAGAGAAAATTCTAAGTAGCTTGTAAACATGTATACATGTATAAGTCGTAAGATTATTAAGATATTTGAATTAATTCTATTTATAACACAGTATATGCAGTTGATCGCTATAGATGAATTTAGGAAGCGAATTTTTGAGATACTTTTGGAATTAAGCTTATTATTTCGGGATACTTTTTGATAAAAAAAAGTTTATCACTTAAGCTCTCAGTATTAATTTACTCTATAATAACATCCATCCAGTGACGACAATAAATGTCTTTAATTGTTTTTGTGCTTACTAATTTTGTCAATACTGGCATGGAAAATTAATAGATTTAATTAATTTAAGTTCAGCTTTTTGCATGCCAACTTCCAGATCCTTTCAACCAAAATCAACACGATTCGTTCTTGTCTTGCCTCCGGATAAAGGAACATAAAATATTACTCATTTCCATTCTCCGCTGACGAATGATATCCTTAAGCAAAAACAACAGGCACTTTTTAAATAAACAGAGCACACAACAAAACCATTGGCCATCGTAAAAATAATACCGATTCAGACATCAAACCTACGAGTGTTGAATATTTATGAATAGTCCAGACAAAATTCATTTTTATCCGCCGTATGATATATTACAAAATGGCGCCAATTGTGTATTTTTCCTCTCGTCAAACGAGCAATCAAATGTGATCCGACACATTCGCACAATAGAAACAAAACGTATCTACAATGCAATCTTCTATACTGAATATATTTGTAGCATGTTTTGGATCCCTTTGAATATTTTTTTATCTGCCATATTTACGGAGGATTATCTATGGCCCGAACAAAAGTAATCAACGGGCCGTAATAAAGCTACTAGAAATGTACGTAGGCACTATCAGAGGCGCCTAGACTAAATTATTCGATGTTATTCATCTGAATTGATTAATTCACGGGCAAGTTGTTTCATTCAAAGGATTCCGTTGTCAAGAAGATAAATGGTAGATTAATTTTTGACTTATTGCTTTTTGCATCGAGAACAATTAGGTGTTGATTTTATTTCGGTTCATGGACAAAACATCCAAGCACGAAGTTGAACGTGTACAAAGCTATGATTAGGATCTGTATCCATCTGTCCGAAGAGCAAACTGTTACTCTTATTTATCTAATAAGTCTAATATCATAGATCATTCCCATTCTTTTAACACCTTGTTATCTGTTTATATCCTACATATCTACAAATGCGTCTTTCTTGCCTAATAAAGTGAAATCCGTGTACATCTTTATCTAAAACAAAAACAATTCTTTCGATTTCCAACAAGTCACGTCGTCTCCTGACATTCATTGTGTTTTGTCTCATACCATGTCCAAATAATTTCACGGTAGTTTAGAAATTCCGAATCCTAGCTTCTTCCAACAGAGATTCATTACGTATCATAGAAGAATGACGATGACAATAGGACGACGGCACGGACGACGATATCGAAAAGGAAGTAGACAAGGAAAATTCCTGAAACGAATAAATACCGCTCCAATATGAGATTGTGGTTTGCGTACGATTTGGTGCTGACATTGTAGATTCTTCCATCACCTAAGTGACATGCTGTGCCATATCCTTTGATACAATCTCAACGCTACTCATGTTATGTATGTTTCTTCATATGAATAGATAGACATACATGTATGGGAAAATGCGTAAAATATAATTGCATGATGTCTCCCACTTGGCACGTCATTTTAAGTGTTTAACGTGAAAATTTCGGTATTACCTGCCAATCAAACTGACAAAATGTATTTTCAATTTTTTTTTGATGAAGAGTAAAGGATTAAAGTTTTGATCTAGAATTTCCTAACAAAGGCTACAGCGAAAAATTTAGAGCTGGTATAAATTCAATTTTATATGCATTTAAAAAATTAATTTTAGTTTTTAAATTAATAAGCGAACCTACAGTATTTGAAGTATCAATTTCCTCGCCACTAGTGAAAGGGAAAAAAGGACAACTAGATGAATTTATGTGAAAACTTTTACCGTGCGAATCAAATTTCCAATAAGAATTGATGTATTTATTGGACAATACAATTCTTGAATATCGATTGATCCTTTTTCGCTTCAATTGAATTATAGCCCGCTGTTGCCTTGAGATACAGCCCGCTGTTGCCTTGAGATACTTCCTATTGTACATCTTAAATTCTGTGAAATCCAATATCGAAAATCCACCGTCTGCGTTTATTTGTATTTATAATGCTGTGTGGCTTTTCTAATTCATAAACGTTTGAAAACCACAACGCCATCTGCTTTCTACTACACAACAGCAGAGTCTAAAGGTCGTTTGCAACAACGAGACCGCGAGATACGATGAAGTCAAAGCAGTTGAATATGCTAAAAGCTGGCGAAAAATAGAATGTTTGAGCAAGTAAACATGTGCTGATACCCAACACAAAAGGGAAAGCGAATAAAAGCAATACAAATGCAACAATGCGTGAATAATATATACAGTTTGCTTATAGAGACTACCTGGAGTGCAAATAAATCTGAGAAATTCTTGATGCCGTCAGCAAATAGTATTGTGAAGTCTTAACATTTAACAGCACTCTGAGCTTGCAGACTTATAAACCGAAACTATTTGCCAATAGACAGTCAAACAGTCACTGCTGCCAATGTCGAAATAACACTCACTTTCACAAAAAACAAAAATTGACCCCAAAATTACTTTATTCAAGGGCATTGCGGTATTCGTCTCAAGTAGAATATGTTTGTTTAAGGGGTCTTTTAAAACCAAAAATTTAGCCACTTTTTTCAATAAAAAGAAAAGAGACATCATTTTAAAATTTTGTACATATGTTAATTGGTACTATGGGTGTCCAAAAATATTTTTTTTCGATTTTGTTATTGTTTTTTACCCATAAGAATTTTTAAAAAAAACATCAAAAAATGACGGCGGACGTGATTTCAGCTGATTGGATCATCTGGTAAAAAAACGCCGAATTAATCCTTGTTTAAGTGCCTATATCAGGTACCGAAATGATTTTTTTTTTTCATTAAAAAGTAACAAAATGGGTCCATTTTTTAAAAGAAACCTATTTTTGAGAGTAGAAAATTGAGTGAGAATCAGAAAATTTGATATCGACCATAATGATTCCGCTACCAGCTATAGCCATATATATGTTCAACAACATATTAAAAAATCAGAATGATCGGCTGGGTATTTTTTTTAATCGTGTCCACCAGTTCAAAAAACATAAATTCGAGAAAATCGCGTTAAATTTTTTTAAAAAACGTTGTATATCTCTACTCTGCTATGTCTGGGTCATACATAATTCCTTCCTCTTGCTCATACAGCTCCTGACTAGCTAATTATGCTCTGCGTGTCTCTGCAAGGTATTGATTTTTTGAAAAATTATAACCTAAAAGACCCTTTAAAGAAGGACAGGTTAATGAAATGAAAATTTTCCCAGGAATTACCGAATAGACAATTTTGACTGATAATGACAGGCAAGGGCTAGGCTTCTGCTGCTGAAAAACAAAACAAATATTATGATAAATGAAAATCGAAAGGAAAAGGCAGTAAAGGAGAAAAGAACTTTGCGACGCCGTGCGCCGTTACATACAGATTAAATTTTGGTACGCATATTTACATTCTTTCCATATGAAAACGATACACGACTTAGTTACAAGCTTCAACAATAAAGCGCATCCATTCCATCAAATGTCCTCGTTCTTGAAATGCCAGACAAATCAACATTGGTCCGAGGAAAAATGACATTCGATAAAAGGAAAATCGTTACGATATCGTCTTGACTTTCATATGTTGACTTAGTCTGAGCTTCACTTCACATTTTTTTTGTCAGAATTTTCTTCTTCTTTCACTGACTTCAAGAAACACATCATTGACGACAGCAGTGTAACATACACCCACAACAACTTCCTTCCGATCACTCTCATTTTTGTATGTCGTGAAAGCATCACCATTAAGCGCAAATTGCAGGAAATACTTTGTCGTGTTTGCAGAGAACAAAGTCTGGTGGTAATTTGTTCGGTTCAGCTCTGTTCTGTCTTCATTCCAAGAATAAAATATTTTGTTGAATTGGTCGCAGTCCTGAAAATGACATTTACAAGTTGTGCAAAAAAAATATCAAGAAAGCTTTTATGTTTGTCGGTTTTGGTCTGACAAGAATTGAATTGAAAATAGGTACTTATAGAAAATAGGAATGGAGGAGAATTCAAAAGGACTTGATCTTATTGACTGTTGGACCAAGTCTAAATGTTAAGAAGTTTGCTGTTGGTTTATATGTTCCCGTTCAAGTCTTGAAGGTAATTTGTGTTTGAAGTACTTTATCGTGTTGATATGACTTTTGACCGAAACCTCGAGGTCAATATAAGTGTTATATGAACATTTGGGCGTTGATTTATAATAAAAGTTTGGTATTCTTATTGCTGTGCTAACAATGATTGTCACTTTACACGGAAATTTAATGTAAACTTTCCTTTTTATATTTCGATTCACATATTACTTAATATTGTAATTCAAGGGAACGCAAACATTTTTTTTAAAGAGATGCAATCATTCACCAAATGAGGTATGAGTCCAAAGTTGTGTTTTACTAGTCCAGAAATTATCATTTTTATTGATTAGTTGCTAGCGATCAAAAATAGAGCACTCATCCAATGAATGCTTCCGCATGATTCTTGTGCTTGAAGCATGCGAAAATAGTGGCCAACCTGCAGCCTCCGACAGTAGATGGCATCCAAATGCCAACGTCTTCCGGGGGCTAAAGACACCAGGACGAAAAACAGGGCAAATTTCTCGAAGTGCACGATCGGACGTTTGTAGGCCTAAGTCTTCTGTGTTTAATTTTGTTGTGCAAGACTCAACTCGTAGCAAAAAGAGGAATAGCAAAAGAATTCGAGCTTACAAAGTCAACAGTGGAGGTAATTTTTCGCAATTTAAATTTGCACCCTTATGAATTTTCGAAGGCGCAAAAATTACATACACAGGATTACGTATAGCGAATGTATTTTTGTGAGTAGGTACAGAAAAGAATCGCCCAGGAAGGAATTTTCAACGTGACATCCACCATTGGTGGAGCGAAATCAATCCGTATATGATACACAAAGGACATCACAAAGTTCGACGCAGTCTCAACGTTTGGGCAGGTATCATTGAAGATCAACTTATAGGGCCTTATACTCTTCCGGACCGAGAATATTGGGCAACTTACCACTAATAATTCAATAAGAACAAGGACGTGGTTTAAACATAATGAAGCACCACTACACAATTTCGGAGAAGTTACAACTTTGCTGCACCATGGATTCCAGGATCGTCGGTCCAGTACGTTGGGTTGTAAGATCTGCGGATTTAAATCCATTAGATTATTTTCTGTGGAATCGTTTGAACGCAATTGTTTTCAAGGAAACTCCTGATACCTTGGAACATCTGTCTCCAAAAATTAGCAATGTCAGTGCCCAAATAACAAGCGAGATGTTGTGACGAGTGTTGCGGAGCTTGAAAAAGAGAACCAGGTCTTGTTTGAGAATGGAAGGAACCCATTTTGAGCATTTACTGTAAATGATTTTAATAAAAACATATATAATACATACATTCATTATTTATTCAAAAGAGTATCATTAAAAGCATTTGCGTTCGGTGAAAAATGAATACTTCTATCTAGTGTACGAACTTTATTTTAGAAGTGAATTTTCGGTAGCAGTGGTTTGTATTTATAAAGGTTTCGCTACCAATATTTCATGAAGTAGAGTAAAATGATGCTTCAAATATTTATTGGCAACATAACAGTGATTCCATTTTTGAAAGAATATCGAGTGTTGTGATCCTCAAAATCCGAGATGTTGGAAGAAAAACTCATAATTTTCATATCGAAAAAATACGTTCCTTCTGCTTTCGGGAGCTGTTTCTCTCAAAATGGTTACTCGATATTTACATAGTAGGTTTAAAAAGCTGCGATGAACTATTATCTACGTTTGATTGTTTGTTTGAATGGTGTATCTTAAAAACCTGTGGAGATATTGAGTTTTTAGTAATTTGAGAACGGCAATTTATTCAAAATTTAAAATGCCTGTGGCAGCTAAAGGGTCAATAAATCGCAAAAAAATGTAGAAAATGTTTGCTTAAAATTGCCCAAGAAATCACGTATATAAATATAAATATATATATATATATATATTTATATATATATATATATTTATATATATATATAAAAATAGTTGTCCCAGCAATGTTGATACTTTATGTGCGCACAATGTGTAGCTTCATCCGAAAACTGCATGTTTTTCATTTTTTCACCAGATCTCCTTTCTTTCTTAAATGATATTCATGGCCTAAATAAACACACCAATAAACTATCAACACTCGAACCAAAACCATCTCCATTTAACCATTTTGAGACTAAGTCTGCAAGGTTTTCCAATGTTATGCCAAACCGAAACTCTACTTTTCACCACAAGAACAGAAAAAACCAACCAACGAAACTAAGCTAACAATAAAAGCTTATTATGCTCATAAAGGGGTTGAAGACGATAAAAGATAAAAGTTCATATAAGTTCTATGCCACTATAATTCGCTGGAAAATGGATTTAACAGAAACGCAGCGTGTCCTGATGGGCTAGATGAAACGATTGCCGAAGACGGAAAATTGTTGATGGTAGTAGTGCGGGATAGAATAGATAAACTTGTGCAAATATATGGCACAGGCATTTGCCATAAATTTTATCCTATCTTCACTTAATGAATTGTCTTTTGGTTGATTTAGGAAGCGGCTTGTGTTTTGAAGATATGACATAGCTATGCGTCCTTGGATAGCGGAAATTTAAAATGGCTATTTTCAATTGTAGATCCTTCAATTAGTTTCAAGGTGGCATCATGATAAACTAATGGTTTATTTTTAGTGGATTTTCGAAATGAGTTTCAGGTGAAATGAAATTAATTTAGATCGTCAAAAAATTATAATTTTTATATATTGTAGGGACAGAAATACCCCGATTTTTTACTTTAAATGTATAATTTTAATTTGCTGTGAAAATTCTTATTTGAAATTCATATTTTGCAACTCTGTCTTAATTTTGTTCCAATGCACAATCAAGTATTCATAATAATGAAGTTTTTACCGATCTATCCAAACCATCTAAACTCATTTATTTCTCATCAGGAATCCCATTTTCCATGCAAATTTTTTATCTTGTTCTATGTGCGGGGGATCCTTTTTTAGTTCATAATGTAACACGCCTTGAATTTTTGGTTTCCATTCTCATAATGTCTTAATTAAACTCATAATTTTCCGAGCTCATTCATTTCCATACAATCTTCTCTCTCAATTCCATAATTAATTGCTCAACTTTCTGCTGAACAGATAGAGATAAAGCAACTGTTCTTTCACTTTTCACATTTATAAGAGCACTTAGTGTCGTCGTACCAGAAAAGTAGATTCGAACTAGGGTAAAATGGTTTTCTTCCGTTTGAAGTACTTCAGTATCCTTTGGACGCATGCATAGCATACTAGCTATGAGTAGAAAAAATGACAGCGGAAATTGATTTGTACTCTTTTCTAGAGCACTCGTTACCATTAAATAGTACTGAATCGTTCATTTATGATGTTTTTCTTTTCTTTTCTAGAAAAAAACAGTTGGCAGTTCCTCATTTCTAAAATGTTGAAGACATCTTTTATTCCTTTTCATTAAATATTGAGATACTTGCGGGTGTTTTTGAATCTAAGTTTACGGATAAATTAGATATAAAGTTAATTTACAATTCATGAATAAATAAATTATAGAAACTGTACATAATAATCTATTTGAAAACTAGTCAATTGGTTACAATATTAAGAAAGACTATTTTATCAAACGATTGTAGCATTTTACCAGCTCACATAAACTTTTTGCCAAGTCTCTAAAATATTTTCCTAAATCGTTTAAATAATTTCTCACTTCATCTAAACTGTTGCCAAATCGCATTTTTCCTCAATGCATTTTAATTTTTCCTTAATCATTTTCTTTTAGATAATAATGTGTTTAATTTTTCCTTAATAGCAAAAATAATGCAAAATCACGTAAGAAATTGCGATGCATCCGTTTAAGGGGTTACATAGGTCTTGAAGAAAAAAAAAACTTTTTCAAAAAATTGTATTTTAAAAACCAAAAATTAATGTTTAGCATTTTAAGAAATTTCATCTAAAAACATTGAAAATTGACAATTTTTCTCCAGTTTTCCTCATCCAACCTTTTTTTTACGGTAGGCAGAATATTTCGGTGCAGGTTCATCTCAAATCAAAAATTCAAAAATTTTCTTATAGTTTATGCCCTTGTCTTGTAATTGAACAAAAGAATTGGAAAAAAATGAAATTTAAAGTTTTGAAATGGGTTTGAATGAATTTTCGTTTCATATTTTTTTAGTATTTTTCCGATTCTCATCGTTTTTAGAATATTTTTTTTCGTATAAAACGAAAACGAGTCGACCGCATGAAAATCTTACGGGTCAATACTATAAAGAGGAACTGTGCGAAGTTTCAGCAAAATCGGTCGATTTGTTCTTGAGAAAGTTTCGAGAAAAAGGCGTTTAAAATTTTTTACCACGGTTTAATGAATTAAAGTTATTTTTTAGCGACTTACATCGAGTTGTCGATTCCAGGTCCATACAGTAATTCGTTCGCTTCCTTTGCGATGTCCAGAGCATCCTTTTGATGTTGTGATATTTGATGAAAAAGAAAGGAGGTGATTTTATGCGGTAGAACCGCGCTTCATGCGTATAACACGTTAGGTAAGGCAGAACGCACTTACCGACCGCGCGGTATTCAAATTTCTATAACTCCGGTAATATTGCTCGAATTTACTTCAAATTTGGTGTGAATACCCTTGAAGTACTATACTTTCATATGGGAAAAAAATTCGATCGATGTTTGGAAAATACAAGACCTTTGTAACCGCTTAATGATACAGTTTTTAATTCAATCGCAATTCCTTATTCTGTGGCATTTCACGATTGAAATAAACTCAGTTCCAAATGAAAACCCTTTTTCCAAAAACAAAAATCTTTTTATCAAGTCAAATAGTAGATACACAGAGTCTTTGTAGCCATTAATACCAACGGAAAGTATGTTATTCCTGATTTCAGAGCCGCAGTTACTCTTAGTGCTGGTACGGACACTATCTAGTAAATTTTTCCTACAATTATCTTGTCTCTAAACAGTAATTTTTGATATCTTTTGTACTTAATTTTACATTCGATGGACTATTACTGTGAATTAGTCGAAATGCAATTTTTCTTTAGCTTCTAAATTTAATATTAACTTTAAATATACGCTTGAATATCAACGATTCATTCTCTTATACGAAAAACGGTTTGCTCAAATGCCTTAGTGTGAAAAACGACGCTTATCACTTACCAAAAGTATGCAAGAAGCTGATGATTATTTTTCGCTACTTTTTTCTTGCTACTTTTTGATTCGAAATACTTACATAAATCCTAGATAATCACTGCCAGTGCTCGATTCATGTTAAATGTAATGTATCACATTAAGCAGGAACAGTAAACTCATCCACCTCCTATTATATTTGCACCACGTAGATATGCAATGAAAGTTATCGTAATTTTCTTCTTCTCACAGGTGAACGTCGACACACCACCAAACACTTGATGAGCTGTTCTATCTCAAAGGACGCGAATAATGTTTTTAATTTCCTCTTTAGTATATTGCTTGCCATAAAAAAACGATGAAGGTAATATACAGGACATTCTTTTGAGGAAAAAAAGTGAAAATTGCTTAACGAAAGTGACGTGGAAATTCGGACAAAAAAATAGAAGATTTTTTTTCGTTATTTTCGTCGTTGTTACTTTCCAGCAGGACGTGTACTTGATGAGCTTTTGAAAAGTGTGTCTTACCCCTCTAGCTGAGAGTCAGTCATTGCATTACACAACATCAACCGTGAATTCTATAATAAACGTTGTGCTCGTATATAAATTCCGAAAAGAAAACAAAATGAAGGGACGACACTTGAGAAGACGTTTTAGCTTGCAGCCATCGTTTATGAAGGACGATAGTTCAGATGATAAGCCCAGAAGGGACAGGTAAGTGTATTCGAAAAGTTTTGTTGTAAATTTGCAAGAGGTTGAATGGTTTCCTTCCGGATGGATATAAGTTTAAAATTGGTTTCTTTTGAACAAATTAAGTGATCAAGAAGATGTTCATCTATTATCTCCACAGTAACGTGGATCAGTTTTATATTGCAAAGAAAAAATCAGTAGAATTTATGGGGCGATATAATTAGGGCTTACTATTTAAAAATGAAAGGGGCTTCTATTGTCCGCCATATATTTATTGAATGGATCAGGTGAACAATGTGCAACACACCAACAGTCGCTCGAATCTAAGAACTCCAGGATGATTTTCATTTGGATTGTAGAAATTTTAGTTAGGTAAAAATTTCACTTCAATTTTCCCAACACAATATCTTGCTGTCAAGAGCGCAAATCCATGAGTGTTCAAAAATACATTATCTACACATTCAATTCTAATTGCTTTCTCGCCAAAATCTGGTCCATTTTGCAAGCCTGAATTTTCTCCCTAATTTTTAGTTGATTCAACGTGGTATTTAATTAAAACAAATACCACAATTACTCCAACAATGCTTTTGGTAAGCACTTAACTGGTTGCTGATGAAATATTCCCATTCTCGTCCATCAACAACAGGATGACTCGACGCCTTAACAAATAATTTGCAGCGTGAAAGAAAATATTGAGCCTTCATTAAAATTCAAACGGGGCCATTCAAAGTGAAGAAAATTAAACGATTCCGAGAAATACTATACAAAAAGGATACGCAATGCTGCTATAAAATATTTTCGAAGTGAAATTTCAATTTGAAACCAAAAGCCACTTGACGTTGGTGTTTTTTCGGCAGGGACGAAGAGCTTATTTGCGATGGGAAGGGTTTATTTGAAGAAAATCAGCACTTCGGAATTCACAGGACGGTATTTGTTGAATATGAATTACAGCGTTTCGGGTATAAATATTGAGGGTTTGAAGAATTTTAAATGTTCTTGTGCTTAAGTGTCTTTTGAATTTACGAAAGTTGTTTACCTTACCTTACCACAATTTTTGAGAGCCTGTAGTAGCAGTCGCAATGTTGGATATTCAAACAGGCATAAGAAAGTAATATTCGTTCAACACGAAAGCGGGACTGTCTTCCTGAAGGAAACCATACATTGCCATAAAGATTGCTTTCTGAGAAATGCATTTCGTTGGACACAAACGATCTCAGTTTCTTTCTTTTAAACAAAATCCAACCGTTTTCGATGCGACAAAAGATTGCTGCAGTAAATTTTAAACGTTTACATCAATTTTTCATTCCATTTTTTTCAGAAATAATCGACAAGATGGCGCAGCAGACGATTCAGTTGGTCCAACAAACGCTCGACATAAGATTGTGGTCATGGGTGCTGCCAAAGTAGGAAAAACATCAATAATTACTCAGTTCCTCTACAGTACGTTTTCAACAAAGTACAAACGCACCGTGGAGCAAATGCACCAAGGCAACTTTTCAATATCAGGCGTGAATTTAACCCTAGACATATTAGACACGTCCGGAGCATTTGAGGTATGAATTGTAATGCACACGTATATCAATCAGTATATTCAGAGACTTCTGGAATTACATATTCATTGCTGCCATAAAGATAGCCGTGTTGAATCTTTCGTCAATAGCACGAATTTAATTAGATTTTATTTTTTAATGTATTTTACGGACGAAAATCAAGTGGCCACATTGTACTACTCATGCAACTACAATTTATTTTAAAATTCTTACATTACGTAGACTTCATCCTTGATTGTCCTTCAAAAATGAGCCAAACAGTATGTGTGCTCCTTTATTTGTTATTATTTTTCACAGAGGATACAATTCGTTCATGCCGTTCATCTGTTCCGTAAGCAATCTTACAGTTGAATGGAAATGGAATAAATTGGCCATAAAATACAACGTAATACATATTTTTATGGAGGATCCCCATTAAGCATTAAGCTGTTTCTCCGCAACCCAAGTCATTATTTCGTTACCTCTGGCTGGCATTCGGGAGACTTCTCATCATATTTTTTTTTCTGTCTTGACAAGGATTCGCTTTGAGGAGTAATAAAATGGTATCTTTGTTAGATGACTGACTGAATGAAGTTTATCTCGGCTGGGATTTCTTTCATTCATACTGTAGAATAAATAAAAGTGGGCTTGAAATGGAAATTGTACTTCTGTTTTAATCATTTTCAAAAAGACAAAAACTGAATATCCCGAGGGCCAATGAAGGTTAGCATAATGTCTGTAAAGTTCATTTTTTATTCTGTCCTTTCCAGTCGGTCGATTCTTTGAGTGTTGTCTGGTATTATATTGTTCCAATGAACACAGTTGTCGACATTGAAGCGAAATAAATGCTGTTTTCCGTATGAAGAGAGAAAGAATTTGTATTGAATCTATCGTAGAAATAAGTAAAAAAATAATGGTTACAACTTAAAGTTAATGCCTTGGATGGACCGACCATCAGGTGGTTTGTTTTAATAATGGATTGCAAAATGATTGTTGCATTATTCAAAAGGGAACATCTTCTTATTATTATTCATGTAAAGTAATTTCAATTAAATGACTTACACGACTGGCTCGACATCTACAGCTGCTTATTATCATACTTATTCGTCGACTATTTTGACAATTGGACAACTGACGATGAGTTCCTTCCAAAAAGGATCTCAAAAGAAAGGGTACAATGTTTGCCAACTGTTCACAGTTGAATCAGTGCCAGCTTAAATCGAAATCTTTGCAAAAACTTATCCGAAAGATACTGAAAACAGAAAACCTCCTGTAGCAAGCGACTCCCCCGGGAAGAAGTGTGTTTTTTCTGGACAACTGGCGATGAAATCCTTCCAAAAAAAATCTCAAAAGAAAGGGTACAATGTCTGCCAACTGTTTACAGTTAAATCAGTGGCAGGAAAAAATCAAATTCTTTGCGAAAACTTATTCGAAAGATACTGAAAACAGAAAACCACCGGTGGCAAGTGACTCTCCCGGGAAAAGTGTGTTTTTTTCTTGACAACTAGCGATGAGATCCTTCCAAAAAGGATCTCAAAAAACAGATACAATGTTTGCCAACTGTTTATAGTTGAGTCAGTGCCAGCCAAAATCGAATTATTTACGAAAAATCATTCGAAAGATACTGAAAACAGAAAGCCTCCTGTAGCAAGCGACTCCCCCGGGAAAAAGTGTGTTTTTTCTGGACAAGTGGCGATGAAATCCTTCCAAAAACGATCTCAAAAAACGGATACAATGTTTGCCAACTGTTCACAGTTGAATCAGTGCCAGCTTAAATCGAAATCTTTGCAAAAACTTATCCGAAAGATACTGAAAACAGAAAACCTCCTGTAGCAAGCGACTCCCCCGGGAAGAAGTGTGTTTTTTCTGGACAACTGGCGATGAAATCCTTCCAAAAAAGATCTCAAAAGAAAGGGTACAATGTCTGCCAACTGTTTACAGTTAAATCAGTGGCAGGAAAAAATCAAATTCTTTGCGAAAACTTATTCGAAAGATACTGAAAACAGAAAACCACCGTTGGCAAGTGACTCCCCCGGGAAAAGTGTGTTTTTTTCTTGACAACTAGCGATGAGATCCTTCCAAAAAGGATCTCAAAAAACAGATACAATGTTTGCCAACTGTTTATAGTTGAGTCAGTGCCAGCCAAAATCGAATTATTTACGAAAAATCATTCGAAAGATACTGAAAACAGAAAGCCTCCTGTAGCAAGCGACTCCCCCGGGAAAAAGTGTGTTTTTTCTGGACAACTGGCGATGAAATCCTTCCAAAAAAGATCTCAAGAGAAAGGGTCCGGAAAATCATCATTCGGAAGATACTTAAAACAGAAAGCCCTCGGTAGCAAGTGACTCCCCCCCTCTGAAAAAGTATATATATATATATATATATATATATATATGTTATATATATATACATAAATATAGATTTCTTATATATATATATATATATATATATATATATATATATATATATATAGAGAGAGAGAGAGAGAGAGAGACTCAAATCCTTCGATTAAAAGTAAATAATTTATATTATAAACTGTCCCCGGTTATTCTAAAAAATTACTCTTCACCCGCGACATAACTAATTGCAAGTCCTGGCGAAAGCACAAATTGTTTTCTGCACTATCTTTAGATTGTAACATTTAAATTGCTTTCCAGTATAATTAATACACTCGTTAAATGCTACGTGCTATGCAAACAGTTATGCCAGAATATTCTTCTAGAAAAATCCTGCAAAAATAACGAACAAACACAATTATTGTGTGCAGACCAACGAGTATCTTCTCGTCTAGAAGTGTTAATTTTTGTGTAAATTTGCAAAGCATTTACAGTGTCAATAAATTTAATTATTGATTTACATTTAGATTGGTATTCGTAGTATACCTCAACAGGAAATATTTAACAAAGTGGCTAATGATTTTAAATATGTATTTAAACATGACTGCAGAATTGAATCTCACATCACATGCACTCAACTTACGTTTTTAGCTTTGGATGTTTTTATATATTTTGTAGAGACTTGTTGAAATCAATTTCGACTGTTTGTGGAAATCATTTAGCCAATTCTGAATTCTGCAATTAAATGAGAAATAAATAATTCATTGTAAGCAATTCTTATGAATGTCTTCGCTGCATTCTGCAAGTCTTTTTTGCCTTCGCTTAAATAGCCACAGGCTTGTTTTTTCCTATTTACTTTGTTTCTATTTTTGGTGGCCCGTTTATCTGGTCCCAAAATGCTTTTTTCATGTAACTTTCCCTCCTTCGAGACACCATAACTCCCGCCAAGGTACAGTGATCGAAACAAGCAATACCGCAACGTTTCAACGTTGTTTTTGGCGTGTAACTCTTTTAATATTGACAGCACGTGAAAATGATGTATGCACAACCTACTGCAAATTGAATTTTATACAAGTTTGTCATTTTAAACTTTTTTGTGAGGGCGGTGCTTTCCAAGATATGGGGCCGTCCCATTCTTTTTTGTTTTCAAGATGGCGCCAAGGGGATTGAAGCTGCGCCCCAAAAACTTCAATT
The DNA here is from genome assembly GCA_963942545.1 of Oxycera nigricornis. NCBI lineage: Eukaryota > Metazoa > Arthropoda > Insecta > Diptera > Stratiomyidae > Oxycera > Oxycera nigricornis. The sequence continues at coordinate 97,389,344 of OZ012663.1, forward strand.
TAAGGTTACATAGAGGCATACTACTCATTGCAATTAAAAAAATTCTGATTGTTGAAATGCTCCGTGAGTTTTGCAATGGGGGTTTACCATCGGAAGCCGATTATATGGGCTAAAAATGCGTTTTTCGTGTAAGCTTTCCCCCTTTGGTATGCAATAGCTCCCGCCAGTATACAGCGATCAAAACAACCAATATCGCAAACGACTTGCGACGAAATTGTCTTAACGTTATTGACAATGTGTTTTGGGGTTAAAGTGAAAACAATGGATTTGTGGCGCTCGAAAGATGTTCTCCCCTTTTTGGATGTCGTTTTAGGCTTGTAACTCTTTTACTGTTGATACCACGTAAAAGTAATGTAAGCACGACTTGCTACAAATTGAATTCTACACAAGTTTACCGTATTAAACTTTTTGTGGGTGCCATGGTTTCAGAGATATGGGGCCGTCCCAGTTTTTTTCGTTTTCAAGAGCCCAGAGAATTGGGACTGCGACCCCAGAAACTTGAACTTAAGCTAATTATACTATTACTTATACGTTGCAACAAAAATTTACCTGCCAACCCAAAATGCACGGTCTAATTCTCATTTGACATTACTATATAACCAAAATGAGAATAACTAGCACCCAGCAATAAACAATTTTTTTTCTCTGTAAGGATATGCGAAAAATTCTAAACAGAGGTGTAGGTGTTTTCTTTCTCATGAAGTGTGTATACCAGGAACCATGAGTTTCACAAACGAAACAATAAACAGATGATAAATTCGAATTTGAAAGCATGAAAACATGATATTAATGTTCTATTTCACATCAAAATGATGGTAAATGGCATTGCCAAAAGACGACGGTCTACGTTACACTTGGAAGGCTTAGCCTTGCCACACGACTCTTAACGCTACAGCCAAATAAATCCTGTTCAATATTTCACCACAACCCTAAATAATATGTGGGAACCCGAATCGTACGACGCGTTTCGTTAGATATCATAAATCTCATCATTGAAACAGACGGTGCGAAAGTCCTGTTTCGATACCTTCTAAAGAACATTGTAAACTGTCGGTGTGCAATATTTCATGCCTCGCAACAACAGGAAAATTAGACAACACAAATTGCCCGGCAAGGATGCTTCGCAACGTGCTTAACGCTCACTTTAATTACAATGATTAATATCCTTCGGATGATACGTTACATTTTCCAGAAACTTCGCAAAAACGCTCTTTTTGTTTGTATTTTTTCCCACAAAAACCTTTTTTTCCAATATTATGTCACGTTCATTCCCCGATGGGGTAACGAAATTGTTCAAATCAGCACAAATTGGGCTTGGCGCAGAGCATCAATTCATGTGGCGTCCTTTAAATGGGTAAAAGAAAATAAAACGTATTGAAAATGAGCAAGAAAACACCATACATTTGACGGTTGCAATGAATGAATGAAATATTGCTGGGATTCGGGAATTCTTTCAATATATTTTTTTTCGTTTCATGAATGTGCGTCATAGGACATGGTCATAAAAAAGGTGTTTTATTGAGCCTATATATCGATTTCGAGTTACCCAAGAAAAGAGAGAAGTTTAGTCAACAAATTTCTTGTCTTAAATGTTTTTGGCAATTGATTGATTCTGTTCTCATTTTATTTATGGTAAGAAATTCACTTCAATTCATTTAAGTTGAAAAGGATGGCTGAATGTTTAAGATATCTTCGATTTAATACATGATGATAAGGTGTAAAGTTTTTTTTGTTCTTCATCCAACAAATCGAATGGTGTTCACCGTTTCAGTTGGAACACAATCAAATTGTTTTGTGAGCAACAAAGTAACAAATAGCTCATTTTTGTATGCAGTTTCGAATTATTTTTCTATTTTTTTCGGGCCATGATAACGTTAAACATTTACTTGCTCCTTCAAAATTTGTCTATATAAAGTTAAATGTCTCTTTTAAATAGTCCAATCAGATTACTCCAACTGTTTTCCAAGAGAAATTTCATTTTCATCAATCATATCCGAACCTTGACCTAGCTTCGTTCACAATGCAACGTAATTGAACCTTAACGTCTATCATATATGGGCCATTCATCATTCTAGGAAAGCTCAGAAATCCACAAACAGGGAAATAGTATCAACTAGTTGAACATAAGAGAATGTTTGCAAAGTCATCGTGAATGATCATTCACGGCGGGACGTTTGAAATTGGATGGGATTCCTCAATATGGAGTTGGTTTAACTCATGATTTCTTAAACGACTACACAATTTTCATTCGAGCTTCATTTATATCCTGGCCTTAGTGTATAAAAATAGAAAGGAAAATGCAACCATTCTTGTAGGTTGAGTTCATGCGTTCCACTTTGCCGGCACAACACAATGAAGAAATTCAACCGATAATGTTATATTTTTAGAGTCAACGTCGAGTTTTAATTGAATTTTCACCATGAAAATGTGTAAATGTACTCAAAATGTCGCTTTGCCGACTAAACACAAGTAGAGCAATTTGGAATCCTAAATAGGAGAAAGAAGGGGTTCAAGTTGAGCTACTCTAAAAAGCTCAGAATTTATCTGTTGTTACGTTATCTATGCAAAGACTGTTTTATGATAGTGAATGGAAATCTACGAGTTAATCAAAATTATAAGCCAAACAGAAGTTTAACATAGAATCTCACAAATTATGCTGAAATTCGTGGTGCAAAATTTTTGAAGGGATTTTCAGCAGAAGAAACATTGCGCAATCCTCTTCCATGAGTTATATGGGAATAAATATTCGAAAAATGATTCTTAAGTCAGAATACACTTTGAAATCTACATAACGACTTTTCATTTTCACCTATGAACACGACACTCCCATACCATACAGAAATGTCCACCATAAACCAACATTGAGTGGAAAATGTATTTTTCTTGTCGCAAAGACCATCAACTATGATAACTGTGTATAGATGAGCTGAACTATAACGATGACGAGGAGCTATTGGTCCTTTCGAACACCTCGTTCGGTTGCTGTTCAAGTGAATTTCCACCGAGACCAAGTAATTGTATAATAAATTCAATTAAAATTCAATTAGATTAGCCTACTTCAGCATCATCGCAACTCAATTCGATTACAGGATTTTCAAGCTTGATTATTTGGCCAATCAAGTGAAGAGATCGGTATGATATTTTTCATTTAACCCATAAGATATGGTGTAATTTTGATAAGAAAACTTTCCGGATATTTTCGATTGTAACTGTTTAGATATACTTAACTTCCCATTAAGAAGAGATTTCACCGAACCTATTTCGAGGAAAAAAGATCGTTATATTAGAATCCTGAATAAATGTAAAAATAAATCAATTTATTCAAATCCATCTTTGCTTGGCATTACACTTAAATCAAGATTCCCAAATTCAGGATTATCTAAAGGACATAATAACCCAAACATTTCATCTACATGACACATTATGTAGTACCCTTATGAATGATGCATTAGAAAATCGTCGTAGCCGTTGAAATCACATTTTGCCTATATTCTGTCACACACGAGACCATTCCAAAACTTTTCCAATATAATCTATCTTTCATGACACCATTTTTTTTCGCTGAAGCTCTGCTCAAACAAGGACACCCACATGCCGATCAAGGCGACACAACCAATCTTAAACCTACCCTAGATACGATATTCACAGAACAGATAAAATTACGCTAATCCTGAGCGTGATAATATGAAGTTAAAATGATTTTATCGTAATATCCTTGCGACAACGTATCACCCCCGAAGCCATGTGTATGACTTGAAGCTCGGTAGACACACATTCACCTTTTCCCAACAATGTGAAAGAGGATGCATGGCATTTTACAGGAATCAGTTGAGTAGCTCTAAGAGGATTGTAAAGATTTCGCAATGCGTATATTAATTCAAGGCTTGAATAATGTAAATACATACGTATGAAGAGAACTAGCTATGTTACGTTTCATCCAAGTAAACACTTGAAGAATTTTTTGATGTCCTTGGGGACATTTGAAATATGTTTTATTCGTTCAAAGTGAAGGAACTGATTAGAGAAGCAAAAATCGATGCGGAAAGAAAGTTTCTTTTTTTTAGGCACCTCTGCGGTTTAAGTAATGTGGCACAGTTGATAATGAGAACTTTATTGTCCTTGAGTTAGTATATGTTGTTCGATTCATGAGGTGGGCAATAAATATACACCCAACTATGGGTCTACAGGATACTTTAAAAGTGAACGTGGAATGTTAGGATAATGAATTCGGTGCAGTAAGGCAGTAATGCCGTGCGATAACTTCAAATGTTCGCGGTTTTTATATTTTAATTATGAGATTTAATACGAACTTGTAAGGAGCAGGCAAAAGATTTTTTAATGGCAGAAAATGGGAAAAATGCCGACGGATGAAGGGGTGTTCAGATCGCCCTAAATTCATGTTAGCGGCTATTTTTGGAGAAGTAAGACTTCTGTTACGTTTGCTGGCAATCACTTTCTTCCTATTTTGAGCTGCAGTCGTGGTCCTGAGTCTTCCACACCGTTTTTTTTTATTTCTGACACTATCAGAGGTCTTAAATTTGTTCACGTTGTAGTCAACTGTTCTTTTCGAGATTTTCTGTTGCCAAGAAATTTTACGATTGCTTTTGCCATATTTATGACGCACAAATATCGTAGCGCGTATTTCAGTCGAAACCTTTTTTTTCTTTGGCATATTGAACAATCGCTTAATAGAAGTTTGAAAAAATACAAGTCCGCCGGCAGCATAAATTTTCAATTATATTTTCTTCGCAGTTAAAAAAGTTAACTTAAAATTCGACGCGTTCTTGAATACATCCTAGTACCACCTTCATCCGATAGTAAAAGAGAACCCCAAAAAATTCGGTTACCTGATGGCGTAAATCACCTCCGAAGTCAGTTAATGTCATTTTCATTCAAAACCCATTTATCGTTTTTCAAAAATATTTGATAGATTTTATAACTACACCTACAAAACTTTTATATAAGTTTCTATATAACCATAATTAAATTGTTTTACATGAAAAAAACGTCTATAAATACAGAAAATCTCAAAAAAATACATATGAGCGGTAGTATATAATATGGAATTAGTCCTGTAAAAAAACTTACAATACACTTAGTACAACGACTTTTATTTGTTATATATTTTTCTAAATTGCCGGATATACTACACACTCTGTTAAACAAAACCCACTGAGCAGATTCAGTATCGTAGCATGAGATTTCTTGATGAAATTTAGTTTGTGTCAACACAATTATTTTTGCCCAAAAGCTGTTTCCGTTACAAATTCCGGAATTCTTGGTATGTCGCCTCCTACCATTTTCTTAAGTCAGCATGAAGGAAGTCTTAAAGGGGAACACCACTGTAGAGGAAGGAAAAAAGGCATTTTTGGGGAATTTTTTTCTCAAAAACCAAACAACATATCGAAATTTGGTAAAAAGATCTATATTGCACAAGTAGTTGATATCCTCTTTGAATTTTTTCTGAACTTTTAAAACCAAAATGGCGGCTTCCTAGCATTTCTCCAATAACGCGTTATTTTTTCAAGGCTTCGCGGTCGGACCGTTTTCTCCTGAATTGTTAAGGTTATGGTTATCAAACAAATAATTATCGATAAAGCGTAATAACAGCCAGAGAAGTACGTAGGATTTTTTTAAATTGATTTTTGACAAAATGGCGTCAGTTTGAAAAAAAATGTCAAAAAATTGAAAAAAAAACGCTCGAAAATTGTTAATAACAATTGAAATATGCAACATAAAACAAAAATCCTACGTAATTTCATGCAGACACTAGTTTTAAACATATTGTAAAAATTTCAAGTAAATCGAAGAAAAATTGTTTGAGAAAAGAGTCCGGTTTGAAAAACGTTGTTCCGAGATAAACGCGTTTAAAGTTTAAATTATTGAAAAATCATGAATAAATTTGATATACTTCTAGTCTGCAAAATACGTACTTCTGCGTTCTCTACTAACGGTCAACTAACGGAGCACGTGTACAGTTTTGCACATTTATATTTAAAATTGTTCTAAATTTCAATACCAACTGCGCGAGGGGATACGCGCGGATTGCGCTCCGAAAGAGCAGTGAAAAGCGGCGCGCTAATTTTAAATTTCGAACACTTAGAGATTTTTCCGCTATATGAAACTTTGCTACATGATTTCTATGGTGATAAGCTATACTTTAGAGCAACAAAAAAAACTTTGATTTTTTGAAAATCCTACAGTGGTTTTCTCCCTTAAGCTTGGATTTTTTTCTCTTATTTTGCAGCTGAATTCCTGCAATGAAAGTAGTTGACAAGCTGCAAATTTATTTAGATGGAAGCTGTAGATCTGCAACCGATTCCGAGTTTTTTTCTAAAAAAAACTTGCAGGAAAATTTGAGTATATTTTTTATGTTTCAAAAACATGCTATAACGATGGTGGGCTAAGCTGATAAAATCGCTTGATGAGCATATAATTTCCCATCATGTTTCTTTTTTTTTTCAAAATTAGGATGTGGAAGTTTTTAAGATATACTGACTAGCTCCTGCTTCTTGTCATGCTGGAACATTAAATTAACTATAAACTGCTTTCAAAGCTTACCAAATCCAGCACAAAACAGCCATAATTTTTTTTATATTACTAGAATTTTTTTAACTTCCAGTTTCCTGCAATGCGAGCACTTTCGATGCAATCAGCGGATGCATTCATCCTGGTGTACGATGTCACGGATGCCAGCACTTTCGATGAAGTACGAGTGATTCGCGATCAAATCCACGAATCGAAAGCAACAACAGTTGTGCCAATTGTTGTTGTTGGCAACAAAATTGATTTACTTGAAGAAGATAGTACCTTGAGAGAGGTGAGTATTTCATTCGGTTTAAACTTTTAATGAAAATGCAGTTTCTTTTGAAATTGCTTGTTTTTACGCAAAAAGATTTCCTGTGAACATACAGTCGGGTAATTTGAAACGCACAATTGTGCGACTTAATTTGAACAGGAATTGTGCAAAATTTTTAGGATTTTTAAAATATTTCGTTTATCATGTACTGATGAAACGAGATCCCTTGTTATTCATTTAAACGGCGATTAGCATTTATTGGCGTTCATAAGCTAAAATCAGTTTTTCTTCTTCATTCATGCTTCATCAAAATGATTACGTTTCGAAAAATCAGCATCAATTAATAACTTAGTCTTTAATTAAAATATAACAACATATAATTGAAATTTTTCGTTTAAAACTGACTTATGCGCATATCCTTAACAAAAAAATATGATAGTATGCTTGTTTATTATTATTTAGTATTTCATGAAGATCTTCATAAATTTCTCTTTCATACTCCTCGAAAGTAGAGTTTCATTTGTTGGTAGCTTCTTCTGTAAGTTGAAACTCAATTGGGTTCCTGAAAATGAAGGTATACTTAGTAACGAAAAAAGCGGACGCCGCAAAAAAAGAAGAGCTGCCCTCAAAGTAGAGTTGGCACTTAATATTGCACCATTTCTCAGTGCGATCAAAGCCCACATAACTCGCAAAACACCTAAGGAGGCGGCGGAGACTGTGTTCATAAAAGAAAAATATACTTTTATCCTGTTTGTTCTTCCCAACTCTCGCAGAAGTTTCATTCTGTTGCTTAAGAAGAATCGCCAACTTTATAACCGCGATAAAAACATTCCTTCGTGGTTTTCTATTATAACTGCTATAAATAACATCTACAACGTTATTTGTTGTATCGAATCCTTTTGGTTAATCAATCATTATTTTCACAGTCATCAACAACCCTATATTTAATTTCCACACGACTTTTTTGACCTACCAATCTTACTTAATGTAAACTGATTAATTTTTGCATCGATATCCTTTCCACCAATTCAATTTTCATATTTAAATGCGCATGTTTTCGAAGAGAGAGAAAACGTCAATCTCGTCTGCATTGTAGATGGAATCTGACTTATATCACGTTTGGAAATCCCGACACAATTCCTGAAAAAAATTCTATGAAATCTTTTGAAGAAACGTCTGTCAATTCAATTAATGTTATGACAAAAATATGATAATTAGAAACAAATTTGAACCACTAGCAAATGTTTATGTTCAACTACTACAGTTAAATATAACAAGTAAAAAATTCAGCGAGGCAGAGGGAGCGGCGATTTGAACCCTCTACCTCTAGAGCAAGAGCCGGGCGCTCTGCTCACTGAACCAGCCACTCTACTCTTATATTTGCACATCATTGCTATGTATTGTGCTCACTTTGAATTTTAAAACAAACTTCCGTTCGTTTTTTCGTTCGGTACGCTTTTTCTGGGCTCACTCATCTCGCTTATTTTTCGTTAGAACCCCCGGAAAGGAAGCTAAACTTCCAACAATAAACGAGCAATAAAATAATAGTTTTACATATATTTCTATTAATTCGAAGGAAATTGTGTCCGCTAAGGATGTCTTTTTATCGAATCCTTGTCGGATATACTTGTCCGCGTCCGGGTAAGTGAAAGATATTAGTTTCGCGAAAAGTGTCCGGTTAATAGGGGTGTCCTATACAGAGGTTCTACTGTACCACTTCTGGATCTGTAATGTGATAATTTTTGTTGGATCAAGTGGGCAAAACAGTGCAATTTTCTTGCTAGTTCCGGCGAAAAGAAAATCTGATGGTTGCAAATTATTCTTGCACTCAAAAAAGGCTAAAGTTTTGTTAGACCAGTTGTTCTTGCCTGCTACAAAAACTTTTTATCCAAGCTTCTTTCTATGAAGTTTACAAACAAGTTTAGCTTAAAATTTTATTGTAAGCTAAAGCACAATTCCACACTTGAATTGTTTCTTTGCTAACTTGAATCCCCATGAAAACTTCAGATAAAAGCGAAAGATACGAAAAAGCTCTTATACAATCTTGCTTTTGTTTCAGATGGATTACGACACGACTGAATCTGTAGTGCAGCTAGATTGGGAGAATGGATTCGTTGAAGCTTCCGCTAAAAATAATGATAATGTAACACAGGTTAGATAGCTTTTAATTTAGCGAAGAACCAACATATTTAACTCATTTTTTGAGCTAGGTATTGTGGATTAAGCTCTACGTTCCTTTATCTTTCAATGTTAAGTCATAATATTTGCGTGTGTCTCCGATATTCCCGTACACTAAAGTGTTCAAATGAATATCTTACTATCTTCATTATGTTTTTTGATTTGCAGATTTTCAAGGAGCTGTTAACACAGGCAAAAATAACATATAATCTTAGTCCGGCATTAAGGCGACGCCGAAGACAATCGTTACCACCAAATCAAATGGGTAGCAGTGCTGGACCAAGTACACCTAGCAGTGCTCCGCCATCCTCGTCACATGTACCATCGCCTGCGCAATTGCAGCATTTACAAAAAATCCAAGAACGAAGTTTGGGTGGCAAACGTAATTCGTGTGTTTTATCTTAATAGAATTATACTGTTAAATAAACACATACACACACACATGCACACAATCATAAACATCATTTGAAAAACGTTTATATCAAAGATTTGTTTCTTAATTTGGTAAGTTTTTTGATTATAATTTTTTTAATTATTATTTTCTTAAATACTATTTTTTCTACTACTATTTTTTCAATTGAAAACATTTCTCTAAACATTCCTTATTTTAATTATAAATACCACACGGTTTGGATGTATTTATGAATTGACTTTAGAAAATATTTTCGTTTAGTTGGAAGGATGATTAATTAAGAGCGCTGACACAATTATTTAAAGAAAAGATTTATTCTTAATTGAAAAGCAACTCGACACGGCTGAATGTCTAATAATAAGTCGCAGCTAAATGAAATAAAAGCTGATACCCCATATTTAAAACATTAATCCTTGAGGAGTCTTATTTCAAAATGACTTGATTGGAATCATTTTGAGTATTCGTTAGTATTTTTATGCAAAGTGGTTACAATCTGAAACACTTTTTTTCTTCAATGAATTCGACTTTCAATTTACTAGTCTATGACAAATCCGATGATATCCATGTAATAAATACACAGAAACTATGGAATACAATGTTTCCTGCAAACTAAAAATTTTTCATTACAATCCAATTCAATAGTTTTAGCAATTCGGCCAAGACTGACACCATAAATTCTCTTTTCAATTAGTTGAAAAATAATTTTTCCACTTATAAAGTCATAAACGTAAAGTTCATACCGCAATAAAAGTATTTCTTACAATCTTAAATTAAATGAAATATTATTTGTGTTAAATCGCAAAAGAAGTGACCCACTTCAAGCACAAATGAAAACAAAAACAGTTTCCCTTAAATTTCAATCCTTACTCTCAATCGAGTGATTTATGTGAAAAACTCTTTCTATCACAACACCAAATTGAATCGTTTCCTGTTTTCTATCGATCCCTATCATTTCACCGACACGCTCCAGTTCACTTCCAGGTTATCAAAACAAAATTTTCCTAATGGCTATCAAAGTACACGGAAATAAGAAAATGATTGTGCGAAAATTTCGCACATAATAAATTGTTTTTCCTTTGCCAACATCATATCTAAATATTTGTTAAAGTCAATCGTAGAGAGTGCGAACTCATATGTTTTCATTTTTCTTTCTTACTTTTCTTCGGTACATAACATAGATACTGTTCAATATCTATTGCTACATATTGCATTCGATTTTTTTATATTCAAAATAAACAATTCGCCAAAGTTCACATAAAATACACTTATTTGAGAACTGAATCGCGTCCCGTCGCTGGTCACAAATTAATGGTTTCCTAATTACACAACACTATGCAAGCATGTAAACAAGATATATTGAATTTGAGATTTAGATAAATAGATTTAAAAAAAAAACAGCCAAAAAAAAAGAAATGGTTACAATCAAATAATTATTACAAAGCTTGATCAAATTCGAATATAGCAAAAAAAATATAGCCAACAATATTTCGTAGAGTTTTTTCTATCCTAGTTAACAATACAATAAATATCAATGTATAGAATTTTCAATATTGAATAGAAAGTAAATAAATGCGAACCACACTACAAAAGTAGTGCGTAATTAGGTGATAATTACTAAAATTACAAACATTTCATGATGAATAAAAATCTATAAACATATTTAATTAAAAATTAAAGTGATTTTTTCGAGAAAAGTATTTTATTTTTGAAAGAAAATTTTTAATTTGAATGAAAACTATGATGAAACAAGATACAAAGCAGAGTAACGATTCGAAAACATCAGATAGTATCTAAATGATCTTTACATGCCTCCTTGTAATGATCCTTTAGATAATAGTTCACAATTAGTACACGCGTTAAGACTATTTTCCTACTTGAAAATCTAATAGTTCATAATAATTAACTAAGCATTAGAAAGCATAACTAATAAATAAAATTAATTCTATGTAAATATTTATCAATTACTTGACAAAGATAAAATATGCTGAACAAAAGCAAATAGAAACACCAGCTAAATGTTTAATTGTAAAATCTATAGCGTAGTCAAAAATTGTGTGATCATGTCATACTAGCGGAAAATAATTTCGATGAGAGTTAAATTTTTCTTCTGATATATACAAAATAAAAATAACAACAATTTGGCATTAATGTTCTTCCATGTGAGACAAATTCGCTTTAAAATATATATTAAACATAAAATTTCATTAAGTTTGATTGCGAAACATTAAGTATGGGAACATGTGTCGGGTGGGCATTCTCATGAAATGAGAATAAAATTATGTTTAAATTTCGCGCTATAAAATGCGGTTTTCTTCCATATATATCATCAAGGATATATTTTTAGATTCATTCATTTTGATGAATTTGTATAATTAATTTATGAACGAAAAAGAAGATTTTCGTTTGATTATAATAAACTTTGACTGTGAAGCGCATCAATTCAGCGAATAAAAAAGAAATTCGGATCGTGTTAATCGCGTTATCTTCTAATCTGACTTTCTTCTGTAATATAATATAAAATCTTTGAAATAACAAAAAATAAATCTGAATGGCAATAAAATTATTATTCTTGTTTTTTTTTTCTTACTTTGCAGGAAATTTATTCGAAGTAAATTATTTATTTATTTACTGCGCTTTCTTGTGATGGAGAAAAAGGTTAAAAACTAACATAGACAAGTGAGTAAACGCCAAATTTTTATCAAATGTAGAACTTTTCACTACTGTCGTAGTATATTGAAGAGTTATATAATAATGATAAAAATAAGGATGTAATTGTTCAGTTATATCGATATCAAAGCCTTAAATTTTCTTTGAAAAAAATTTATTCATGGAAAATTTTGTTGAAGCATGTTCAACTGAAACTAAGATTATTTGGCTCCAAAAATAATAATATTGTTGTTCGATGGAAAATTATTATAATCAAAGGAAAGGTTTGTACACATACAGTGATCGAATTTCAATTAGAACCATATTTTTTTCATGTTTTAAGAGAATCCTGTTACCTTATCAGATCTCATGAATTTCTCTACGACAGGAAAAGGGCTTGTTATTAACACCTACATGCAAACGCTGAAAAGAAAGTGCATTTTTTCTTTGGTTTTGTCAGAAAATATATGATAAGTTTCTGGTTTAAAGAGGAAAACTCAATTAGATCCACGATAATCGAATATTATTTTTATTGTGAGAAAACATAAAACAATTACAAAATTGATATTTGGTGTAACATTCTTTTTTTCTTATGACTTCTATGAGCATCTGTTTCATTCTTTTAAGTTTTGAAGGTCTCTTGCAGGAGGCGTTGCTAGACTTTTTTTTTATTTTCTGATTGCTTTAAGGGGGGAGTATGGTTAATTTTCCATATTTTAAACATATTTGGAAGATTTTTTTGAAAATACTGTATATATAAATTTATTTTTGAATAAAGTACATAATAATATAATTATTCAAGAGTATTCTCTATAATTTTAGTCCAAAAATATTGATTATTGAGGGACTGACAGCAAATTTTAGTAGACACATAAAAAAGGTAGTTTTGCGGTGCACTGCAAAACTCATCACTCGATCATCTGATGATAAAAAACCAAAAAGATTTCGTTAGCTTATGATTTTCCGAGGTAATCACGTCAAGATATATATTTTTTAACGATTGGTAAATTTTTAGTATCAATTCTAAGTAATAAGTATTTTTTTTATTACATCGATCAATTTGTTATTAAAAAACAAATTATAATCATTAAAAATAAAATATCTCGACGTTATTACCTTGTGATTTATGTACAGAATAAGTGTGCAAAATTTGAAAAGGATCAAATAAATAGATTTAGAGTTAGAGCGTTCACCGACTTTGAGAAGGCTAAGTGTTAGAAAAGCGCGTTTAAAAAACAGAAACAGCCGATTTACAGTTTATAGCGTGTCGAAAAGCAGAGTTTTAAAATCCTGTAGCTTCGTCAGTTTTGCTCCAATCGCCCGAAAATTTTAACTGAATACTCTTGAAGAGTTCTACTTTTCAAAAAAAAACATACTCCTCTTTAAAAATATCAAAAGCGGCTTCAACCACACTATCTCATTTTTACGACTGACGAATATATCGGCTTCGAAAATTGTTATAAATTTTTCCGCAGTCATTTCCAGCTTTGAGAGCTCAAATCGAAAATTTTTGAGCTGTCTTTTTTTCTGTTCCACACCTCTCTCTTTTGGAATCTTCAAATGACCTCAATGATTTAAGCGCTTCTACTGCATGATTGCATACAATTTTAGGATCTTTTTATGTCTTATTAGTGACTTTAAATCACTAGTACGGAGTTTGAGATTTCTTTCAGCCTTCAATTTTTGCGAAGGAACAAAAACGTGTCTTGCCTGGTTTTTTTAATCTTTTGTTTCATCCAATTTTCAAAGAAAAATGCAGAATATCGCTTAGGTTCAGCACCGAATGGCTTGAGATCTGTAACGACACTCTTCGTTGCAATCTTTGCAAGGCTTCTTTATTGTCTTCTTTTCGGCTGTGTTCTAGAATACATGTCCGAGTGATACCAATCGTCTGCAAGATTTTTGAAATTCTGAAGGTATTCCCAAATCAGTTTGGACTTATATGTGTACGGGTTGAACGCCTTGCTATTAAATAAATTCTTTTTTTCGAAGAGAAAACTTTCCAAAATATTCATAAATGCAACAGATATGTGGCTGCCCCAAATACACGAGCTTTACATTCATTCAGTTTATGTACGCTTCGAATGAAACCTGGAAATATTCGACAATATTGCATTTAAAAGGTTTCAAGTTTTGTGAGACCTTCAACCAACTAACAACCAATCAAATGTAAACTATGCTGCAACATTACTCTTAGGTATGCATCTCTAAACCATTCCCCTGTAAAAAAAAAACAAACAAGCATATCATTGCTACTTTATAGCCACTATAAAATCTGAAGCACCCAAACAGAACAAACAGTAAAACTAAAAGATGAGATAATATTTTTCACCACAATTCTCTTCCTGCCGGCAATTTCTTTTCTGTTTACTAAAAGATGCTTCCCGTATGGAAACATAAAAATTTCGTGAGAAGAACTTCACAAAATCCGAAAAGATGAGACGAGTTTCTAAAAATGAAAAAGTTTTATTTCAAGGATTTATTGCATCACTTTGCATTCAAGAATTATTTATTTCACCAAACAATTGCTCATCCCTCAACTTTTAAGAAATCGTTTACAAACGCGTCGCGCAGTTAAAGAGGGGGTGGGATGTTTGCCAGCCCAAAAAATATCACCAAACAAAAAAGTAACTTTCTTGTCGGTGTAAATATTCCCGAAGATTGATAAGTACATTGTTACATTTGTGAAGGATCTCATTCATGGTGAAAGTTTGATGAGGTTATCATACATCTACGGAATTCACAATGTCACTTCGAAAAATTTATTGACGCCGACATTGGTATAGAACACAAACTTAGGGTGAGTGGGGTTTGAGAAAAATCGCACATATCAGGCATATCATCTAACTTAGACACGACCTGACTTTCGACGAATAGCTTGAAGCCATAAAATGCCTGGGAAATTGCTCGTCACGTTGCTCACTGAATGACTAGTCGACTTCCTTAACTTGATGTCAAAAGGAGTTAGCTTTGGACAACAGTTTAGTACTGGGTTAGTCACGCGAGACGGAAAAACGAAAACTATATGCTCTGAAGCCTGAGTCAATTAGGCGAGCATCCCTTTTTACTATTCCGGCGTCGTGCGGCCGTTGAAGTGTCTTTACGACAGCCAGATCCTTGTCGAATGCCATATCCTTAGGATACCCAGGGACTGCACATCAGACTCAATCCAAAACATCAGGTAATACATTGTGTATGCCGTCATGGGCCGTTGTCTCACACAAAATGGTATTGTGTTACTAAGCATATCACCAGGATCTTCAGGATGATAGGCATAAGAGCACAGGTGCGACGTTAAGCTATCACGCAATCCTTTGATGAACAGACAGAATAGCTGACAAGCCTTGAATTTAGGTAAATTTTCGGACGGATTTTCTCATTGCGATATTTTTCTGTAGATTTTCTTCGTTTATTCCTCGGAATGATTAATAAAATATGAGAAGAAAATACGTGAATGAAGGATGTTAGGTAAAATGCCTGGAGCACTCTCTAGAATATCTTATTACTAAAATGGGATTTGTAACGTTAGCATGACCAGATGCTGCTAATTATCACAACTTTTGGCTGTAATACATTATTAGGTATCAGTCGTAAAGTAGACTACACTTAATTTGGATCATGCCAATTAACGAGTGCGTTAATTAGGAAAATGTATGGAAAGTTATTGGGTTCGTGCTTGCAGATTCTTTAATAGTTTTGTTGTAGCTACGATTTAAGAGGATTTCGAATTTAATTTCTGGTATTTTACAGGTATCGGTATGAAAAAATGTTTGGTTATTTTTACATATTTTAAGCATTTTTTTAATTTTTTTGGAAAATCTTGTAAAAATAAATTTATTTCTGAACAAAGTGAATAATAATATAATTATTTGAAAGTGTTCTCTAAAATTTTGGTTTAAAAATATTGATTATTGAGCCACTGGCGGCAAATTTTCACCTAGGATCAGATAAATAGACTTTGAGTTAGAGCCTTAACCGGCTTTGAAAAAGCTAAGTGTTGGAAAAACGCTTTTAAAAAAAAGAGAAACAGCCGTTTTACAGTTTAAAGCGCGGGAAAGAGCAGAGTTTTAAAATATTGTAGCTCCGTCAGTTTTGCTCCAATCGACCTAAAATTTAAACTGCATACTCTTGAAGAGTTCTAAGATCGAATAAATATAATAAAATAAAATAAATATAAATAAAAAATGCAAAAATACGAGGGATTTTCAAAAAAAATACCATTTTTGTCAATAAGTAAAAAAAGATATCATTGTGAAATTTTGCACATATTTTTATAGATAGTTTGAGTGTACAAAAATAATAACATAGAGAATACATTAATATCTTAGACAAGATTTTTCGCTGAGTAAGTACAATATTCAATTTCAGTCTGTTTGTTTTTCACATTTAGAGTTTCCTACACTCCTTGGATAGTATTTCTAAAATGATTGCAAGAACTAAAATATCCACGCATATATTAATTATAGTTCTTCTCCGGCCATGACCATTTCCACCAACGTTACAGTAAACGAGATACTTGAAATATTGCCGACAAAATAATTTTACATCCGAAAATAAGAAAACACTGTCAGCGTCACTGTTCGCATTCTACGATAGATATCAAAATAAACATTTTCTAATTAAAGACGATGAAAATCTATTAGAGAATGAAAATAAACATTTTAGGTAGCCAAAGTTAAACTGATTGTCCGATCAAAAGTGCGATGCATTATCCAATTAAACAGGGATTTGTAAAATTGCGAATCAAATCTGAAAATTAATGAGAATCTACCCAGCCAAACGGTACAATAAAAAAACATATTTTATGAAAATAGTTTATGTTAAAAAAGTTATGCAACTTTCTTGAAATATGTAGTAACTAACACTTTCCTGAATTAAATAATCTAAATCTATATAAATTGTTCAAAGAATTTTGAAAACTTCTAATGGACGCCCCAACGTGTCCATCCGTGTATCTTAAGTATTAATTTCAATTTCAATTTAATATCTTTTCCAGCATCATAACGGTTTTTATTCATCAATATCCAAGTATAAACTTCCGCTTTCGTATGCTGTGAATTTCCACCAAAGAATTTCGGTTATGAACAATTTAAAATTCTGATAGAAACCATACGTTGCGTGGTTGGAGGTCTTTCTGTAAAATCATTTATTTTTAGATGCTTGACTTAATATATTTTGGCTGTTCTTAGTTTATATCATCAACTAAGAACAGCCACAGATATTCTATTTTATTTGATTAAAAAGTAATAATTTGTAAAAGATGTTTTCCTTACGGCTTCACACATTTAGTTCTCGTGGTGATGATGATGATAATAGTTGCAATGAATCATTCAGGATTTTTATTTGTATTTTTGAATTGGCTCGACGCCCATGAAAAAGTTTGGTACTTAAATTCGAATTAAATTGAGTTATATGTTGTCGTGATGATTAACATGAAGTTATAGTCTTAAAAAAGGATAGGCGTTTCAGTTTCCATGTTTTCCATGGTCTGTTAGAATGCGCGATAGAATGTCCATTTAAAAACTGTACAAATTGATCAGCCTTTCCAGTTTATCGTGTATCTAATCTATCGAAGTATAGTTTCTACACGAATCCCTCAGTTCCAAGGGTGTTTTATAAACCGAGTAACCTAGAATTTCTGAAGAACGTGTTAAGCTTTCAAATAATAAACACCAATCTCATATTTGAACATTCACAGTTGAAGGACAATAAATGATAGTGTTCAACAATCTCTTAAAATCGTGGAACGCTTAAGCGTTCAATATCGAAATTCATACCAAAAGCACTTGCACTGAATCTCATTAACTTGCACGGCTGGGAAATGTTTTCCAGCAATTCATATAACTTAATGAATTTATCGATTGGCCTACAAACACTTTTGAATAGTACGTGATAATATTGTGTAGGTTGGTTCGTTTTAATTAAGCAGATGGTTTGCAGACATGCCTATTTTTTGATGAAACAATAAATAGAAAAAGGTGTGAGTGTGTGAAATAATAAACTTAATTGATAAGTAAATGTTTTTGGAGAAAGACATGTACGATATTTATGTAAGGCTTAGGAAAAGTCAATGGTCTAAGCAAAAAACCAGATTGGAAATGGGTTCTTATGTGGTTAGTTCGGCTTCTATCTTGAGGTTCATCGAAAATGATCATGAAATACCTATATTTTTAATAACTGTGAATTACACACATTTACGTTCTTTCTTAAAATTGAAATAAGGTCAGTCTGATGAGTCTTTGATCCAGCAACAAGCCAATATTGCCGATACAATCATGCAACTATTCAAACTTCAACTAATCTTGCTTGGATTTGGAATCATATATGTATTTCAAATCAACAATACTTTTTAAAATATATTGTTAGAACTTCTTCAAAGCTTCTTGTTTCATAGTTGAATGGAAAGCTTTGATCACTTGTTAGAAAATTCCCACGTAACCAAGAAAGATATTGATTAGTTATTCTAGAAAAATTTCGGGTAATCTAGAATATAGTCGTTTCATTAAGAACGATTCAGTTGAGTATCCTTGATATATGTAGCACGCTCGATATTCTCCAAGATTCTCGTCAATGATTGGACGTCAATGAAAGTTAGTATACTCGATGACTAATAGTCTTCGTCTTACGATACTAGGGAGTGTATCGAAAAAAATTGACCTTTATAATTATGTCTCCAAAAGTAGTATTAATTGCTTCATCGAACTATTTTTTTCTTTTATCATTTTATTATATTGACTAACATTTACATAACAATTCAATGAATTTTCATGTCAAGTCGCATTTTATAGCTAAGTTTGCATAACTGATAAAGACTTAAACTTGTCCAAAACAGGAGCTATGCAGGAAAAACTAAAGGGCATTTTTTCCGATACAGTACTTAGTACGGAATGCGTAGTATCCTAGACCACCAATAATTGCCCATATCGTTGCTCACGCCGCTGGTTCTTTGTCGAGCATTCTGTCCATTGAACTATCCTCTCTGCTTGAAGTTTTCCAATTATTTCCGGTATTTACCGAAGAAATTCGCTAACCAATTCGTCATCACAACCATAATCCTTTGAAGACGATTATGTGTAGTAAAAAGAGTTGTTTATAATTGCCGTTGTCGTCTATTTCGCAAAATTCAATCACCCAAAAAAGAGGATTGGTATTATTTCGAAGGAAACGTTTCTCGTGTCATCGTGGTGTTTGTTTTCTGAATAAAAGAGATTTTTTTAAGGAGATAAAAACAAATAACTGACTAAATTGCTGTAACTCTAATTAGACCTAAAACTCCAAAGCATTAAAATTCAATTGTCCAGACATAAAAACCTAGTGTCAGTTTAATAGTTCTTTTGGGAAATCCCTTTTTTTAATAAAAACACCATAAAACACACCCAAATCACTCTAGTTCCATTTTAATGACATTTGGGACTCTGCAAAAGGATTCTATAAAACTTTTATATACCATTTGTTATCTTAAAGACTTTTTGGCTAGCCAATTCTTAATTTTTGAATTTTTTATGGTACTTATATTATTTTCAAGCAGCATCAATTAATCTTGTCGACTTTCAGCCCACTTTCACTTACAAGTTCTTGCTCTTGTACTATAGTAGTATACAACAAATTCATCTAGTAAAGATTAATGACAATGAACATCACTTGACACACTCATTACTCTTTTAGTAGTAGTGTCCATCCGTCCGTCCAGCTGTCTCTCGCTTTTTCAATAGCCTTTAACTCTGCCATTACAACGCCTGTCAGGATGTTCAACCCCAGCCTGTCTTACAAGGCGTTTCGTGTTCCTTGAAATTCATGTCTTAATTGAGCACATGCTGGAAAATTCATCCAGGGAGTGTTTAATCGTAATCCATATAACTTTATTAAAGTGCAAATTGAGAAATGTGTTTCAATAAGTTTACGAAAGATAGCAATCAAATGGACGATTTCCACACAGAGTTTTCCATGTGTTCATTTGTATGCCGTGTGTCAGGACATCTTCTTCCCGGCGATCCCGTTGGGAAATATAAAGTAGTTTGTAATACAGCACAGGCAGATTTCCACAGCATGATGCCGAAACGTAACTATATGTTGTGGGACCAAGAATAAGTCGCAACCCGAACTACACCAGAGTCCTTTTAACAAAACACGAACCCAAAGGATCGTTTCTGTATTTGCTCGAACAAAATGAATGGTCTCGATTGTGTTACAAGTTAGTAGTTAGCTGTTATTTGTAGAACAGCGCTTCGAATTTACAACGTGGGTGATTATAATTAATCATGGGATTTTCGGCGTTACCACGGCAGGACAGCAAGGTCGTAGGGAGATGCTATTTGATTTAATAAAGTAAACGTTTATTGGAGATGACAATATAGCTTAGAGTTAAGTTCAAATGGAAATTTATTGTCAAGTGACGATGTATTGGAAGGATTCATTCAGTGGACGTGGAGAAAGGAGCACTTCATCATTTTTATTTGAATATGCTTGAACTTGACTAGTACTGAGTATATTTAAAACAGCTACCAGATACTGGTGTGACGTTTAAAAAAATAAAGCAATTGTAGAAGCTGGATTTTTTTTATTGACATGTATCATCCCAATGTATTCTGTATGTAATCCTTTGTAGAAAAGCTATTCTAGGTACTTCAGCCCAAACGAATCTTGTCAAAGTGATGTCCAAAAAGATTTACTAGCTGACGTCCATACAAACAACTAATATAATCTCCTTTCTACTTCAGCTAATGCTTTACACCATCATAAAAGACTGATTTGTGTAATTCGCCTAGATACATATAAGTCCATAAATTTGGTGATTACCGCCTCACCGTTGCGAACATATTTTCCCGGATGAACAAACGAATCCCGAAATAATGTAGAATAGGTTCTGCTTCGAATATTTCGTTTGTCGCAAATAACACAACAATGTGATTAATATCTATCTACTTCTTTTTGATTGTCGTATTATTTCACTTAATATGAGCCTCGTTAATTATCTTCGAGCTTAATTTGTAGATAAACTCAAAAGAAATGTGTGCCATTGTCGTGGAATATTAATCGGAAACAACCTCTTATTATTTTTTTATGATGATTGAAATTTTATCTTCGTGGAATCTTAGAATCTAGCAAAATATTGTAAATTGTAATAGTGTGCGTTTGAAAAATCGTTTATGATCTTCCGCCATGTTTTGGCACAAATCTTGGATGTCCTTGAACGTTTCAACTGTTCTTGTAACATGTGCATCTCGTAGTTGTGGCAAATCAAAAGAAATATTTGAAATTTCAGTGCCCGCCACGATTCCACGATACGACATGTTTTTTGGCACTTGTCGTAAAAAGACTATCAGAATATATTTGAATATACAAGATGCGCCATCTATTGTGTCGATATGTAAACACTTACTAACTTTGACAGTTGTCAAACCGATTGATTTGATGAGATATGTTTTTGAAACGGCAATTTAGTACAATTTGAACCATGAATCGCTCCACAGCAAAACAACGTGCCGAAATAATGACGATGTACATCGAGAATAGTCGTTCAGTTGTTTTAACTCAACGTGCGCACTGTCGAAAATATCGTGGCCAACAGGCATCGTCTGACAACACTATTCGTCGTTTCGTGTCGAATTTCGTTGAGCACGGGACAGTGGGAGATCGTCGTCGTGCCGTAAGACGTTCCAATGAACTGGTTGAAGCGGTCAGAGTGAGCGTTTCCCATAACCTAAAAATGTCATATCGTTTCCGCGCTCAGCATTTTGACGTCAGTGGAATGTGCGGCGAATTTTGAAGGATGATTTGCATTTGTTTCCTTATAAAGTACAATTAACACAAAGAATGTTGCCGACATACCGTCCACGTCGCTTGGAATACGGTCAAATAGTTGATCGAATGGTGGACACTGAATCTGATTTTTGGAAGAAAATTCTGATGACCGACGAGGCCAATTTCACACTATCTGGCGGCGTAAATAAGCAGAATTGCCGCATTTGGAGAACGGAAAATCCACATGAAATCCATTAAACGCCATTGCATGACCAAAAAGTGACTGTTTGGACCGGCATTTGCGCCAAAACCATCATTGGTCCCTATTTCTTCAGATAAAAAAAACAGTTGATTGAAACAGATACCGGTGGATGTTGGCCCATTATGTCTGCCCTAGAATGCGATAAAAAAAGACGTGATGGTTACTGGTTTCAATAAAACGGTGCGCCATGCCACATTGCAAATCAAACAATTCAGTTTTGCAACGAAAATTCCCTGGACGCCTGATGTCAAAAAAAGAGGCGAGATTGAATGGCCACCCAGATCTCCAGATTTGACCCATTCGTTCTTCTTTTCGTGGGGCTATTTGAAAAGCAAAGTGTACGCCAGCAAGTCTCAGAGCATAACCGAGCTCAAGGCAAACATTTGTGCCGAAATCATCGCTATAACGCCCGAGATGCTCGAAAAGGTAATGGAAAATGCTGCAAAAAGGGCACGTTTTGTTTTGGCCAATAAAGGCGGCCACTTAGTTGATGTTGTATTCAAAAAGTAGTGAAAATAAATTGCGAAGGACCAAATTGTATCAAAATACCAGATATATAGAAATCGATTGTTTTTTTTAAGTTAGTAAGTGTTTACATGCCGACCCGAAAGATGGCGCACCCTGTATGTATATATATATATATATATTCTGAACTAAACTTTCTGAAATCATAAAAACTACGTTGTTGCATTTCAAATACTTCAAATGGGTTCGTACTTCTGACATTCCTCGGCAATTGAATAACATCATCGAGGTCGTACTATGAACAACTTTTCTTATATCTTTCTGTATACTTAGTTGTAAAATTATGGTCACATAGTAAGAAACTATGACAAAATACCATAAATTTTCGATTACTACACCGAATTTTGTCATGACTCTCTCCAACAGGACAACAATCCTAATTGGAAAGCCGGCAAATGTAAAAATAAAAATGAAACGACATTAATTTTTAAATTGCCAAAATTCAGATTCATCTAAAGATCAATGTTTTGAAACGCACATAAAAATCAATCACCACTTTCTCATGAATTTCAATGACGCTTACACCATTTCCGATTGAAATTCAAAAGGACGACGGTTCCACATATTAAAAATTTGCAGAAATCAGCAAAAACCCTTTTTACTGAAATATTACAATGAATGTAATATTACATTGTGAATTATCCAATACTATCATCGTAATGTCCAAAAGACTCATATGTTTTCGAGAATGCTTAAATTTACAGGAACCATTACGTCAGGATACAAAATGATACCAATTTTTTCTTCTTGAATCTTCCAATGGTTATTTCTCTCGACACAATATGTTGAACTGTCCATCCGACCAATAGCTGAATAATATCATACACATCGTCAATCCGATTTCACCACACAAAATATCCTTTAGGCCGACACGTATGGGGCCTATGTTAAAATGAAAAACCTATAGAAATGACCGTAAATCTTATGTAAGCTAAAGATTGATGTGCTGAGGACATATGGAAGAGATGTTGAACCTCATATCGGGTCCCGAAAAATAGATTCCCGCAAATGTATTGGTGCAAATGAGCTCATCTGTTTGCTGAACGGAAAGGACACATTGTAGGCGTCTAAACGAATCCCGGATGGGATAGCGTTTTCTATGCGTAAATGGTTGCGATTAGCATATAAAAAGGGGACCAGGACTAGGCCCAGCTTCCAGTCAACATGGATTAAAGAAATTCGTTAAAGTTTAATACGTAACATGGCAAGGGTGTTGCTTGACCTCATGCAGCTTTTTCGCAGAAAGGATCTGAAAATCACCTCGATAGAGAGTTTGAATGATACAAAATGAATATGATACTAAATTGGTTTCTGTGATATGGTGTCGATTTGTTAGTTTTTGATGTTGATGAGTATTATTCAACTGACGTCAATTTTCATGTATTTTATTTATGTTTATTTCACGCATGTATTCAAGCGGCAAAATGATAAAATGAGGAGACCACAATTTATATAGCAATTTCAGAGCTATATCCAAATTGTTCTGGGCAATCTAGTGGCTACGAGATGAATAATTGGTTGTAATATTGACAATGTGCTGTCCATTGTATAAATTGGATAATCGAACGAGTTAAATTGATTGGATGTAATGAGTCCATTGCCTATGAGCTAAGCAGTCAACTACGTTGTTGTTTTATTAATTATTATTAAAACAATTCGCTTCACTGTCGTTGAAATAGAATGATATTCTTTTGGCCGTTCTGAAAATAAGTGATTGCGTTCATTGGTAACTTTCTGTGTTAGAGCTGCTGATTGCTTAAAACAAAGATCTGAATCGGAGGCACGCGCTGGTATTTTTTTTTGAATGAATTGAAGCTCCAATATACAATTCCTCCACATGAATGATTTCGATGGAGGATAACACAGGCAGTCCGACATCCTTGAAATTAAGTTTCGGCACAATAGCCACCCTAATAAGGCCTTTTTCGTCAATTAGCTGGAGATAATTAGAAGTCGCATTGATGGAATTAGATCTTTCTTTATCGGAAATCGTCCGTAATGATTGGCCCTTTACAACTGAATAGAGAAGGTCGAGATGTAGTCAAGAGGCATGTTTGCTTTTTTCCAGTAGATCGACTGGATTACGCAAGTTGATATTGAATATTAAATTATGGAAAGAAATTCGGGGGAAGTGAGAACAATTCGCGTTCGGAAGATAGCATTAGGCATGTATTTATGTAGATGATAATTAAATAAATGAATTGAAAGAAATATGCACATGATGTTGATTGCAGTATGTTACTAGGAATCTTTGAAGCATTTTCATTTTTAAACGTGATTTATTTTTTAACTAGTTGTACAGAAGGCTTTGTCTCAACAACTTCTATTTTGGTAATTAAATTGTTTTCGATTATTGTCGTTGCCGTTTATTTTCCATTTTGGATTTTGCCAGAAAATTAGCATCATTAATAAATGCTATTTCAGAGTATGCGTTCGATTGAAATCAAGCAAAAAATAGTCCAAATTTAGTTAAGCCCGATGTGACCAGCATTTTGCTTTTAAAACATGTAACAGCTTAGAACATATATCAAATTATGCTGAGACTAAATGATTTCTGGTATATATTTTATATAACAACAAAAAAGTGAAGTGCACGGCTCTCATCAAAAGCTAGCTAAATAGTTCTAAGCAGAAACATTGTTCATTTCAGTAGCCAATCAAACATATTACTGATCCTACCAAACTGTGCAGGGGAGTAAAGCAATAGATTGACCTTTCCACTCTGTTGTGAAGCTCTATTGTGAATGTCGACCCCACACACCTGAGGCGCTCGTGGAAAAAAGTCCGTGCTTACAGGAGCAAAACCATAGCAGCCCTTCAGGCTGTGTCCCTACACTCTGGGATTGTATAAAATATCACGGGGTTGAAGAGCCCATGATAGGTTACTATCATCCTCGACAAGATGAGGCCCCCTTGTGGAAGCAACGTGGTGGTTGCAGTAAGGTGCTCTAAATAGTCCGCGCTTGGTCCACCAGTGCCGCCATCACCGGACTTGTAAATCGGAGACAATTTTGGGCGAGGTGTTTCTAAGTGGAGGGGTATTTATTGACACTTATTTCAATAAGTCGTCCTCCAGGACCGTGTTTTAATGATTAATTTCGGGGAAATCACGTTAAATCACACTTTAACCCAGGGAAGAGAATTACCTCGGGTCGCGATGACAATCCTCTTCTGATTTCATTCTGAAATTACAAAAATGGAGTTTTGGAGTGAAACTTTAGAAGTTTGGCATAGTTTGTGTTATCAACCCGATGTTGGGACCTTATACCCCGTTTCCATTACGCCAAATCTCTAGATTTTGTCGAAGTGATTTGGTAGTGTTTCTACTTACAAATCGGATTTTGGCTGTCACTGTCATTGCATGAGATGACATAAAATTTTGAAAGTAGAAAACTCTCGTTATTGAAATCGTGATGTGTGTTTCGCGATTGCATAGTTGTTAACAATTGGTAGAGAGTGGAATTGCAATGGATATCAACGATAAAAATTTCGTTACCTTTATGTGACACCAAAATGACTTGTCATTCGTAATCAAAACACAATTTGACACTTGCTGAATGTGCTGAAATACAATTATTTGCAATGCTGCCACACGCAACCATGAGATTTTGAGTGGATTTCGATGAAATCTACAAGATTTACGATCGACTAGATTTCAATTTTTATATGGGAAATCTACAAGATTTCGATGAGAATTTGGGAAAGTTGCCTAAATCTAGAGATTTGGCGTAGATGGAAACGGGGTATTAGAATGACAAGAGGTGTCAAATAGGCGTCGCTTCCACCAGTTAGGACACTGCGCCTGCACTCAAAGGTTGGACTGGTGTTTTCGCTAGGATTCCATCCACTTGTACAGTCAAAGTCTTTACCAGGAGATGCAATCTGATTTTGTGGTTGTTAGGGCCTTGAGAAACAGCTTCTACCGGATTCGGTGAGGACCCCAGAGTAGATATACGCGCTTTTTTGGTTATTTGAGAGAAAAACTCACAAACATTACACTGTTCAAAGATTGAAAAATAAATGAAAATGATTTTTCATCACACTTTAAATTTACCAAATGCACAAATATTTCCGGTAGTAAAAAAACTTCATTTAAATATTTTTTCGTATAGAAGTAATGTTTTCTCTCAAGGAGCAAAGTAAGATCACGCCAGTTTCCATCGTTTGGACTATCCTGAATATATTATCTTGCCAATCGTATAAATGTATAGCAATTATATCATTCATTTCGTGTACTGCAGACAAAATCCAGGATCGCAATTTTCATAAATCTTAAAACTCTAATATATTTTTATGGGTCTGGCAGCTTTCATTTGTAGGTTCCTTTAAAACGGTAACGATTCTCACTGGTCAATGCATACAGTATTGGCACACTTACCATCTTGTATAGAGCAGATATCTCGTTCGTTACATTTAATAGGTAGTCCTCATTTTGCCAGTAAAGATATTTGCCTTCATCAGAAATATCCTTTGTACAGCTTCCCCGGAAATCTCAGCAAACTATCTAAAAAATAGCATAGCAAACATTTCACGATGACCAGTAAAATTACTTTCACTGATTAATTACACAATGAATTCTTAAGTCGACGCCAGCAGGCAGTAAAATGGATCAAATTTTGCGTTTTACCATGCTCCATCACAGCCAATTTCTCAAATGAACAGCAACCCTTTCTCATAAACGCTTTAACTGTAAGAATTAATCAGCAAACGAGTAAACATTAATACCTATTGAATAGATCGAGATACAAATGTTATGCGTTATTTTGAACCTTTAAGAGATATAAGAAAATGTTCAGAAGTGATGAAGAACAGAAAGTTTTCGAATCGCCTTGTATCCAAATTAAATCCACACGATAAAGAAGCGGTTAGGCAGCAAGTGTGCTACCTATAAATCAAAGAACACACCTATTTACAAAGTACTACACTCAAAGGTTGGACTACTATCAAATATTGCAAACCCAAACATACATATATCTTGTTTCCTCATGAAGTCACAATCCAGAAATTCCTTTATATGCGAACAGCTTTCACCGCTATCTAGCAACCGGCAAAATTTCATTACTTCACCACTTTGTGCAATTACTCATGCTCAATGGCGAGTGTCCTACTTACCTGATCCATTTGTCCAGTACATGTTCACGTATGTGTTGAAATAGCCCTATAAAATCAAGCTCTTTCATAAGGATACAGCACAGAGCTGATCCACATCAGCAGCAAAGGGGACGGAAAATCCACTTCAACGTAAACTGCTTTAACGGTGGAGCTCATACAATTGCTCTGTAATTTAAGGAATATCAGTCTAATCTAGTACTTCGTGTAGTCCTGCCCCATCGAAATAGCATGTGAACCACACCACCGACTTCGTAATACGATGGGGTCATCAAAGGATACTAAAATGAAAGTAAGCATTCAGGAATGGCATTTTTATCTACAGCACCTTTAGTTTATTTGATTCTTCGGCAGGAATAGATTTTTGGTTTTGGCCCATTGATCCCGTATACTTTTGTTTTGTCAGCAAGAGAATAGGAAATGTTTGTATTAATGCAATTTGACCAGGAAGTATTTGTTTAATGCCGGGCTTTGCATGTGTGGTATCATTTTTATCACTTTATGCAAGAAAAAACAGTTTAATATATCAATAATTCACATGCCTGCTTTTATTTAGCCGTCAGTATAATTTATGAATTCTACCAGATAAATCCATTCAATATATTTTCAAACAACCAAAAAAATCTGAAGTTGTCGATCATTTGAAAACTTCCCACGAAATTGACCTAATTCATCATTAAATCGGGCAGAAAAATCAAACGACCATTTTGCTCGATTCTACACATCATAAATTGTTCGTTGTGCCCCACCTTACGCTTCATCATTTCTAAACAAAACACATTCATCAATCCTTTAAAAAGAAAAGCTAATGATTCGAAACTTCCTTCTAATTCCCTTCCAATCGATAATGGTTCGTTGATTTTAGGTTCTTCCGTTTGAAAAAGCTTTTGACCCTTATTTGCTTGAAACGACGATATCAAAGGAAATCCTTTAGTAACGATTTTTTCCGCATTGATTGTAGGTTCGATTTTCATGAAATGGCAATAAACTTTCATGAAAAATATGAATTTTCACAGAGCTAAAACTGTTTCGAATGGAAAGTATTCAGCTGAATCATGACTTAGACAACGTTTTTGTGTGCTAAACCGTTTTTAGTGTATGGCAGTGAATCCTAAAATTGTTCCTAGTTTGATCCAGTCAGTATACTGACTGATAGCAATCAAGGCGAATACGAAGCACTGAAGGCCAATCATAAGTGTGGAAACTTTATGGTATCTGCAAGGAAAACAAATTTGAAGTAGTAATATCGACAAGAGATAATCGCTTGGTTTGAAATTCGTGAACACACAGAATGCCATGATCAAATTAATGCAGAGTTGAGTTCCTATTTATGGAATCAAATGACGAAAAAAAAGTAAATAAAAGAAGTTTGTCATTATGATTTCAAATCAACTCCTTGCGTATGGAATAAAACTTCATTTTACATCTATTTCTCTCATTTTGGGACACCTTTTGTCAAGACATAAAACCATGTCTCTTCTGCAATTCTGATCCAGCGAAGCTTTTGGCTGCTAACGATAAGGTTGCGAATGCATGTAGGGACGAATCCATTTCAGCCATGGTGTTATCAGGAACATCTGTGGATTAGTGCTAAAAGAGATCTGTGTTGCCAACGAAAGTTTCGCTGGTGCCAAGCAAGGACAAAGATTAATTCAATGCCAAATAATCCACACATTGTATTTTGTCGGTTATTCAAGTGTCTTGAGATGCATACATATATCTAAATCAGACATTCAGGGGTTATTAAAGCAGGAGGATAATCTTAAAACATTGAAGAATCGAGCCCGAAAAAAATCTGAGTTATATTCGCGAGTTTTGATAATACCATTGCGATTTTAGTAAACTTATTTTTTCTATTTATTTTCAACACCAACATCAAATGTTCTTTTTGCATTGTGTGTCCAAGAAAGCGTGCAATAAGTGTTTCTCTTTGTTCAAATTTTCCGGATTACTGATTTTGTCAGTATATTTTGTGTTAATTTGATTAGAGACTGCATATCTAAACTTTCAGTATAAAAAACTCTAACGTAGGATGTGCAAATAATAAAACAAGCCGCGAGGTGCGACCCTTGAAATCCACACGGTCAACTTCCCAGTAATATCTACATAAATATTAAAAATATTATACACAATAATAATTTTGAAGATAATACTTAATTTAAATATTATAATAAAAATGTACCTCTCACAAAAGTTATTGGAATGGCTTAATATTAATCGTAACATCTACGCGAGCGTCAATTGATTAAGTAAGGATTTTGGTGGATTGGTTTGATTGAATATTCACGCGGATCAATCGGAGGGGGGACATGTTACAAAGCCTTTTCTACGTTATTTGTTATTTTCATATCGATGCTTCAAGGACAAAAGAGCGCTAGCAAAAATGAATGCAGTTTTTTTATTACGCCCACTGGGAGAGATTTTGTAGCGTGATGGCCATTTTGAATAGTTGCGGTCAAAATTACCAGCACTTCGGCATAATCACTGAATTTGTATTTTTTCTGGATTATGCCTTTTTTGTTGATCTTGAGAAACATTGAATATGCAGTCAAAAATAGGTTGAATTGTCTGTAAAAAACAAAAAAGGAAAAGATACATATAATCATTCGTGTGAACCCTTTTAAAATGGTGACTTTGAATGATTTTTTTTAAAAAAATTTTTTGTAATCATTAGAATTTTTTTTGCTGGTTTCTCTATAAAAATTGATAAAAGTTTATAAATTTTATAAAATAGTTTTACTGTGATGTGCAAATCAGATTAAAAATTCGTTTTTTTATGAAAAACCCTAATTTCCACATTTTTTTATTAAATTAAATAAACGGCTTTAATCATTTTTTTTAAATAAAAAAACATCACAAAAATGTTAATACGCGTCGATTGACACCTAACTGATGCAAAAATCAAATTTGGTTCGCGAGACATAATGAATGACATAAATGACCTTGAAGGTTAATTTTTTTTTGTAATCATGAAAAAAGGTTTTGCTGTTTTTTTTTACAAGAACTGTTTGTAGCATATAAATTTTGTAAACATTGATTACTGCGTTTTGAAAATCAGGTTAAAAATTTATTGTTTTTGAAAAACTCTTTTCTGCACTTTTTTTCTTAAATAAAAAAAGCTCAAACAATTTTTTTTAAAATTTGATAGAATGACAGAAATGTTGATTCGCGCCGATTGACACTTCGATGAAGCAAATCCTTTGTTTGATTCATGAGATATAGCGCATGACAGAAATGACCTTCAAATGGTCAAAACAACAACCCCCCAACCGAAGTGTCCCAAAAACTAATCAGCTCTTAAGATTGCAAAGACGCTTCGATTGACACTTCAACAAAGTCGATACGACTTTGTTTACGTGAGTTATGCTCGTAGAAAAACTGTCCACGAACGTACGTACGTACACACACACATACATCTCTTTTTCTAGAAACTATTTAAATATACTCCAAAGACCTCATATGCTGGGAAGTTAATAATTTCAGGACACGGCATGAACTTATTGAGTGTGCAATGGTTTTCCGAAATTTTGCTTCTTATAGCTGCGACCCTCTTTATTTGGGATTGCGCTCCTGGCGGGTCGCAAACCCTAGTTTCAGCAACGATGACTGTTTGTACAGTCAACAGGGTTTCTCTGTGTTACAATTGTTCGAATGTTTCAGGAGAATTTCAGAGAATTTTCAGGCGTTAGAAATCATCGACAGCAAACCCTCCAAACTGTCCAGAACTTCGGTCAATCGAAAGATATTAGCCTGAAATGAAGAAAACATTAAAGAAAACAAACAAAATTGCTAAAACCGAAAAGGATTTTCGAAGTAAATGGAGAAACGCATATAAGGTGGTCGATGACACCGTTGTACGGAACCTAATGCGTGCAGTTAACGGAAATATCCGAAAAATTGTTCCTTCAAATGAAAATTCATTGAATTTTTATGTAAATCGTAGTTAATATAATATAATAATAAAATTTAAAAAAAATTGGTTCGATGAAGCAATTAATACGACTTTTAGAGACATAATTATAAAGGTCAATTTTTTCGATACACTCCTTACTTTCTCAACCACGTTTCCTGCAAATATGACTTGTAACAAAGACTGACTATTGTCATGGATATGTATTCAACCCCTTCTCTCTGTAGGTTGCCCTCAATATCCAAGACTGTTTTATTAATCTAATGGATTTCCAATGCAAAATATTGAAAAATAGACCGTGAAAACTCAAACTTATTTTCAATAGAAAACATTCATTCGAAATAACTTGCGTGTCTATTTTGCAAGGTCTTTCTAATATCATATCCTTGACCGAAATATTTTCCACACATCATAACAGTCAATTGAGCCTAGACAATGTTCCTGCTGCTTACCAGCGTTCGCGAGCCAGCAACACCGCATCGAAAAAGTGAATAAACTGAAACAAAGACACAAACACAATCGGTGTCTATTTCAGAATTTTGAAAAATGAGAAAATATACATTTCAAATAGATTAAAGGACGTTCGCATACTGACAAACAACCACACCGTCAAACGTTGTAGAGCAAAACAAGCTTGAAATATACGAATGGCAGTCATTGTCCCCGTTATATCTCTTTTGTGTCTTCAGAGCAATGTTGCTTTGAAGGAAAAATAACATTAGTGTCGACTAACACAATATAGTCAGGACCTGTGATATTATGGGACGTGTAAAGTCAAGGAATGTGTCTGCTATTTTGTCAGACATTTGAAATTTATTCATACAAGAAAAATAAACGATTTTCGCTCGAAAACAACACAGCTATGTCTGTTTGTCTTGTTTTTTTCCGAATTACTCAGCAAACTCAAGTTTTATTTAAAAAAAAATCCACAACACAATGTCTGTTACTGCAATGGTTTGCTCCTTTCTGGACAAAGTTCTATAGAGTCTCTGAAACTACTGAAGTCAACAGAAGTTGCTCTAAGCTTTTTCCATAGATTAGTTGCATCAAAAGACTATCACATGTCCAATCAGAATTCCCACGAAATCGATCGAAGCCAATGCAATGAATAATGAGAAAATTAATTTTTATTTTAGTTTTTAACAGATCTTGCTATAAAATTAACAAGTATCGATTATGTACGTTATTTGCTTGACGTCTTCAAAGTGGCAGCTTAAAAGCATCCCCACAAAATATTCAAATCTACTTTGGTTATTATCATGATCAACCATTTAAGAATAATTATCTCAGCTGAATTAACTTTTACATTCTCTGAGCAAAATTGCCAATCAAGCAGCCAAAGTTCAACAATTATATTCGCCAGGATCTGCAATCAAAAGTGCAAATCAACAGATTTCGAAATAATCAGCAGAACTGCTGCTGTAAAATGATTTTGCATATTAATCTGCTAGCCTGCACTTTATGATGCTCTAGGAAGCATCCTGAATAACAACAACAACACTTAAGATACATTTCAGCTAATCCAGATCCAATTTCAATTGTTATTGCACGAATAGCCGTTTTACGAGCGTTTCCGATAGAGCTCAGCGCAATACTTTGCTCTAATTTGATTCAATTTAACGATTTTAGCAGCATAATAAAATTTAACACTCTCCACGCCGTTAGTCCTGTCCCTACTACTACTTGTGAAAGCTCCTCGGCAGAGTGATAATCACTTTTCACAGATTTAGGTTGGTGTTTCGAAATGCTGATGGCAATGGCGAGCGAGGTGTGGCCAAAAGCATTCACTGCTTCGCAAAAGACAATAAACTCAGCACAACTTCGTTTCAGATGACAATCGTCGTCCTTGCAAATAGTTGTAAGAATTTTGTTGGTTTGTCTAGAAAACACAGTTGCTGGTGAAATCTGCGTTGTTTTAATTACATCTTACTATTAACAGTAATTGTGCCAGAGCTGCTATACTAGACTAGCTTATCACATAATTACGTAAGTGAATGTTCGCGTTTGGTTGTTGCTGGTTTTCATTGGGTTTGGAGTTTTTTTGATTGCCAGGACACTTTCCTATGGAATAAGGCATTTCTTTGATGCCTAGATACATCGGTTTGCGGTAACGTCAGTTATTTTATTAGCAACGGATTCGAGATAAACATACATCTACAAAACAAAATTGCAGAAGTAAATAAAGTTCTAGAGAGTTCAACAAATAATGTTGCTGACCTCGTTCTAACCTCCGTGTGCATGGATCCGCATATTGAGATACTTTAGGTATTTAAGATACCTAAAATCTAAATGTTGGGTGTACGCATGTGGAAGCAAGGGAGGGTAGCTGCCCCTTAGGATGTTGAGAATAAATATAGTGTACAGATCTATGGAGCATAAGGAGTGTATGGAAAAAATTGACCTTTATAATTATGTCTTTAAAAGTGGTATTAATTGCTTCATCAAACTTTTGTTTCCTTTTATTATTATATTAAAATTAATTAAAACACAGGCTTTCTCATCAATCTCTCAATTCAAACGGAACACCTCCCGCTGGAATCTTACGTGCATAGTGCATCATTTAGAGCCGGCTACGCCTAAGCCATACTATAACAAAACACAAACACCTTATTTTAAAAAAAATCAAAAATTCGATGCAGCAGTGGTGCATTCACAAATTTCAAACGTTTATTATTAAACAAAGTACTAGCAGGTGCCACCTTACTACTTACAAATCCTTCCGTCGAAAATATCAAAAAAAAATCCACACTATGACAAAATCCCTAAACATCAAAATCTTAGTAAATTTTGCCACCCATCCTCCAGGTAGATTTATTTCAACCAAAGTTAAGTAACACTACACATACCACTCCAAATAAGTTAAGCTTAAAACCTTTGTAGATAGTGTTTAGTTGTAGATACAAGATTTAACATAATTCATTATGTAAATCTCAAAAATAGTAACGGACCTTTTGTCTTTTGCGACATCTTAAAGGATATCCTTGTACCGAGTTCTCACATCATTTAAGCTGTGCGCGACTGTAGTTTATTTGTTTGGTATACGGTTTTGATCTCGAATGTTGTTTAAAAAGATCATAGCGTTACAATAAATCTAGGAAGAGGGAAACACTTTTATCTTTTTAGAAAAGCAATTTTTACATCAACAATTGGGCAAATAAAATACACAATTTAAAAAATAAGATGCAAGAAAGAAACCCTTAGTTTTAAGTTTCACCTACAAGTCATACAATTTTCGTCCCTTTCTTGCATTTTAGACAGGATTTTAAATAGTATTCCCCTTGAAGAAAATTAATTCCGAATTTAATTTCTTATCGGCAGGCACGATATATCATCAGCTGTAGCAAAGACATTGACTAGACGAAATGGATAGAATCTGCGACTTCAAAACGAAAATGAATGTTGTCCTTCAACTGTCGGAAAACACTTGGGTTTCGGGAAAATCCATCTGGAAATTTGTGCGCAACGAATTCAAAGAAATTCGTGCAATCAATCGATAGATCCGCCACCGAACCAGAGTCTTCGATGAAATCGAAGGACATGAATACAACCAAGTAGGAAGAGTTCAGGTTCGCAATAATAGTCAATGTAAACCACCTTTGGATGCAAGTTTTATTTAGTTTACCAGTCTTAACATCATCAAGTTAATACATAACCGCAGCCAACAAAAATCAAGTTGAGAATTTAATAGTTTATAATAATAATTTACTAACTGATTTAGTTTACTATCGTCCTTTTCATATTTGCAACATCCAAACGATGTTTTCTGAGGAAGAAAATACACATTAGAATCTGTATTATGTTAAAATTCCACGTTTAATTACATTTTGTTTTCATCTTCCTTGCAGGTGGACTTCGGATGTGTTTCTCCGTGAACGTGACACAGCAAGCAACGATCTCAGATCGTCCAGAGCTTCAGTAAGATATATTCCTTGCCTACTTCACAGAATCTGATTCACAACCTTCGATTCTCACATGCGTATATATTTTAGTACATGAAGACGACTGCAAAGAACCCGTGAACATCCAGCAGGAATAATTTATAGGGATCTCCAAACAGTAACATCATCTTTCGGCGTTGGATATATCGCAGGATGATAAGGAGAAACGAGCGGAATGTCTGACCTTAACATGGAGACATAGACGTCCTCCTGCTGTCGAAGTGCAATCAATCTTGGAACTCTCGACGGAACTAGAGTCAACAGAGGAATCAATGGAGCTGAAAGTCGGCATGAAGGATCAGTACGGTAGCTGTATTATGGTTAAAATCAATGTTTAATTACATCTCCCTTTCGTTCTTCTTGCAGATGGACTCGGGATGACTTTCCCCGTGAACGCGACCCGAAAAGCATGGATCTGAGAGCGTCCAAAGCCCCAACAGCATGTGCTCTTCGCCAGCTTCGCATCAACAGGTTCAAAACCTCCCCAGAGGGTCGACAGCTTCAAACCCTTCCCACAGGGTCGATAGCTTCAAACCCTTCCCAGCGGGTCGATCTTCAAATGCGGATATCCTTTATAAGAAGAATATGACTGCAAGGCACCTGCGAACGCTCTTCATGAATTACCATCGATCCTCGGACACTGCAGAACCAATTTTCATGTCATAGACCCTAAGACATATTGTATTGTATTGTCCATATTCAAAACCCTTAAAAAATACTGTGTAGAAAAAACCCGCGGCCCGGCGGCAACAGCGCTTGCGACCCGGTGGCGGAACTTCAGTTAAGGAACGCGTGGAGTCTGCCGCTTTGCTAATATCGGCAATTGTTTGGAGTTTAGGAAACATTGGACACGCCACCAACGAAAAGGTAAACAAGACCGCGACCCGCAACGCAACAGGCCGCCGTCGACGGCACGTTCCGGCTCGAATTTGCGCCACTCGCGGTTCCCGTCCGTACAGGACGCGTCCTCGAGCTGTGCAAGAAGGATTGCAAACTCCACGGGACGGGAATTAATCGCGGAAACGTCTCGAAAGTGCATAAATTCAACATTTTGTCTCGATTTCAGGGCGGCCGTCATCCAAAACAACAATCCGTATGCCGTCGTGACCCGTTCTCTCAGAAATTCCAGCGGCCGAAGTCAGCCGAAGCAAAACCAGAAGTGACAGTTCTCCGAGCGCTTGGTGTTAACCTCTAGTGCGCCATGTGGCGTCCGAAATAATTTTGGTGTTAAAATTTCATGTTGTGCACCCGAAATGGATTAAAATTCAATAAATTTTGTCATTTAACAACTGGAAAATGTGTTTCATTTGTCCACGATTACAGTGCCATGCTTATCATTGCGATACGCACATAGGAAACGCTGATTTTCCAATAGAAACTGAGTGCCATTTGCCTGGAATGTGCGCGGCGCCGTCCAAGTGTTAAGTATGATTTTTGCTTCGCTCATCTTTTGTCTCACTCACTCCGATGGGATTTCGTCGGCCGGCACTGCGGCGTGCACCGGCTGCCTGGGCTGATATTGGCGTGCTGCTTGGTTCTGGGCGCCCGATTCCTCAGTCTGATTTTCAGTACAAATCGCGTTTCGAGATTTCGGCGAGCAAGTTCCCACGGGCGTGACGTCAGCCTGGGAGACGAGTCAAATGGCGTGTGGGCGACAGGTGAAGAAGCGAATTTAGCGGTTTTTAGTGAATTTCCGCGGGGAAACAGGTGAAAATTAAAATTCGATCTTATTCAGAATGTTCAGGGCTATTTTCTGAACGTCTTGCGAAATTGAAAATGCAACAAATTGAGCCTGTTTTCATGCATTTTATTGAGGAAACAAACTCAAAATCGACATGCAAATTTTTTACACAGTATTTTTTAAGGGTTTTGAATATGAACAATACAATACAATATTTCTTAGAGTCTATGACATGAAAGTTGGTTTTGCAGTGTCCGAGGATCGATGGTAATTCATGAAGAACGTTCGCAGGTGCCTTGCAGTCATCTTCATCTTTTAAACGATACACACATGCGAGGATCGACCCTGTGGGAAGGGTTCAAAGCTGTCGACCCTCTGGGAAGGGTTTGAAGCTGTCGACCCTCTGGGAAGGGTTTGAAGCTGTCGACCCTCTGGGAAGGGTTTGCAGCTGTCGACCCTCCGGAAAGGTTTTGAAGCTGTTGAAGCGAAGCAGACGAGGAGCACATACTGTTGGGGCGTTGGACGCTCTCAGATCCATGCTTTTCGGGTCGCGTTCACGAAGAAACTCATCCCGAGTCCATCT